>JAGHMJ010000033.1:2860091-3000000 GCA_018749465.1 Paracanthobrama guichenoti | reverse complement strand
TGCTAGTTCTACGGCAGAACAACTCGTGCGCATGCGTCAAGGTGCTCACGTGAACAGCATCGGCCAATGGTAAGTCGGTGTTCTGGAAGTGCTGCACTGTTTACACTACGTCAACAGCATAAGAGTCTGATACAGAAGAGAAGTAATTGTGCACACAAAATGTATTCTTGTCGCTTCATAACATTAAGGTTGAACCACTGCAGTCACTATTTTAGGACTATTTTAACGGTGTCTTTACTACCTTTCTGGCCCTTGAAAGTGGTAATTAAATTGTTGTCTATGGAGGGGTCAGAAAGCTCTCGGATTTTATCAAAAAGATCTTAATTTGTGTTCCGAAGATGAACAAAGGCCTAAGGGGTTTGGAACGACATTAGGGTGAGGAATTAATGACTTTTTTTGGTTGAACTAACTCTTTAATGCATACATCTTCAATTATGGAATCAGCAGAACGTTGGTGACTTTTACACACCATGTGCCTTGGTGACCCCGCTCTGTGACTTTTTGTTGTCTTCTGCTTCGTGGCTGCTGCTCCTGAACCCTTCCATTTTCCAGTAATTTTTTAACAGTTGACTGTGGAATATCTAGCAGGGATTAAATTTCATGAACTAAGTTATTGCAAAGGTGGCATCCTATCACAGTATTATACTTGAATTCACTAAGCTCTTCCGAATGACCCATTTTTTTCACAAATGTTTGTAAATGCGGACTGCATGGCCAGGTGCTTGATTTTGTATACCTGTGAAAATGGGTCTGATTGAAGTAATAATTAAGAGTGTTCCGATACTTTTGTCCATATAGTGTATTTATTGACTGTAATTGTGGTAGGCTACTATTCTTATTTTAACGACTTTCTATGGTCTCTACAGAAATTACAGCACATTATTTAGTGCAGGTGTTTCAAACCAGTCCTGGAGGACCTCCAACATCACACATTTTGTGTCTCTTTCATCTAACACACACTTGATTTAACTCACCAGCTTATTTGAAAAGACTTCAAGACATGAATTGGGTGTCAGGGAGACATATAAAATGTGCAGTGCTGGGGGTCCTCTAGGACAGGCTTGAAAACACCTGAGTGCATCACGTCAATATGGCAGATCTTTGTTTTTGACAACATTTTCTTTGCTTAGTTGTATGAATTATACATGAATTATTATGGCGCAAAATGTTATTATTTTCTTTTAACTGTGTGTCGTTTCCAAGTAAGACCTCTGGCACCGAGACTTGTGTTTCCTGCAGACATGTGCAGGAAATACATATTGAGAACTTGCAAATGAGGTGTCAGTGTTTGATTTTAGATTTTTTTTTAAATGAGGTTCCTTTGTGTTTAAGCATTAAAGAATAATGGTTTATTTAATTCCATTTATATGGGAATTGTATATTGAATGTATACACAAGGGTTCTCACAATTTAAAGATATATTCCACAATATTGTGTTATTGATAAATAATGTGTTACTGAACTAAAACAGCTCACAGTTTCAGTTTCAATTCTCGATCCACAGAGTCTCAAAAGATTCTTCATTCAAACATCTGTGTGTGTGTGTGTGTGTGTGTGTGTGTGTAAATTACTAAATTGATCTTTCCTCACTATGTGAATAGGGACTGCAGTTCAGTACGATGGTGTACTTATAGGATATTTTTTTTAAACAAAAATAAAAATATAGGACATTTTTGTAAGCTCTAAAATAATGCTAATCCATATGTATTAAATTGCTAATGGTTTTTGGACATTAAATTGGATTTATACTCTTTTTATAAAGAGTATGTTTTGCTTAAATGCATAACCTACCACCACCGTTTTTCTGGCACAAATAGGGGAACCTCCAGACGTTGCCCAAGCCCACTGAGAAGCCCACTTGGGCGAGGATGTACTGGAGCTTGCTGCTCCAGGCGGGTCTCTCCTCCTCTTCCTCCTCCTCCTCTGAGCCCTCTTCAACATCCCGCTCCTTCTGAGGAACATCTCCTACCATCAGAGAGCTCTTCTTGAAAGAGTCCTCACAGCTATCTTCATTGGAGAGCAAATCTTTGACAGATTCCGTAACTTCGTCATCGTCAATCTCTCTCTTGACGGTTTTGCTATTTTTGGGCATTTGAAAATGTCTTTTTTGGCAATGGGGATGGAGAGATTCTAGGAAATCCTTTTCGACAGGGTAGGTTTAGTTCAAAAGGGCAGATGTAGGTCAGAGAGAGATTTACTCTACAGACAGAAAAATGTGGGTTGATGGAATGTTTATCTTCTCATTTTCACGGTACAGGCTTCCTGTTAGATGCGTAAAAACAAAGAACAGAAACTAGACAGCAATTCCCCTATAACATGATGCAATGTGACACTTATTTGCATGCTAAATGTCCTTTTAAAATGTATTTTTGTAGCAATAACATACTGTATGACATCATGCAGAGTATCATAGAAATCTTTATTTTTATTGTTGGCTAATTAGAAATATTTGATTTCAATACCCCTGTGTGAATAGTTAGGTAAATAGTTTTCTTTGTATTACTGTTACTATTTGTATTTATTTTTCACTTATTTTCTTGCTGTTATTACTATTATTTTGTACTAAATTGTTGTTACTGAATAAAAAAAAAAGAAAGAAATTCTTGTTGGCTAAATAAGCTTGGGCCACCCAGCCGACTGCATATCAGAGACAGGTGTAATTCCCAGAATATCTCATGTAGTTTATGCATTATGTTTAGGGAAAAATCCCATAGAGAGTATTTTGAATTCGCCTTCAATCTAGTCACAGCAAATGTGCTAATGCACAACGCAAATAAAGCGCAATACAGTGTTTTCAATAGCAGGAGGTTTTGTGAGTAACAATGACTCGCATCCCAGCTTCCATCTGACATTAAATGTCACTCAAACCAACTGAATCGTGCGGAACACGATCATATTTCGCATCTAAATAATTTAAGATCGTCTTCTGAGCACGAGGTCGGTTCATTTGCATACGAACCCAAACAGACAAGAGCGCGCGCCTTCTAAAGTCACGTGGCCGCAGCGCCCCAGAATAAAGGTTTGAAGGCTGGATTTGCAATGGATGGACAGTAAAATAGAAAATAATAGTAATTACGTTACTAAATCAATCTTTTGTGGTTCAGAAGCTCTGGTTTTGTACGTTGTATGCTAAAGCACGAGTGTACAAATGTGAATGAGGCCGCTCTCGGTCTCAGCTCATGTGATTAATAGATTTCTTTCAAGGCTGCACCTTTTTATAAATCAGCAGAACACATTTTGACCTCTTCGTCGTTGAATTGACCGTAAATCTCTTTTAAAATTACACCTAAATTCTCAAAAACCTTTTAAAATGAGCTCATTCAACAGAAAAAAAAAAAATCGTTAAAATAAGGTCATGAAATATACATGCTCAGGGTGTCAATAATACAGGCTAAAGTAAATCATTTGTCATTAGCAAAGGCCATTGTGTCTACATGTGAAGATCTCATTTAAATTATTTTAGTGGAAATTATTAGACAGCTTTATTATACTGACTGAAAAATAGGCAATCACGCTCATGCGACTGACAATTATTATTTATAAAATATACATTTGTAAAGAACTTCATTTTTAACCCCCGCCCAAATTTACTATGTCACCCATGTGCGAGGTTTCATCATACACACTGAATGAGATTTGCGCAGCCCTCATCATTCTGTATGTCAAATAAGCACAATCCAATAGAAAAATACAATCTTACCTTATAACGAATCAAATGGAAATGAGCTAAGGTTTTGCAATGAGCTGCTTCGACCTAAAGACGGTTTATATTCGATGCTTTGGACATCTCATATAGGCTTCAATCTGATGTAAATGTGATGCAGGAGGCGCAGATGCTCTGTCTACTGTATCAGTATCGTCCGTCCCACGCGAGATTGGGGAGGAAACTCATTTGTGTTCCCCGAAGAAATGAAATAGGCGTGTCCTATTTAGGCTATTAACATAATTTCTTTAAATAGATAAAATAATGACAACGCTGAATTTCGCTTTAAAAGGTTTTTTTTTATCTTTGAAAAATAATTTTAAATCTACACCCCCCCTATTAAATAAAACAGAGTGGTACAACCCACTATAGCGCCCACAAGCTGGTTTTTAGGGGTGTCCCGGTATTGTAACCTCGTGCTTGGAAATCTTACATCAGCTTTACAATAAAATGGCTGAAATCACAGGTATTGACACGGATTTAATCAAAGGTCCGCTAACGACGTGTGAGAAACGCTGCTGTTTTGTCTGGATTATTGTTATGCTTTTTGTTTTGTCTCAGAACGGGGTGTGCGGATCTGTAAATGGCAGAAACGTGACATTTGGACTGAAAGTCTGAAACGCGCGCCCCTCAGGGAACAGATGGAGAAGTGCGCGTATTGCACTGTTGGTGGCGCTATAGAGAAAACAAAATTAATAAATTGTGACCTTTTGGTTATAGTCTATTTCATGACCAATGTATAAAAGGCCTATTCCTTGTCTCATGCTCTTCGTATCACACATTCCCATTTTTTTTCCCAGTTATAAACGTACTTTTGCCGACTGGTAGTGGGATGTTTTACCTGAGGTCAACGAAACTGAC
This sequence comes from Paracanthobrama guichenoti, assembly GCA_018749465.1. Classification (NCBI taxonomy): domain Eukaryota; kingdom Metazoa; phylum Chordata; class Actinopteri; order Cypriniformes; family Gobionidae; genus Paracanthobrama; species Paracanthobrama guichenoti. The sequence goes on along the minus strand of JAGHMJ010000033.1, from coordinate 2,995,436 downwards.
CCAGAAAGATTTCTAGAATTCCTTTCCTCTGTTTGACTTTGAGGTCAATGTGGCTCAGGCCAGTGAATTAGTGTGGACTATTTTAATTAAAACAAAATGACTTTTGAACAAAATTTGATGCTGTTTATAGCCAAAATGTGGTGCTATAACAGAGACAAAAATGTACATTCTAAATGTAAGTAAATTGGCATGACTTGACAGTAGGCTATTTATCAGTAAAAATGCAAGAACTACCGTGACTATTGTGATATCACGCAATTCTAAGTTTATAACTCGCAATTACGACTTTACATCACGCAATTCTGAGAGAAAAATTGTGAGATAATTACCTTGTTTTTTCTTAAATTCTGAAACAGCGGTGGCGGAAACAAGCTTCCATAACTTTTCTAAAATTTGTTTATATGAATGTGTATAAAAGACAAGTGAAACTTGAAATGTGCTTATTTTGTGGATTTGTGTCTTCAGGCATTTCTTAAAGATTTTTAGTGACTCCCACCGCTGAGGAGCTACATGCTGCTAGTTTATGGTAATTGGAAAATGTGTAATTGAATTGAACTTGTTTTTTTTTAAAATCTCAAGCAAATTGAAGCACTTCGATTGCTTTCTTGTTCCCATGCAGTAGGCTATTGTCTGTTTGTGACGTGACTGTACTGCTGATAGCTGGAGGTGATCATAATGTCAGATGTCCCTGGAACATTAGTGTGACGTTACATTGCCTCAGCACATTGTGATGAGCCACAGGAGCATTTCCTTGGATAAGGTTTAATCCATGACATCATTAGATGAAACATAAAGCTAAGTATGCCAAAGACTTCTCAATAGATCAGTAGAACTACATATTGAAATATCTCTGCATACAGGATTCACTCACTGTGCTTTATACTCCCAGGGCATTCTTTTGGGAATGTTTCCAGCATGTGATGATAACAAACACAAACCAGTCACAGATGGCAGGTTGTTCTACCTACCTGTTAAATAGTTAATTTTCTAACTACGCCATGAGTCAAGTAACACGATGCTTGCTGTTGTCACAAGTTGCTCTATTCATCTTTTACCCCAATACAAAATGTCAATTTTAAAATTGTGGCTGTTGTGGTTACTTGTGGAACAACCAAATTATAATATTTTGATGTTTATAATATTTTATATATTTAGAGTCAAAATGTTGTTTCATGAGTTTACACTTACATATAATTTATAGAGAGTACATTTAAATGCGTATTTGGCATGCTGTCCGGGGGGAGGGCTTCAAGCTCGGAATTTGGCCCAAACCCAGAATACCCCCGTTTATGTAGAATAAAAAAAAAATTAAGAATAAAAAGAAAAAAAGAAAAAGTGGAGAAGGGGTAGTGGAGGGATGCTGATAAACAGTCAATGAACGGAGGTAAGACAGCTGTGTATATATACACCTCTTGTTGATTAGCTGAGTGCTCTCCACCTGTGTCAATTATCTGACCGTGCTCCTCCCGAACCTTGTTAATAAAACATCATATCATATCATTATGACAATTAAAAGTATATACATAAACTGTTGCTTTATAAAAATACCTGAAAGTGGTAGTTCATGCATCCAATTTCAAGTTTGATCAGTGCTCATTTCCATTACTGAAATAAGTGATACTTCCTTTATATTCAAAAAAACATAATGTAACAACCATGTAAAATATGATTCTAAATAAATACGCATCTGAATATCAAAAATATCCATTTTAAAGAGTCCAGCAATCACAGGATATGCAGTAAGAGGCTTTTCAGAGCCTGAGTGAATCAGCATTTAATGTACTCTGACACTATTCACATATTGTACCATTGAATCCCACCCATGCTGTAGTTACCTTTATCCTGATGAAAAAGATGGATAATACTCTCCCTTCTGCTTTTTCTCACTCCCTTTATCTTTATCTCCCTCTGTCCAGTTTCCTTTTATCATGTCTAAACTGTCCATGTTCCAAGATAATGGAATTAATGTGGGAATTGGAGTGGACAGCAATTCCTTCACAAGATCTTGGAGATGCTTGACAATGTGAGGATTAATTTCAATATGGTCTTAAAAGTCTTCTTTCTCAAGAAAATCTTTCTCTGTCATTGGGTTCAGCTTAGTCATGGGATAATCAGAAGGTTGGGAATCCTTTAAGGAATTAAACCTATGGAAAACACAGACATACCACAGACAAAAAGATTTTATATCAATAGGTTCACTTTGTGAACTGCAATATGAAGAGGAATATTGGGTCAAGAGGGCAGTGTCATGCACTTGTATGAACCTGTGCAAAGTCAAACCCAGAAAAAAAACAATTAAGGTTAACATAAATAATTACTACCATCAACATGAATAGTCATTCAAATTAAATGTGTTAACGTGAACATAAATGTTATCAAGATTGAACTGTAGTTTAGCCACAACTGTGGCTGTGATTTAATTAAAGAGTTCTTTATTCAGTTTGTTCAGTTATTATGCAGTATAAAGGGAGGTGGGAAATATTTTAGATAAGATGAAAACTTAAAATAGAAAAAAATTAAATACTGATCAGGCATAACATTATGACCTAACATTGTGTTGGTCCCCCTTTTGCTGCCAAAACAGCCCTGACTTGTTTGTTCAGCACATCCCACAGATGATGTACATGGTCTGCAACAATACTTAGGTAGGTGGTACGTGTCAATGTTACATCCACATGGATGGCAGGACCCAAGGTTTCCCAGCAGAACATTGCCCAAAACATCACACTACCTCCACCGACTTGCCTTCTTCCCATAGTGCATCCTGGTGCCATGTGTTCCCCAGGTAAGTGACGCACACACATCAGACCATTCACGTGATGTAAAAGAAAACGCGATTCATCAGACCAGGCCACCTTCTTCCATTGCTCCGTGGTCCAGTTCTGATGCTCACGTGCCCACTGTTGGCATTTTTCAGCATGGGGTCAACATGGGCACCCTGACTGTTCTGCGGCTATGCAGCTCCATTCGCAACAAACTACAATGCACTGTGTATTCTGACACCTTTCTATCAGAACCAGCATTAACTTCTTGAGCAATTTGAGCTACAGTAGCTCGTCTGTTTGATCGGACCACGCGGGCCAGCCTTCGCTCCCCATGTGGATCAATGAGCCTTGGCCACCCATGACCCTGTCACCGGTTTACCACTGTTCCTTCCTTGGAGCACTTTTGATAGATACTGACCACTGCAGACCGGGAACACCCCACAAGAGCTGCAGTTTTGGAGATGCTCTGACCCAGTCGTCTAGCCGTCACAATTTGGCCCTTGTCAAACTCGCTCAAATCCTTACACTTGCCCATTTTTCCTGCTTCTAACACATCAACTTTGAGGACAAAATGTTCACTTTAATATATCCCTTAGTTATTTAAAGTTTTTAGTTTTAGTTTTTATTAATATTCTGAATGAATTTTTATATTTTTAGTCATTTGTGTATTTTTTTTTTTTTTGTAAATGTTGGTGTCATTTGGTTAATGACAGTTTCTCTTTGCAGATGATGAGGTTGTGGGGTGTGACAGCATTCGTCTGAGTCATAGTGCGTATCTTCCATTTATTTAAGTAAAAGCAATTAAGTTTATGAAGACCAAAAGTAATATGTGAGCCCTTCACAATGTTAAAAGGAAAAGTGACCAAAACCTTAAATGTTTTGTGTTTGGGCATATCTATGCATAAACATGCCTATTGAAGTATAATTGAAAAGTCTCACAACATGAAAAATCTATTCAATGTATCTGTCACTTGCTTAGTGGAGAGAAGTATCATCAGCTGAACAGAGCTGCTCACACTTCCATGTACTGTTAAAAAACTGAAAAGAGAGAAAAAAAGGACATGATTGGTAGGAAAGCAGTTACAATATCCATGGACATTAATAGGATATCAAAAACCTGTTGAGAGTCTGTTGACAGTTTGTGTAGTTGTATGGTTGAGCTCCAGAAAATCAATAATGAGGTGGCTTTGAAAGGATTATTTGAGAGTTCAAAGAACCTAAACTCTTAAACAAAGAACCATTTTAGCATAAAATGGTTCTTCTGGACGAAATGGTTCTAAATAGAATTTTTGAATAAAGAATCTTTAAAGAGCCCCTTTTAGAGTGCAGTACTTTTACGTGGTTTATAAAAGTAGCCTATAAGGAAGAATCTACAGTCACAGTTAGCTGCCTTTTATTCAACAAGTTCTTTCTCTGTCTCTCTCACCCACTCTGAAAGAACAAATGGAAACAATTAGCTTGAAAAGCAATGACCAGATAAAAGCAACAGACCAGTAACAGAAAACCCTTTACAGTATAAACACAGGGACACTATCCAAACTTGAGCTCTGTTCGTAGCTGAGCAGGCTTTGACTGTCCTAATCTGCAGTGTAAATCTGCAGCCACTGCCTGTCTAGTCCCTGTCTGGGTTCCATGCTCTCAGACAAAAGCTCCGGACACTTGCCCACTAACAAAGGGGTCGATGCCACTCTCCGCTAATTGAAGCGGACAAGGCTTGCTGATGGGGCCTTTTTGAGCAATTGAACTTGGTGAATGCTTCTCATGGATCTGATGAAACATGGACAGTTGGTTTGACTTCAAAAGCAGACTCCTGCAGCCACTCAGAGGAATCTATAATCAAAATGTGCCCGGTTTCTGGGAATAACATGCATTTGAATGCTCTGGATAAATGAATGTAAATAAAAACACAATCTATCATGACTTGGCTGGTCTGTAAAAGTACAATATAGACCCAGCTAACAGAAACATTCTCAGAACTTCTTTAACGTTTTGGCAAGGTTCTCTCAAAGTTATGAACAATTGTTCTCCCAGTAATGTTAAAAGATTTTAGCACAAAAATATTATTCATGTCATTCATGAAACGTTCTTGTGAAACATTTGAGTTAGACATTAATCTTCAGTTTTTGGATGTTTTGAACAGTTTGAGAACATTCAGAAATAATGTTCTCATAACTTAGCCTAATGGGAACGTTAGCAAAACGTTCTTAGAACATATTTTTATTAGCTGGAGAGATCAGAAATGCAAGCACATCAATTGATTAATGTCAGCCACCTTGTGTACACAATTTGTGTCTGATTTATGGTCAGATTGTTCAAATCGTTGCTAACCAGAAGGACCTGTTTTAAATGAATTATGTTGCCACCAGGGGGCGCCAAATATAAAAACAATGTGACTGTGCTGGAAATATACTGTACCTGCGCTTATAATAACAACTTTCCAGAGTTGGCTCAAACAGCTGTTAATTAAAAAAACAAAACAAAACATTTACATTAAAATATAACCCTGAAAAATTTAAAAGCAGTCCGAAAACATTAGCTGGCCCAGCACACCTATATGGCTCTTCATGAAGTTTGTCCCTCACGCCACACTGTACTTTGTTATCCATGGCAACTGCGTTGGACGCAACACTACAACACGAGGAGCACAGAGAAACAGGTGCTGTGTAGCCAATGAACACAATAATATAGTTTACTTTATCTGCAAATCTGCGCGCCTGTTTCTTCGCGAACAAATCTTGATAGGGACTCAATAATAGTAATGGATGACATCGAACAGGCAATAGATGAGGAGTTGATGAAATTAAACCTACATCCTTCTGACAATGATTCAGAGTCAGAAGATGACATCTTTACTGTTTTGGATGGAAATGTAAGTGGCTATTTTATTTATTTAGTTATTTAGTTATTGAACGTCTACTTATTTCCAACATTGTATTTAAACCCACTTTATTATGACAACTTTATTTGAAAACTTAAACCAAAGTTAAACTTAATTTATATTGTATTTAATATTTACTGGGGAAGAAAATGATTAAACATAGCCCTAGTGAAAAAAAAAAAAAACTACACCAAAATGTATTTAAAATACATTTATTTCATACTAAGTATGCTACAAATTCATTTCTTGAGACTTACTGATATAAATATTCAAGTTAAACTTTATTTGGAGTAACTTACTTCTTTACAAATAATATTAGTGAGGATAGTATTATCACTATAATATCAGTCTAACGTTATCTAAGGTATACTTGCAATAGTTCCACTTTAGCACAATTAAATATACTTAAGTATATTTTACAAAATTAGTTCCAATTTACCAATTTAGTAATTTAGTACACTAAAAGTACAATTGCAGGGTATTTATATTAAGTACTTGAATATGTAAATGTATTTGTAGCAAACTTAGCAAGATAATTGCATTTCAAATACATTTTAGTATTTTTATTTTTCACTTGGGAACATTTACATCAAATATGATAATCTGTTCCACTTGTAACATTAAGAGGATATCATTTATAATTCAAGTAGTTTGGTTTACTGTACCTGTCCTAATCGCTGTGAATCACCTCTGTTTTCACAGAAGCTACATGCAGAAGATGAGCTGCCTGACTCAGTACTCGCATATGTTAAAGCTTCAAAAAGTCGGATGAATGCCTTTGAACAATTAATCCTTGAAGATGTTGAAGAAAAGGGTGAGAAGCATTTTTAAAAAGAATAGGTTGAAATTATTGAATTAATTATAGACCGCTTACATGAGGTATTACATTGTTTTTCCCTTTTCTGGTTACCCATAGACTTGTCAAGCCGAGAGCAATCTCACCTTAATCACAATGATAATCCTACAAATGAACCAGCTTCAGATTTCATAGATGACCCCTTAAAGTGGAAAGAGAGAGTGAGTCATGGTTATTGGTTTGTGGTTAAATGGAAATGGGATTATTATCCCATCTGAGTCATCACAGAGGAAAGGAGTGTCTGTGTTTTGTCCTTAAATTAACCTTTAATTCAGTTTGTCCCTCACAGTAGCAAATGATCTGTTATCCCAGTTTTGTTTGTGTTCAGTCAATTTGAATTTTGGCTGTAAATTCGTAGAAATTACCCTTGTTTATCCTCAGACAGATGATATATTGCATAGATCCTAATTTTTAGTGTATGAATATTATAAAAATGCATATGTTTTTGTCAGATAATCTCTGAATTAGAGGAACAAGTTGGACTTCTGAAAGACGCTGAGCCACAGAATACCCAGCAGGAGATTCCAAATATGCCATGCATGGAAGGTACATTTGCTGTAATGATGTGGTTAGATGCATAAACATAATAAATACATAGACGTCCTATTGGCCGTTTTAGAACGTTGCTGCAATACGTCAACACGTCCGCCATATTGCTAAGGACAAGACTGCGCTGTAAACAAATGCAAGTAAACGGGTGAGCTGCGGTTTTTCTGGATAAAAACAAAAATAACGTTTACATTAATCGACCGATTTCAGTGGTTTATGGTGTACAAAAAGTTCCATCTCTAGTTCTTTAAAATCTCGATAGTTAGACTTATAAAATATTTATTTTAATAAGGAATTGTCAAAGGCTTGTAATGTATTTGACTTTTTATTCTTGAATAAGAATTGTGATGAGATATAATTACATTTTCACATTAAATGACATAAAGTTTTCTTATTGTAGAAAAAGCATTTTCTGTCTTTAACCGATTTTAGCTTTACTTGTGCTTAGAATTGACCGCCATTGAGAAAATGAAACAAATCGGCAAATATAGATCACACTGGCAGGCTGATTTCTGTAATTTTATAGCACTAAAGTTATAAATATTTACAGATACTCCAAATATACAATAACAAAGATAACTGATGGATCTTTTATGCATATGATATGATGCAACTACAGTGCAATGCAAATAGTAAATATAAGATAAATTGAGAAGTAATAGTAAATAGTATTGTAGAAATAAACAAACAGTATACAGCTAATAAAATAATGAATAATAATATAATAATAATATATTTATAATAGCATATAGTTTGTATAATACTAATAATAGCAATAGAATATGAGCAAGTTAAGAGTCACAATATGTCTGTTGTTTACCTGATGCGAGTAACTTACTTGTCATAAAAGCTGTTTTAAAAATATATAGATTAATATTTCGATTTCAGGAAATTTACTTTATAATATAAGCTAAAACTATAATATAAATCATGTCTAAACTTTCACAGCTAAGTTAACTAGCGATATTGCTAGCTATTTTAGTATGACTGACTCCGATGACCAGCTAATGTCACTTACTAATTATATGACCAAATACAACCAGAAACAAATGTTCAGTCTTACTTGTGAAAGGTAATTCCCCGAGACATGTTTCCAATTGTGCGGCGATTTGTACAGCCCCAAGAAGCACACGAAGCAGGCATTTTTCCCAATTCCAGTTATGCGAGTTATGGGAAAGTTGCCCTCCGCAACATGGTGTCTCCGTTGACGTACGATCCAGCGGCCAATAGGGCGTCTATGTCTTTATTATGTCTATGGTTAGATGGGCCTGTATTTTAAGTTTATTAACACTAGTAAAAACCTAGATTACACTACTGTTAAATCTGCACAAATATCTGCAATGATTTTGCATACATTGCTTATTAACCTCTTTATATTCACCGAGTTGTACCTTTACTCTGTTTTTAGATGTCACTGAGTGTGATACATTTACTGAGATCGAATTGCAACTTAGTCTTGAGTGGAGAGAATTAGAGAAAAGACTCAAAGAGGAAGAGGAGCAGAAATTAGCTGCACAGGAGGCCGAAAGACAGCTGCATTTGAAATCAAAAAGAGAAGAAGAAGAGAGGAGGAGGAGAAGACTGATGGAGTTTGAGGAGGAGCTGAGGAAGATAGAGGAGGCCACTCTGGTAGGACTGTCTAACATTTTGTGTAATAATCTTTTCAAAATTAGTAGACAAGTTGATTGAATAACAAAATCAAAATTCTGTTTGGCAATAACAGTTTCATAATGCTGGAGTTAAAAACGAAGTTCACCACACAGAAGATCTTCAACTGGAGCTGGATAAACAGCAGGTGAGTTTAATCAAAGCCCCTTTAAGACTTAAGTCATTTCACTCAACGGTTATCTTTGAAACGCCTCTCGGGCATGCAAGTGCAGCTCTTATCTCTTTGAATGGGGAAACATACAATTCTCCAAAACTGTTCGCCAAGCTTACAATTAAATTTCATATTTGTAATCACCAATGAAATCTGACAACAAGTGTCTCATAAATTTAGTTTCTAAACCCCGAATCATGACAAAAAAACTGCATTTTTCAGCCTGGACAAAGCTAATGCGCATGTGCAATCCTAAACGGGCATTTCAGAGTACTGCCTGTTTCTGTAGCAACCGGAGCTTAATGGCAGCTGCAGATGACTTTACTAATCAATGATTGGCTCTTTCATTTAGAAGGTGGGGCTTATTCGCCATATTGGGCGTTGCATTTTCTCCCATTCATAAGTAATTGGCGTGCACTGTCTTCCTATATATAAAGTCTTTGGTTTAATATGCCCAAGATTGTTGAAGATGCTCTTTTAATAAATGTGGCAAAAGCTCAAAAAAAAAATATATATATATTAGTAAATAATAAATATATGAATATACTGAGTTTGTGTATTATGTTAAAACCATTTAAACTAGGGGTGTTCGATTCCAGGTTTTTTAGAGTAGACTCCGATTCCCGACTCCCACTGTAGGAGTCTATGGAATCGACTCCTCGACTCCATTTACTTTACATCAAAACAGGGTCAGAAATAAGACAAAATTGCAGTTTTTACACACTTAATTTATTTCCCCCCGACACGAAGCCTTAAAATCCCCGTATTTAAACAGCACACTTTTAGCGTGATCATCCAAATTAGTCCAATTTAGCGATGACTTGATGAGTGGTTATCAACGTTGTTACCTAGCTGTTGCTGATACCTAATTTTACAGAGGAAAATGTCACGAAAAGGCTGTTGTCGAGTGATATAACGCTAAACGCACATGATCATTGTCTTAAAAGGTGAGTTATAGATACTAAATAGTAATACATGCAGAAATGTGCACTTATTGATGTATTTCTTGATGTGAGTTTTTTAAATTCAGTTTAATGATTAATATAAGGTTAACCATGGAAAACCAAATCTATATCTATTTATTGCATTAATATAGCCTACCATCAGTTAAACTAAACCTAGAATGGAGGAATTATATGTATAATTACAAACTAAAGTCACTATGACTGTTATCTATTTCTAAAGTAAGCTACAGTACATGTAGGATAATATGTGTGAAAAAAGTTTCTGCGACAGCTCTCTGACGTGGTGTACGTCAGTGTCCGATTTCCTCACTTCATTTCATTCTCTTCTTGCTTATATAGTGCACTCAACTGCCATGAACTATTTAGGGATTAGAGCATCAGTAAAAAAGTGGGCTATTTCGGACACAGCAACAGAGTCGACACTGAGAGTCGATTCCTGTGCTGGAGTCGACCCCGACTCTGGGGCTATTCAGAGTCGACTCCCCATCACTAATTTAAACACACAAATGAGACAATTTTTGAGTATATATGTGTGTAAGTAACATATGTAAATCCAAGTGTTGATATATATGTGACCCTGGACTACAAAACGTAATTTTTTATTTTTGGTATAAAAAGGAAAAAAAACAATAATTTTGACCCATACAATGTATTGTTGGCTATTGCCACAAATATACCCATCATAAGTCGGACGGGTATATTTGTGGAAATAGCCAACAATACATTGTATGGGTCAAAATTATAGTTTTTTTTCTTTTTTATACCAAAAATCATTTGGATATTAAGTAAAGATCATGTTCCATAGAGATATTTTGTAAATTTCCTACTGTAAATATATTTTAATTTTTATTATTATTAGTAATCTGCATTGCTAAGGACTTTATTTGGACAATTTTAAAGACGATTTTCTCAATATTTAGATTTTTTTGCACCTTCAGATTACAGATTTTCAAATAGTTGTATCTCAGTCAAATATTGTCCTATTATAACAAACCATATATCAATGGAAAGCGATGTATAAATCTAGACTGGTTTTGTGGTGCAGGGTCACATATTGATATACACCGATCAGGCATAATATTATGACCGGTGACAGGTGAAGTGAATAACACTGATTATCTCTATCACGGTACATGTTAGTAGGTGGGATAAATTAGGCAGCAAGTGAATGTTTTGTCCTCAAAGTGTAGAAGCAGGAAAAATGGGCAAGTGTAAGGATTTGAGTGAGTTTGACAAGGGCCAAATTGTGACGGCTAGACGACTGGGTCAGTGTGTTCCCGGTCTGCAGTGGTCAGTATCTATCAAAAGTGCTCCAAAGAAGGAACAGTGGTGAACCGGCGACAGGGTCATGGGTGGCCAAGGCTCATTGATGCACGTGGGGAGCGAAGGCTGGCCCGCGTGGTCCGATCAAACAGATTGTAGCTCAAATTGCTCAAGAAGTTAATGCTGGTAGAACCATAACCAAACCAAACCGTCCGTCATTGAAATCTTGTAACCGAATAAAACCAACCGTCATTGAAAGCACATAATGGAACAAAACTAACTGTCATTGAAATCTTATAACCTAATCAAACCGACGTCAATGAAATCTCGTAAACAAAGCAAGCTACTAAAAAGTCACATCAAAAACAGCAAAAATAAAAGAAAATAGTAAGAATAACCGATATTACTAAGACAAGTCAGTTCATCATTTAGTGCACCCAGAATGCACTGCAGCATACTTTTTGATTGTCACCATTTTTGTTGTCATATGCTGATTCCTGTGTTTGTGTGTGTCTAGTAGTTCAAACCTTTTTGAGCCAAACAACTTTAACAATTCCTTTTAGATTAAGACTCACAGAACTGTTATAATCAATAAAATAGATTTACTCGCCTTTATAATCTGTGATTAAGCACTGAAAAAGGTTTAATCAGGTTAACACGGGTTTTTGCTGTGTAGTGAGTCTGAAGGTCTTGATTAGCTTAGATTAGTTGTGAATCATTGGTTCGGAGTTTTAAAAGTTTGTAGGTCTTATAATGAGACATTTGTGTAATTAAAAAGCAGTGGCATGGCAGACCTCCGCGGGGACAGGGGCATGTGCACTTAATTACTTTCACTTTTGAGATGTGTGCACGCCACTGTTAAAAAGAGTAATAATAGTTAATACCGTCTTATTGGCCTGTTTAGCTGAGCCATCTATAGAACAAACAAAACAATTGTTTCGAATTCAGTTGTTTCTCCCATCACAAGTGTAATTTACTAAGAAAGCTTTTTTCCAACATGTGGAACTGCTATGCCAATTTGTGTGGACTGGAGAGGGAGCGCCATGGTTTGTCAGATGGAGCAACAGTATCTTTGCGAAGGGTCAAATGAATGAAGTTAAACCAATACAACAATATTTTCAGCTTACCCTTTTAACAATTTGATCTCACAGTGATCTCACCATGTCACAGTGAGCTAAAAGTGTAACTTCACAGCACACTCACTGTGTGCTCATACTATGGCCACAATGTGAGGTCACCCCAGCTAGAAATTGTATTGTTTTGAGAACAGTCTATGTCCTTGTAATGTTTCCCGTAGCTAGTTTTATTTTTTTGTTACCAGAATGTTCTCCTAAACGGTAGGATAACACTCTAAAGACATTCTAAACATGTTTAGTGATAACATTGATAGAACATTATCCCCTAACATTCTTTTAAATTTTAGCAGGAAATTTCCCAAAAGGCACTGAAGTATGTTGGTTGCTTGTTGATAATGAAGATATTATCATTATGTAGCAGTCTGATTTCATCCAGGGTATATTCTCTGATATCACTTTTACATAATCATAACAATCCTAGGAATCCTACCATTATTGGAGAATTCTTTCATTGAGACGAGATTCATATGCTGATTATGATTATATCTTCATTGTCATCATCAAGTAGCTGACATCGTCTGATCTTATTTTCTCTTGCTTCTTGCCATAACACACAAAAAAGCATTAAAACACCAAGAGACAAACTGCCCAACTAAAGCAAACACTGATCACCATAATGGTGACGTCAAACCCAACTATATTTTCAATAAACCATCAACATATAAACCTCTGTTAATCTCAATAAGAACTTCTGTACACATATGACATAAATAAAGTCAATCTGGTTAGTAATAAGTAAAGCTGGTAATGCTGTTTGTGGAGTTGTTTAATGATGTTGGAGCCTGATGTCAAACAAATGTTTAGACCAACCCAATTTTAAATTTCAACCAAAATTTGAGTCCAATAAAAGTTCTAGCTGGGTGACTTTCATTGTGGCCATGGTTTGAGCACACAGTAAGTGTGTTGTGAGGTTGCACTTTTAGATCACTGTGACCTCACATTGTGACCACATGGTGAGATCACTGTGAGACAAATTGTTGACAGGGTAGTGATCACTAGCTAAATGATTAAACTCACTCACACTGTGAGGCTACATTAGCTGAACTTGATTACACCCTAGATTTTATTAAGAAAGACAACAGTATTAACATCTAAAACAGCATTTAATATATATATATAATATATATATTTAATATATATTTTGTAGCAGGATACACTACTGTTCAAAAGTTTGGGGTTCATTTTTTTTTTTTTTTAAAGAAATTAATACTTTTATTCAGTAAGGATGTGTTCAATTGATTAAAAATGATAGTAAATATTTATAAAAGTTGTTCCAAACCTGTATACATTTCATTCTTCTGCTGAACACAAAATAAGTTATTTTGAAGAACGTCTGTAACCAGACAGTTTATGGTCCCATTGACTTCCATTGTGTGAAAAAAATACTAATGAATTCAATGGGGTCCATCAACTGTTTGGTTTCCCATATTCTTCAAAATATCTTCTTTTGTGTTCAGCAGAAAAATGAAATTCATACAGGTTTGGAACAACTTGAGGGTGAGTAAATGATGACAGAATTTTCATATTTAAGCCAGTTCTGAAGGCAAGAGGGGGTCCAACCCGGTAATAGCAATCTATTTGCCTGTCTTCAAGACAATAAATACTGGATGGACTTGAACTTTTTACAGTTAAGTGATGATAAAACTTTTGGTCTAACAGTTGCGTCCTCTGGCATTGTCAATCAGCTTGGTTCCCTCTCATCTAATGTCTGCGACTGTGTTAGAAACCTTGGTGTTGTGTTTTATCCCTCATTGTCTTTTGATATGCAGATCAGTGCTGTTGTGAAAAGCAGTTTCTTTCAATTAAGATTGATTGCTAGAATCAAGATGCTTTCCATGAAGGACCTTCAAACTGTAATTCATGCATTTATAACTTCAAGATTGGATTACTGCAATTCACTCTACATGGGTTTGCCTAAATCATCTCTGGAACGTTTGCAATTGGTGCAAAATGCGGCAGCCAGATTATTGACTGACACATTCTGCTCTTTGTGTTTAAAGCTTTACATGGATGTGCTCCCCAGTATATTTGTAATCTCCTCATCCTGCATAATTCCTTTAGATCTCTTCGGTCATCTAGTCAGTTTCTCCTTTCAGTCCCTCCTTCACATTTAAAACTGAAGGCGACCGGGCTTTTGCTGTGGCTGCTCCAATCTTCCCCTTCTATTTCTATGTTTAAATCCTGTTTGAAAACCCATTTATATTCTTTATGTTTTAATTCTGTTTGAGGGTGTAAAATTTCTCATTTGTCCTTTTGGTTTCCTTGAATATGTATGTTTTAAGTTTGATTTATATTTGTTGTACAGCACTTTGGTTTCAACAACTGTTGTTTTTAAATATGCTTTATAAATAACTGAACTAAACTGAACTTAACTTTGAACTGAACTGAACTGAACTGTCTGGAGAGAGAGCAAAGACTTGAACAACAGAAGAGTAAAGAGGAAGAAGATAAGGAGAGGAGTGGGAAAATAAAGAGGAAGGAGGAACTGAACTTAACTGAACTTAACTTTGAAATGAACTGAACTGAACTTAACTTAATGTGCTAGAACATTTCATTTATTATAACTTAACTTTGAACTGAACTTAACTTAAATTTGAAATGAACTGAACTGAACTTAACTCTGAACTTAACTGAACTGAATTTAACTTAAATTTGAACTGAACTTAACTTTGAAATGAACTGAACTGAACTGAACTTAACTCTGAACTTATCTTAACTGAACTTAACTGAATTGAACTTAACTTTGAACTGAACTTAACTTAACGTTGAACTGAACTTAACGTTGAACTTAACTTAACGTTGAACTGAACTTAACTCTGAACTTAACTGAACTGAATTTAACTTAAATTTGAACTGAACTTAACTTTGAAATGAACTGAACTGAACTGAACTTAACTCTGAACTTATCTTAACTGAACTTAACTGAATTGAACTTAACTTTGAACTGAACTGAACTTAACTTAACTCTGAACTTAACTTAACGTTGAACTTAACTTTGAACTTAACTTAACTTAATGTTGAACTTAACTTAATGTTGAACTTAACTTAATGTTGAACTTAACTTAACTTTGAACTTAACTTTGAACTTAACTCTGAACTTAACTTAATGTTGAACTTAACGTTGAACTTAACTTTGAACTGAACTTAACTTTGAACTTAACTGAACTTAACTTAATACTTAACTTAACTTTGAACTTAACTTAACACTTAACTTAAGTGAACTTAACTTAACTTAACTTTGAACTGAACTTAACTTAACTTTGAACTTAACTTAACGTTGAACTTAACTTAACTTTGAACTGAACTTAACTTAACTTTGAACTTAACTTAGAACATAACACTTAACTTAACTTTGAACTGAACTGAACTTAACTTAACTTTGAACTTAACTTAACGTTGAACTTAACTTTGAACTGAACTTAACTTAACTTTGAACTTAACTTTGAACTTAACTTAACACTTAACTGAACTTAACTTAACTTTGAACTGAACTGAACTGAACTTAACTTTGAACTTAACTTAACTTTAAACTTAACACTTAACTTAACTGAACTTAACTTAACTTTACTATATACATGTCTACCAGTCAAAGTTTTTGGTTTCATTTCAGAACTTAATAAGGAAACTGGAGGAGCAGATGGAGGAGGAGAAACAGGCTTTTGAGGAGGCTCAGGAGGAGGAAAGAAGGAGAACCCAGAAGTTTCACTGCAGAGCAGCCACAAAGATCCAAGCTGCTCTCAGAGGAACATTAGTCCGTCGCTGGAGCAAACAAGAGCAGAGGAGAAAGCGAGAGGAGGAGAAAAGATATGAGGAGGAGAAGAGGGAATGGGAGAAGATCAAGAAGGAGAGGGAAGAGGAGAGAAAAAGGATTGAGGAGGAAGAGCGCGCACAGAGGGAGGAAATGGAGAGACGGAGAGCAGATTATGAAAGAGCGAAAGAACAAGACCACTATCGTCTGGAGAGAGAGCAAAGACTTGAACAACAGAAGAGTAAAGAGGAAGAAGATAAGGAGAGGAGTGGGAAAATAAAGAGGAAGGAGGAACAGAACAATATTACAAGTATAATAGATGATTGCAGAAGACAGGAAGTGGATGCAGACAGGAAGAATAAAGAAAAGGAGAGAACGGAAGTGGGAAGGAGTAGCCAGGTGGAGGATGAATGTAAAGGAGAGGAAAAGGAGAACAACGGCAATGAGGTAATTTTGAGAAAAATAGAAGATAATAATGAAAGAATAAGACATGGGAATAAAATGGAAAACACATTGAATGGTGACAGGAATGTGATGAAAAAACAAGACAAAACTAAAGGCATAAGCACAGAAGACCCAGAAAGATTAGATATGAGACCACAAACAAAGAGTGATAAAGACAGAATAAAGGGCCATGAAGAAGCAAAAAGAGTTGATGGCAAAGTAGAGCTTGATTCTCAGATAAATCTCTCTCAAACAAGAAAAAGCCTTAAATGTACCAAAAGCACTCCAGAAACCTACATAAATGCACATCAAGGTCTTCCCAATGACCTTGGCATTAGTCCAATTGGTTCCTCAAGTATTGAAGATCACCTAAGGGTTGAAGCGACTCTGAGCAAAGATACAGACTTGACAATGTTGGCTTCTGATTTGAATGTTGTAGCACCTGAAATGAACACTAGAGGACATCAAAACACTTCAGCTATTGAGCTTAAGGACCATGAACCTGAAAGCCAAGAATCAATTTCAGTATGTCTGCCTGACAGCACAGAGCAGAAGCGACTGACCTGGATGATGAGCTGCACTCCCTGGTCCAAACTGTCATTGCAGAATAAAAGGAAAGGGTCTTCTGCACAACAACAGTCCCAAAAAAGAGGGCCAAGAAGAAATAGAGTACCCAGTTTACCCCCTCTGTCTGTGGACACTGTTCTCAAAACAGGAACTTGGAGCTCTCTCAAACAGGTAGAAATTAAACTTTAAAGCCTATTTCTTGGCTGAGATATATCTTAAATGTTCCTGCTGACTTTATTGTCGTTTTGCTGGTAAAAATCAGGTCACGACAGTGATGCTGGAAGACCTGCCGGGTTGTAGCCTGTCTACACTGTCTGAGTGTAACAACCTGCAGACTTTGACACTTAGACGCTGTGGACTCACATCTTTGGATGGACTGAACCAGTGCGCTCAGATCAGATACATTGATGTACAAGTAAGAAAGAACAAACTATCCAGTGGAGTCTGCATTCTTATTTTACACCTTTCAAGTAAAGTGTCCTAGATAATCACTCATGCATTCTATACAGTGAGTATACATTACTGTTCAAAAGTTTGGGGTCAGTGAGATTTAATGTTTTTTAAAGTCTGAGGCTGCATTTGTTTGATCAAAAATACAGTAAATACAGTAGTATTGTTAATTACTCCAGTCTTCAGTGTCACATGATCCTTCAGAAATCATTCTAATATGCTGATTTGGTGCTCAAGACTAAAAACAGTTGTGCTGCTTTAATATGCTTGTGGATTCTTTGATGAATGGAAAGTTCAAAAGAACAGCATTTCTATTTAAAATAGGAATCTTTTATAACATTATAAATGTCTTCACTGCCGCTTTTGAATAATTTAATCTGTCCTTGCTTGATAAAAGTATTAATTTCTTAAAAAAATTAAATAAATAAAAAACTGACGTACTGACCACAAACTTTTTAACGTATGTACTATTGTTTCTCACATTTAGGAGAACTCAATTACTCATGTGGATTGTGGAGGTCTGGTCAACCTTCAGGTCCTCCTGCTGGGCAGGAACCAACTGATGAACATGCATGGTTTTGATGGAGCTGAAAATCTGCAAATTCTTCAGCTCTCACACAACAACATCTCTCGCATCAGTGAGTGTATTCACTAGAACGGCCTCTGTGTTTTATGTATTTTATTTATTTTTCATTGCAAGCACTAAAGAAAGAGAAGCTGACTGTTGGTCAGTTGGAGCTATCTGGATCTCGACTGTGCCACAGAATTAGCATTTAATGTTAAGTGTTGTCATTGTCCATTAGAGGGCATCATTGTTCCTGCTTGGTGACTTCAAATGGCCTTTTGCCCTCATTCTCCTTGCAAAATAAATCTTGATGTCTCATTTCTAAGAAAATGGCCTCCTATTGAATAAATATGAATAAATGTATCATAAAGAAGAGGATAAATGCAGTTTAAAGGTATTTACTGTCAGTTTTAGATGATGTCCTGCCAATGCTGCCTTTTTATATTAGATTATGCTTTGGCTGGTATTAGATATTGTCACCATGGCCGAGAATTATCCTCATACACTCCCACACCAGCACTGACTAAATGATATATCTTTGCTTTCTTAGGTGGTTTAGGACCCCTGAAAATGCTTCTGCGATTATCAGTGGACCATAACCAGCTGCTCAGCACGAGAGGTTTGAAGGAAATTTATACCCTTCTGCATCTGGACTTTTCGTACAACCATCTAAGCCACGTTGAGGGTTTGGAGAATTGCGCTCTCCTTAGTACACTTGACCTCAGGGGAAACAGTCTGACAGAGGTAAATATTACATAAAGAAACAAACAAATTTAAAGAATGAATAGTAAGATGTCTTCAGAAGAAATATAAAGATATGGATAATCACAATATTCCATTACTTTGTTGTTTTGTTAGTAATTTTAAACTGTTTATTCTAATTATCCCAACTGAAATCATAGACTTTCACCACTGACAATTTATAAACAAAAAACATATTTCCAACCCAGGGTTCATTACATGAAACCAGCATACGTGAGACTGCCGTCACTTTAATCGAATTATTGTTATCTGTTGCTTAATGTGTGGATATTAGTCATGTTCAGGATGAGGCTTGATACACCCATCTCTGCTGATGGGACTGTGTTCATTGTTGGAATAGAAAATATGTCTTTCTGTGTGATTAAGAAGGAATTGTTGTGTTTTTGTTTGTTTGTTTGTTTTTTCTGTTTGTTTAGCTGCCTGTCCTGCAGAACCACGTTCTTTTGAGGGACCTTTACCTGGATGACAATCTAATATCTTCTATTCTTGATCTGAAATCTTATTGGCTGCCTTTGCTCCAAAACCTCTCCATGGCTCAGAATAGGTAGGCCTCAGTGGAGAATGGCTGTCTCAAAACCTATTCAGTCTAGGTTGGTGGCTCACAGGTTTTGAGTTTCTTCATTTTTCAAACAAAAAGTCTTTATAATGTTTAATACATTCTTATATAAAATGTAATACAAAAATCTACAAATGTACAGCGCTAAGATGTTTTATTGTTTAAAATGATGGCTCACTTTTCTCTTTCTTTAGTGTAACTCATTTAATTCAATTTTTGGACTTGGTGTCTCTGAGGACACTGGATGCCAGTAATAACTGTCTGTCAGGTGAGTTTACGAAGTGGGATGAGTCGACTCGACTCGACTCGACTCGACTGTGCTATCTGTTATGGGGTCTTGAAGATGGACGGATAACCTATGTAACAAACAAATAATGCTTTTTTTATAAGAGAACTTCTCTTCTCATATCTTATTTATCCTTAAAGGGACAGTTCACCCAAAAATGTGAATTCTGTCATTAGCCCCTTTCACACAGCAATCCCAGTAAATTACCGTAAAAATACCATAACGACTTTACCAGTAAATACATAAATATGCAGTGTGTGAATGGTCCTTTACTGGTAAAAAGCCAGAACGCTGTTGCATGTTTCTGGCTTTTTACCGGTAAGAGACCATTCACACATCAGCTCCAAAATAACGGTAAATTCTGTGATGTCAGTCATTGGAAATGAAACGCCATGCCGTTGTCTTCAAGTTCTGTTCAATTTGACATTTTTGACGTCTTATTGACAGGAGTAAGGGAATGATCAAACAGAATGCGTTTTCACTCTTAAAAACACGAGACGCCATAATAGTAACCAACTGCAGAGCTGCAATGCTGATAAATCTCGAGCGCGACACATTGAAAAAGCTGCGAGACATGGCAAAAGACGTCCATCTAGCGCATAATTTAATTGAAAAACTATTAAAAAAGCTTATTGTAAACAGTGAGGAGTAATCAGGTCATCTCCATAAGAACTTTGATTGGCCCAAAGCAGAATTCTTACGTCAGCGCATTCTGACTTCGTACATGCTCATTCTGGCTTCATTCTGCGTTTACACAGAGTACATTACCGGTAATTTACTGGTAATATTACAACTTTAGAACCCAGAGCCAATTTACCAGTATTCTTGAAAAGGTCCTGTTCACACATGATCTCCTACCGGTAATTTACCAGGAAAAACTGTATTTGTTAAAGGGGCTAATAATACAATTTGTAGTGAACTGTTCCTTTAAGTACCATTGAGGATAGCAGTTCTGTGTATACTAATTCACAGAAATATTTAATTATAGTATCTGTGTTTTTCATTTAAACCAGATTGGCTAACATTTGGATTGCATCCTCAGCAGTAAAATTTGTAACCTTTCATAGAATATTTCTGAGTGGGACACTGTTCTGACTCTCTCATTTAGACTTGCAGAACGTTTGTCTGAACCTTCAGAAATGCACCAGTCTCCAAGAACTTAACCTGACTGGGAACCCACTTCAGGAGGAAAACAACTGGAGGTAGGTGTGATCCAAGGACCCAATTTAGGACCTTTTACACAGACAATTAGTTTCTCGGTTTCTTAAGGGCACTTGCAAATACTAAGCCAAAGTTCAGGAGTATATTTGTTGTTGAGAGAGAATATTAGCATATACTGTAGGAATTGAAACGTGGTTCCTCCTTTTATAATGGAGAGATTTATCTTGGATTGGGCAGAAGCTGTCATGTGTTCATTCCAGCAAAAGTCACTAAGCATTTCATAATTGTCCGAGAATGTGAAACTAATGTGAACAGGGACATTGGCTGGAAGTGCACCAAGCGTTTAAAGTAGAATAAACATTCCTCTTTACCGCTGAGCTTCCGGCCCATATCACTGCACCAGCCATTGTATCTGAGTCCGCTATTGGATTACCCAGTGACATCTGTACGCACGTGGACTTAAGTGTTCGTAATTCTGAAAATATTTACTCAGTGGGGGAATATTTTTTAAGCAAATGTGCACCTAAAGTGCCAGCAGTTTGCAGAGAGTTTTTATTGAGCAAATTATTTGTTCTTATGTGGTAGAAGAAATGTGTGAGAGACAGAACAAGGTCATCCGGGAAGTATAGAAGCATGTTGGAATTTATTTCTCAAGTACCAGTCCAGTGCATTCATTCAAAATGGAAAATATAACATCATGCAAACCTAGTCATCATACATGATTTTATAGTTCAGAAGGCCCAAAGGGTTTAATGTTGGCAACACATTTATTTTCCTGACAGAATCTTTCTTACTAAATTGACTTGCACAAAATTAAATATGGTGTGACATTTTTCTCCTTAGTCAGCAGTAAAACATTTAGCTGTTCATTTTGTTAGTTATTTTTAAACTTCATTTTCCATATTTTGCATGTGGCTTCCAAGGAGAAGTCTGAGGTGAAATATATCTGTTGTGTCTTTACATCTGTTTTATTCCGTAATGACTTATAGGAAGTTCACTCAAGTCAGGCTCAGTATTGGGCTGAACTTTGTCTAACCCTCAATGCCAACAACCGAATTAGACCCAGTGTTTTTCTCGCTCTCCACTGGTCCTTTCATCCCAGTCCAGTGATAACACAGCCTAAATTAAAGCACCAAAGGATATTTCAAAGAAGTACACAGTGCACGAGCGCTCAGAGTCTGGGAGAGCAGACTTTAGCAAGATTAATCGAACCGCTGTAAGTTTCTTTGTTTACAGGGAAGTTTTCACGAGTAATGAATAGAGTCCTTTTCTCAGTAGCAATAGGATCCTGACGACTGGATGTGAGATGGCCAAAAGGAGCATTTGTGTATCACATGACCATCGCAAAAGTGAAGCAGCCGAACGTGTCCACCTTTTAGAGACATAGCAAATGCTTAAGCTATGATTTCTCAGATATACAGTAAATGCAGATAAATGGTAAATGCTTTGGTTTGGTTTTCATAGCCTGTTTTAAGGATATGTTTTAAGGAGGATTTTTGATCCTCGTTTATGGTAATATGAGCTTGGATAGAATTTGCCAACACTTCATCTTATTTAAAAAAATATTGTTTGGTTTTATTTCCCATTATTTGGTACAAGTGATAAACCATCAATGCATAGCTTCCCCTCTCTTCCATTGCTTCCCATTTCTCCTTTAATGTCAATAAAGGCAAAAAAGAAAAAAAAAAAAAAAAGAAAAGAAAGTGTATTTTTACTGATTAATTTAATTGATTAATATACTACACCTGTTTAGCTATTTTCAAAGTAAAACTTTGTAAAGGATATATATTTTTTCTTTAAATGGGTCACAAATTTGTTGTTTGAGGTCAACTTATGCTGTTCGTGTGGTTTTTACATTCAAAAACATCATAATGAATAATAGGCTATTTTCTACCTGGTTTTGAGCCTCTCTCATGGATCGCTCGGTTTCTAAGGGCGTGCTGGACTGAAGACTTAAACGCCCACAGCTATGATTGGATAAGATTTGCATATTACAGTGAGCTTTGGCTCCCCCGTGAGTACACCTGAGGAATTGTTTTGAAAGCGTGTGGGAAAACGGCAACCGGAATGATGATTCGCCCACAGGGCTCGCAAAATGTCTTTATCAAACACAAACAATGATTTATCTTTCATCCGCCCGGGATTGATTGGAATGTTATTTTGTATTACTTGGCCTGCCCGATCGGTGGATATAACCGCAAACCGTGCATCACTAACACACACGCACGCATGCACAAGCCTCACTGCAGAGTCAGACAAATCAGCATGATCAAAGCTTTGTTCGTCTTCTTCGGTTGAGGCGGCGTTTCACCACACTCTGACGTCACAGGGAGACACATTCCCAGATCAAGCGTTTGGTGAGCCAGCTGTCAATAAAAGCGTTTCTTTGACTAACAAGGACGTTTTCAGCTCTGAAACTTACAGGATATTCTTATATTACCATGACCTTTTATATATCAAAAGCTCAAGGGAAAGTTGATTTCTCAGTTCCCTTTAATATTTTAAATCAGTAGTATTCAGTATAACAAAAACAAAGAGATAAATCAAATATAAGATTTATTATATTAATTAATGTACAAATAAATAATGAAATAAAATAAGGGACTACAATAATTACAGTTCACATACAGTAATTTCATTGCTATTGAATATATATATATATATATATATATATATATATATATATATATATATATATATATATATATATATATATATATATATATATAAAACTCATTAATCAACCCTTGGTTCTTAAAAATAATTTTCTTCTCAGCAGGGTTCAGCAAAGAATAGGTTACACCTGTGTTTTCTCATACACTCTCGGACATTGAAACAGACCAAAAAAGCAATATATGCTCACTTGAATGGCTGTCACATCTCTGGAATGAGGCCAGCGAACCCTTTTTCACTTCTAATCCAAGCTGAGTGTCATCATGCAGTTTTCAGACTCTGACTAAAGCTCTTACTCGATGCACAGACGCTCTGTTGATTCTCTTGGGTCCAGAATGTCAAACTCATTAAACGTTTTATCCCCATTTCCTAACTGATTTCGTCTGCCCAATGTAAATATTCTCCAATAAAAAAAGCCCATGGAGACAGACAGAGAGAGGGAGGGGCTGGAACTGAAATATACCCGTTACTTTTTTATGTTTGCAGTAGACAGTAAATGCGATAACCTTACATCTGGACTGCTAATTGTTTTGCAAAAACTGATTGACCTTTTTTGTGGCACCCTCTTTATATTTAATCTAGAATTTTTTTTTTTTTTTTTTTTTAACAGAAACTTTAAGTAAAAGATAAAAAAATTGTTTCTCAAATATAACCCTTGATTTAAGTCTGCCTAGCTTTGTTATACATTATAAAATAAACAGTCACTAACAGTAAACCAGTCATTTCAAAGAGCTTTGAGCACATTGTGTGGTCGTTTCTCCTTAAATTTTCATCAGGTTAAATGTCTTAAATGCTTTTTTTCTCTTAGGTCTTTGCTTCTGGAGACAGTGCCTGGTTTGATTAAGCTGAATAATGAGCAGATCGCTGCAGCAGAGGCGTCCCCAAATGGTCCAGAACAGAAGTGGAGTTTCCAGGCCCTCTGTCAGGCACAGCAGAAACAGCGAGATTCACTCCTCCAGCAGCAAAAGATGGAGATCAGGTAGACAAGCAGTTTCACTCTCTGGAAAGTATTAATAATGGTATTAATTTGGTCAAAATGTACAGTACCTGTCAAAAGTTTGGAAACATTACTATTTTTAATGTTTTTGAAAGAAGTCTCTTCTGCTCATCAAGCCTGCATTTATTTGATCAAAAATACAGAAAAAAGTCATATTGTGAAATATTATTACAATTTAAAATAATGGTTTTCTATTTTAATATACTTTAAAATATAATTTATTTCTGTGATGCAAAGATGAATTTTCGTCAGCCATTACTGCAGTCTTCTTGTCACATGATCCTTCAGAAATCATTGTGATATGCTGATTTATCAATGTTGGAAACAGTTGTGCTGCTTAGTCAGTTATTTAAAAAAAAGTATTAATTTATTTTTAAAAATTTATTAATTAATAAAAGTGATAGTCAGGGTTTATATTGTTAGAAAATATTTATATTTTGAATAAATGCTGTTATTTTAAATGTTTTATTCATCAATGAATCACAGGTTCCAAAATATACTAAGCAGCACAACTGTTTCCAACATTGATAGATTTCTGAAGGATCATGTGACATAGAAGACTGCAGTAATGGCTGATGAAAATTCAGCTTTGCATCACAGAAATGAATTATATTTTAAAGTATATTAAAATAGAAAACCATTATTTTAAATTGTAATAATATTTCGCAATATTACTGTTTTTTTCTGTATTTTTGATCAAATAAATGCAAGCTTGATGAGCAGAAGAGACTTATGTCAAAAACAGTAATGTTTCCAAACTTTTGACTGGTACTGTAAGTCCTGTAGATTATTATAGCATAAAGTCCTATTATTTGTAAAATGACTGATACAATATATCAGCAGGTCCACACAAACTCTGTGTCCACAGTATGTCTTCCACTTAGTTCTTTACGTCCCTCACCCCATGTGTTCATTAAATATTTCGGATTTTAATTTGTCTATGCTTTCATCTACCAATTTGAATGAGGTGCTTCCAGCTCCACTAAATACTTTTTACAAATGAAAAACGTAATTGCTTTTAGCCCTGGCTGCTAATTCCAAACTGTATAAGGTGAAGTATGAACCAGGACTATTTTAAGCAAGACTTGTATTGAAATCCATTCCAGCTGTGAAAAAAATGCATATAATAGTTAATTTATTTTTAATAATATTTTAAGTGTAGGTTCATGCAGAGGGTTTTTGTAGAGAATCTAAATATTTTATATATATATGTGGTATGGCAGAGGAAAACGTAAACTGTGCATTTTAATATTTTTAAAGAATTTCAATATTTTTAAAAATCTTGCGGTATTGCTATAGAAAACTAGCATTTTTGTAAGTTTGGCATCTGTGCTAATTAGTTCTTTGAGCTCATACATGCTGAATATCAATGAAAAATTACATTTTCACTTCTGTCAATACAAAAGCCGCCTCAGACGCTACTGCAGACCACCAGCAAATAAAGCAGAACACTCGCCATGTTTCATAAAGCATGATTGGCAGAAGTCTGTGTGTCCTGTGGTTCAAGCTGAGGTCTCTCATAGCTTGGAGGACTTTAGAGATCCCCCCCAACCCTTCCGCCGCACGCTCTGCACAAAGGATCTTTTGCACACCCGTGGGGACCGCTGCAGCCGTTTAACATCTGACCTGACCCAGTGTCGTCTGACCGCGATACCATGGTAAACCAATGCCCGTATTGATTAGAGTGACAGACTGAACCGAGGGATTCATTTAATGTCATCAAACCACAGTAATAAAATGCAATTTATGACACTGAATTATAAATAGGTATGTTGTGTTATTGCAAAAGCTCTGTTAGTTCTTGAAAATAATAATAAAAAAAAAAAATATTCCTGGTTTTTCGCTGAGGTAATTTCAGTTGTCAGTAAGTAGGGGAACTGTGTAAGGTCTAGGATTGTATTTATTTTCCTTGGCATGCTTTTTCCAGCTTGTAATAATGTTTGGCTTTCAGAATGTTCATTGCTGACTTTATATGCAATTTGACATTCATTTGTTTTAATGAGGTAATCAAATTAGTCATTTTGTTATACATCTCTGTGCTGTATTTGAACATGTTTCGACAGTAGTTTTGTTTCCCAGTACAAATGAACATTGGACTCTTGGATGGATCTTTTTACGACTCTATTCTGGACTGAAGTGTGTGTTGGAGGGGTGCGGATGCCCCCTTAACCGTGTCAGAGGATTAGAATAGCAGGGACTCTATAGTGACAGAGCTGGTTTCTGATGTTGACAGCAGAGACGGGCTCAGGGGTCAGGGGCAGGAGGGGCGAACTAGCCATGGCTAATAGAGTAATTAAAGGGGTATTGAGACACCTTTGTAGAGACTTCCTGAAACACTTCATTATAGTTTTACATCCCACAAGAAATTTCTAATTCATATGTTAGAGGCTAGTTTAAATCCTCATAGTACTTCTCACTTCAAAAAGAAAATTTCCTGATAATTTACTCACCCCCATCTCATCCAAGATGTTCATGTCTTTCTTTTTTCAGTCGAAAAGAAATTCAGTTTTTTGAGGAAAACATTCCAGGATTTTTCTCCACGTAATGGTCGTCAATTGCAACCAACGGGTTGAAGGTCCAAATCAATGCTTTTTCAAAGTGCTTCGAAGGGCTTCAGAAGGCTCTGAAAATCCCATCTGAGGAATAGGGTCTGATCTAGGGAAGCGATCTGCCATTTTCTATAGGGGAGACCGGGTATGGTCGTAACACTTTTTTCTTCAGCACCTAAAACTACCCCTTTTTTTTTAGCTACACATCTGAAACTTTTAGGCAAAGTACCCACATTTGTCTACTACAAATGGCAACCATTTAAATTTCTTCAACTATATCACAGACTTTGAGATGATGACAAATACAAATTGGCCCTTTGTTACAACCTACCCCACCCAGGGTAGGTGTAACACATACTGGGGTAAGTTGTAACAGGTAGACAAAATGCACAAAAACTAAAGGTACTCCAAGTGATCTGCCACAACAGCAGTTTTATTTTAAATGAACGACTGCAACAATAAAATATCTGTGAATAAGGGGAGTGTATGTGCATATTGTGTGTGTTTGTGCATGTCTGTACGTGCACATTCATATAGGTCTGTGAGTGTGTATGTGTGTGTGTGTGTGTGTGTGTGTGAGTGAGAGCAAAGAAACAAGCATTCTGTAGAATTATTAAAATCACAAAAATGTTCTTAGTTGTATGTAAGTGGATAGTTGTTTCAAAACACGATACAACCTACCCCGCCACTGTCACCCATTGTTTAGCTAGCTGTATTAGCATGGTGCTTTGAAATTAGCTGGAGGTTGATACAGCATTCTTTACTAGAGAAACTACACTTTGACCTGATATAACTCATACAACATTATCTACAACAGTAGAAGTACTAAACGAAATATTATCTTGTTATTTTTATATCAGAATTAGATTAGATGGCAACACAGACTGGAAAACCTCCATGCGGGATCGTAAAGGAAGCCAGAGGAAACTGAAACGGTCACATGACTCCTATCTTATCTGTGATTTGTGGAACTGGTAGTGTTACAACTCTCCCTGTGTTACAACTATACCCAGTCTCCCCTACTTTTTAACCTCAAATGCGCGACTTCTGTGTTGTTCTTCTTCACGACGTATAATGTCATCACGTCGGAAAGGTCACTGCCATGGAAGTACCGACGTATTTATTAATCTTTGTTTTATTAAAGTCATGTGCATGATGCTTCAAAAGGATAAGACGCAAACTCTATGGTCAAACACATCTGTCCAGCACGTTTACAGAGAAAAACAATGAAAAAGCAGCGCAGTGGAATGCAAAAAGCCTTCTGTGTGAATGGCACCTAATACATGAAATTTGTGTGCTTTTATCCTCACGTTTTTTTTTTATGCAGTTCGGCGCCCTCACAACATGATGCCCAGCTTCTTACCATTGGTCACCAAGCAGACCTGTTCAGATTGGCAGTGGACCAGCGTTACGCCCATGAATATGGTGACAGCTGTGTCAATGAAGATTTTTCAGCTGCTTGTAGTAGTTCATGTAGGTTTTCTGAAGCATCTTTATCACCGGGACAAAGCCCAGAGAAGCAACCTCAACATACAGCAGATTTGCAGAATCCACAGAAGACTCAATCTGACCTTGAGCTTCGATCTGCTGACTGCATGGAGACACAAAGTGAGAAGGAACCTGTTCAGGCACTGAACTTTAAAATGTATGACTCTCACACACAATATTTCTCTTACTTTGTCGCATTAACGTTTACAGCATTTAATATCTGTTTGTAGAAAAAAATCTCCCATGATTTGAAGGTACATTTAATTTTAGCTAAAGGTAATCAAAATAAAGCTCATCTCTAAGTCATTCAGATGACATTGGAACCCTGCTGGGTCTCTCTCCAGATGTTTTAGCGCAGATGAATCATCCGAGGCTTGAGTTTGGAGACATTCATTTAGTCTCTCATGACCTTGGTGAGTCATCAGATAAAATTGTCTTCTGTGCTATCACTCAGAGAGGCAGCTGTGGTGATCCAGCGACGCTGGCGGAGGAGATGCATATTGCGGAGACGTGAGGGCCTCCCAGGCTTAATTGAAAAAACTAACACAAAATCAAGTCTTCATAAAGTGGAAGATACCTGCATTGAGAGGCCTGAGAGGGAACATGCTGCTGTTGTTATTCAGGTGAGACTCACAAAAATTCATATGTTCATTTTGGTTTTGATCAAGGATTGTTTGATCTACAGCATCATATCTTTGGAAATGTGTTTTCCATAGCTCCTTTTATGAATGCAATAAATAACTTGAATAAAATTAAATCATCTTCATTACACCTATTACTGCCAAGGGTTTGTTTTGAGTCGGTAGGTAGTGCTTTTGAAAACAGGCTATTTCTTTTTACATTTAACTTCTAAGGGATATTTTCTCTCTCTCTCTTTGTGTTTAATGAGTCTCTAAGGACTCAAACCGAGAGAAAAAAATGATTAATCAGATTCCAACGTGTCGCTGGAGTGGGAGCGCTAGGGTTCTGATCTGTTAAGTCTTTTTTTTTTCCCGTGGGGAATACGCAGATTTAAAGGCATCCCGGTGTTACATTTGTCTTATAAAGCCAAAGTCACCGAAAGTTCAAACTGCAGACCGCGGGGCAATTAAACAGAGGTTAACATGTTTTATCTTCCTAATGGGATAACACACAATATTTATGCTTGCATGTGATTCATGGCTGTGTGTATTGCCCCTGCAGGCTGTATGGAGAGGCTGCGTTCTGCGGAAAAGACTGGCCCGTGCTCTAGCTGCCGCTCAGATCACAGAAAGCGATGAGGACTTTGAAGAGGTGGACATGGACGAATTCATTTTTGATGAGGTATGAGCAGATGCGTGGTACTCCTGCCATTACGGTGAAGTCGGCAGACAGATAGCCTGGGCCACTGCGCTGACAGTCCTTTAACTAGTGCTCGTTGCCGAGAGGCGGGAGGCTGTCAGCAGTGATTAGGTATTGAAAAAGAACAGTCAATGAGCGGGAAAGAGGGGAAGGAAAACGTTGTTTCTTTTTCTTATGTCACCTGCTATTTTCTGCCCGTTTGCATCACGTTTACTCAACTTAACATTGGCTTAACCTATGAATTACACTAAGTGAGCTCATCTGTGTAGCTTATTAGGCGATTTATTATAGTGTATTACGATGTCATGTTAAATTGATCTGTACTATTGGTCTACATCTGAAAATTCTGGAGTTTTTCATGTGTTGGCTCTCCAATTTCTGCCTGTCACGACTTCAGGGGAAAAAAATCTGTTTTGAAGTGCATACATTCTCAAGTGTTTGTCACACACAGGAAACGAGTTCAGTGCTTTTAACTTAATGTGATCTGCTACTTGCTTTGAAGGCATTATGAAAACATCAAGATGCACTTTATCAACTATGCAAATCCAAGCAGATGCCATTTTAGAATGTTGCAGTCCAGCTCTTTTTAATTTTGTTTGTGTCCTGTTGTAAATAGAAAGTACTGGAGAAAGACTGGATAACCCTGCATTCCTTTGCTTCACCGGCCAGAATGATGCCATTTTCGGAACAACTGCCATTGCCAAAGGTAACAGCTCTACGAACCCTCCTTCTGTCTGTGTGCCGGCACAATCAGAGTCTCTCTGGGTGATTAAGTGCCGAATTTATTGCCTCCAAAAACACAATTACTTTCTGGGCCGCCTCAAACTTCCTTCTCGTCAGCAGATGTCATTTTTCAGCACGGTGCTTTGTCTCCTGCGGTTTCTTTTCTTTAGCAAGAGCTGGCCTTTTCTATCACAGTAGCGGCGCTGTGATGTGATGCGATGCAGCTGCTCCTGCAGAGATGTAGAGATTGTCAAATGCGCTTCAATGTTCTATAACCAAGATAAAAACTGAGCAGCAGGAATACTATCTATCCTTAAATAAAAGAATTGAAAGTGCACATCAAGCAAGTCTTTGTGTTAGAAACGGCATACTGAAGCTATCTTTGACTATCTTTGTGGTACTTACAGCCGATGCCGCCAAAGACACAGTCTCTTTTTCCAAGGCAACCGAAACATGCCTGGTCAGAGAGTGAAGATGCAGCCTGCTTGGAGCAAAGCATGTCGCCTAACCTTAGTAGCAGGTGATCATTTGGCTTTGTTTCAAATGCTGATGATTATTTAAATGAACATTTTGCTAATGTTTTCTTGTAATGTCTATTGTTTTCTAAACAAACATTTCCAGATCAGTCCTTGAAAAGAGCAACATGTCCGAGAAATCAGAAAAAATCCTCAGAGAATGGTATGTTTCTATTCTACTTTGTGCAGTCCTTCCAATAATAAATATTACTGGAATAAATGATAATAAAAAATAAAATAAAAAAATTATTCTACATTTTTAAAAAATGACACTTTTAGTTACTCTTGCTAACTTATATTCAGGGGCATCACTAATGACTCCACTGCCCTTCTCATGCTGAAGAGAGCCAAAAAAATGAAAGGCAGGAGACAGCAGGAGAAAAGATTATTGGGTAGGCACATCCATCCATCCATCCATCCATCCATCCATCCATCCATCCATCCATCCATCCATCCATCCATCCATCCATCCATCCATCCATCCATCCATCCATCCATCCATCCATCCATCCATCCATCCAGCAATCCTTAAAACCATTCAACTTTTAATGCAGTAGATCCAATATTGGATCCTAAATCAGTGCATCTCAATCAGGGGGTCTCTAAAAACTTAATAGGGAGCCTCAACATGAAAATTAAAATGATACAAAAAAAAATAGATTTCTAGACCTGGGAGAGTCATTTAAGTCAATAATATTGTATAATTCCTTGTGCATTTTTACACATTTTATGAATATACATTTTTATAATTAGGCCAAGCTACAAAATATAAAGTAAAAATTATTCTTAAAAAAAAATCCTTATCCTTATCCAGGAAACAGGGCCTTTGAACATTGTTGTGGACAATAGAACCAGTGTAGATTTCATTGTAGATACAGTATAAGCATCCGGCATAGCCAGTGCAAATACATTCCTGTCAGTCAAGTTGCACTGCATTTTAATACTGCATATTTAGTCAAATTAAAATCAATACCACTAAAACGGGTGCTATCAATCAATCTGTACTGACACTCAGAAACGTCTATGTCATTGGTGAGCAATCGTGCCACACTTAGCATGGAGCTTGTGATTCCATGAGAAGCTTAATCTGCCATAACAGCAAGCAGCTCCACCCTGCTCCATGCCTTGTCATGTTCGATTGACCTGTCTGCAAACATTCTTACAAATATTCCATCGTGCTTTGAGTTCCAAGGGCCCAGAATCAGCTTCATTACTAGGAGCTAGGGAACATCAGTGCTCATAAGTTCAATGGGCCGTGAGTCTAAGAAGAATCCCAGACACGGTAGTCCTGGCCCTGGTCTGGATCCTCCAGGGTTGGCCTGAAGCCGGCTTTGATCAAGGTCAGGAGTGCGTGACTCTAATGCCACAAATCCAATCATGGCCCCATCAAATGAGGGCCTGTGTCAAGCTCTTAGAGCCATTGCTCCATGGGCCCTTTGGTCTCGTAATGGAAAGTGAAGCTTTGGTTTCTGTCGGTTTTCTGTTTGCGCTTGTCTGCTCGATGAATCCTGCATTCGTATGAGCTCATTTGTGGCTACATTCCTGTCTGTGTTATGTGTTCTAGACCCAAATTCACGTCTGGCCCTGTTCAGGAGCCACAGTAGCCAGTTTATTTCCACTGAAACTCAAAGAACACGTTTTGCTTGTAAAGACAACTTTAAAGGTAGGACTGTATATACACCACAAACCAAATAAATCACCATATAAATTATAAAATGAATTCATATATATATATATATATATATATATATATATATATATATATATATATATATATATATATATATATATATATATATATATATATATACACACACACACACACACACACACACACACACACACACACACACACACACACACACACACTTTTTTTCTTTATATAAATGAACTGATTCACCATATGAATCAAATTGGTTGATTATATGAATCAGTTGTTGTCATATAATATACAATTGATGGAGTTTGCACAATTTCCTGAATTCTGAGAGAACTGATCCATTTTTATTATTCCCCGTGGGCTGGATCCATACAGTCATTTGGGACACGCTTGGATCTACCTTGCGTGTAATACACAAAAACATACACATCGCTCGATTAAATTGAATGCACATGATGGGATCATAAATAGCTAGCTAATAGGTTGTTTGGGATGGTGGAGAATAAACAAGATGATTGTATTTCAGGAGACTTTGTAGCGGACCTGAAGTGTGAAATTGAGTTAAGTACAGAGGAGGTAGGGCACTTAGGGGTTCCAGACTGAGAGAGAGTGCTGTCTGCAGCCCTAGTGCCACCCTCGGGGGGTGGGGCTTTCAGTGCGATGCTACCGAGGGGGGTCGAGCGTAAGAGATAAGGGATAGATGAAGGGTCACGTTAAAGAGCAGGGCAAATAAATGAAAAGATATCCTCTTTACATGCGAACGGTTGCTTTTTTTCTTGACTTTTTTTGTTGTTGTTCCGACTCCTCCGCCAGTCCCATGGCGTATGTAAGCCGATACTCATTTTCAAGTGGGTTACTTCATGTCCAGCACATCCACAAAAGAGAGCTTGGATAAAATAAACACGAGTGAGGCGGATATCTCGGAAAGAATCTGTCACGGCTTCGGGGGGCTAATCACCTCCAGAAGGGGGCTTGGAGCGCTCGGCTGAAATGTAAGCCCCTGCTGGGGGAGAGCAGGGGAGCGGCGGCCAGCCTGTAGCCTGAGGCTTGGGGCCGTCCCTGGTGGGGTTGGGGTTGTATTGCTGGTGCCTTCCGCAGGTCAGCAGAGGGGAAGAGCAGGTAGCCTTACCCAACCCCAAAGCCAGGACACAGTCCCATGACAGTCCCTTTCAACGTCTTTAATCTTAAGAAATGCAGTCACTTTTTTGTTAAATGCAGCGTAGTTGCTTTGCATTAACCTGCAAGTTTTTGCTGCTCTCCTGTGTTTGATTTGCACCATGTGTCCTGTATTTACAGTCTCCTGTATCTGCTGGGCTTGGCACTGTATCACTTCTCAAGTAGATGATGCTTTTGGTGTGGGTGGATTCCTTTGCAAGGAAATCTTACAAGAGTCCACAGAGTCCACTTTAGATCAGTTGAAAGAGGTTTAACTGACATATGTCTTACTTGGCTCATATGTCTAGCCGTCCATCTTAACAAATGACTAATTATTACATTTTTGGGTGTTTTTTTGCACTTTAGTAAAATAAATTAAAATAACCAGAGAGGATTTTTTAAAACATCAGTTCTTAATTTTAAAAAAAGTTTGTGAGATTTAAATCTCACATTAAGATTAATAAAATTCCCTCCATTTCTGTGTACTTTTTCGATTGCTTCAAATTGATGTGATTGACTATGTGTGTGTATGTGTGTGTTGACCGCTGGTTGACCGCCTGTGGTCTGCTCTCTGGAGGTGAAGGTTTGACCCAGGGTAAAAGGAAAGTGGGAGACAGAACCTCACGATAAAAGACCTGACCTCCCTCTTTGAGGCTACTCAGAGAACTCCCAAACAATCAAAGCCCCTTGGGTATGTTTCGTAGTCACACAAACACACACACACACACACACACACAAGAATCCCCCACATGCAAAGTGTGTCTTGTGGATAGCCTATGCGTGTGTGCATGGGGTGACTTCACTGCAGTGAAACAATTTAGGCATTTTGGACACCAAATTCCAGTTTAGTAAGTCAGACCCAAAAATAACTAGAAAATCTATGGAAGCATTTTTGATAGACATGTGAGATGAAAAAAAAATAATAATAATATATTTATATATATATATATATATATATATATATATATATATATATATATATATATATATATATATATATATATATATATATATATATATATCAAAAAATATGAAAGATCTATTGTTGATTAAATACTTATTTTGTCTTTTTTTATTTTAAAGTCCCTTCTGAGGGTGCATATATAATCTTAACATCTCTCTCTCTCTCTCTCTCTCTCTCAGATATGTGTATTTAATGTCATTTTAGGGTTATCAGGGCAGTTGTTATCTTGGTTTTGTCAGGACTAACCATGTGTCATTGCCTGCCATACCTGCACAGTGACCTTAAGGGAATCACTTTGACCTGCTTCACTGAATCCACCCCCAGCAGTTCGGTTCTGTCATCCTGACCCTCTGTGAAAGAGCTGATTCTCTGACTCCTGCCACCACCATAGCAGCACCACAGTGCCTAATGTACTTAAGAGCCCTTCTAACAGCCGTGACTCCTGGGCCTCCTAATGTCCTGAGGCTGGGATAGATGGGGGGGATGCGAGTTCCAGAGCTACTGGATGCTACATGCGCATGTGTTTCTATCATATCTGTGGTTAATATCTGTGGTTAACTTCCCTTAAATCTGTGTGTTTACTGATATGATACATGCAACTTCTTTTACATCCCTTTTTTCTTTTCAGCAAATAATAATACTTATTATGAACCTAAAAAGTGGAACATAAAAAGTGACTCTAAAAGTGACTTTAAGTGGAACATAAAAAGGCTATTAAGATTTATTAAGAATGCACACCTTTTTATGAGTCACTTTTTATTAACTCGAGTAACATGTTTATCATTGTTAAAATAGAACTATATCTAATAAAATTTCAACTTTAATATACATTATAATGTTGAATGATCATATAAACTTAGGACCCTTAACTGCAATATTCTATTCTATAATACTTATTTTAAAAACAGTGGTATTAAAATGTATGAATATCATTGCATTAGATATACTATACAATATCAAACCAGTTGACCAAATCGATTAATCACGATTAATCATATCCAAAATAAAAGTTTGTGTTTACATAATATATGTGTGTGTACTGTGTATAATAATAATATAATTATACACAGTACACACACATATATTATGTAAACACAAACTTATTTTGGAGGTGATTAATCACTATTAATCGATTTGACAGCACTAAAAATAACACAAGCACCGTATTTATGTAAAATGACTTTAGGGCCAATTAATTAAAAGTCATTGCAAAATGACTGAGTAAACTTTTGAGAAAAGCAAAGGCCTCTTGGATAAATATTTTGTTATTGAATACTATGAAATTCTTGCATTTTATGTGTCCAAGGGATTTACTAAACAGGGCAAATTAGCATGTGAGCACGATCCCATAATGTGCCAATGGGACTGGAAAGTTCTGTGGGCGATTTACTGACAGCACACACATTAAAGAACACAGACGCAGCCGGATCATTTTCATAATGACCAACGCAATCTAACAAGAGCAGTGCAAATTGGCATCTGATTTAAGACTTTTGAATTAAGATGCTTTTTTTGGCCGTTACATAATGCCGCAAATACCAGTAAATTGACTAGCGCAAACCTTAGTAAATCACATCGCATGATTCATTTAAATACTCTCCTTCTCCTTTTGTGTTTGAAAGGGAAACTCCTACAAAAACATATGCAATAGGTCAGCCGCAAAAATAACTGTTCACGCCTTTTCAGTGCTCATTTTTCACTGCGTGTCTTTAGTAAATCCTGACAGTTGTTTTTAACACCAAAAGAAGGTGAGCTGTTAGTAAATGTTTTGGGCCCAAATATTTGTATTAAATGTGTTCTATTTATTTGTTTATTGCATTTATTAATGTATGAAAAGCTTCAAAGTCAAAGATTGCTCTTGAAAGTGCCTACTGCTAATGCTGGAGAATGGTCTCATTTTAAGGGCCAGATTTACTAACAGCTTTTCTTTTTTGGAATTGCCCTCTCACGCTAATTTGCCCTGTTTAGTAAAACTGGCCCTAAGACTTTTCAGCACCAATAAATGTGGATTACTTTTTTCCCCGTTTTCTTGTTCAGCCCTTAGGGAGGAGTTAATCACTTGACATTTTTAGTGGATTTTCAATTAACCCATGACAACTGTAACCCATAAACCTTGTCTGCTCTTTACTTTTTGGCAAAACCATGAAAATGACTTAAATAAATGGCTCATTAGTTCCAGCACTTGGCCGTCAGAAGTTGTTATCAATTCATGCTAGTCTCCTCCGAGAACACATGTTTATTCTGAATTAAGGCTTTTTAGTGACGCGTATTGACACTGTCCATAAATTTCCCTACTCATTTGTCTTTTGCTTTTTTTGCTTAGCAGACTTAAATATACACCACAGGAGTTCCCGAAACAAACGTCATTTGCATGTGCTATCCAACCTCACAGACTTGTTTTCTTCTGCTTCTAACTACAGTCCAAAACTATTCTTTTTTGATTCACTTGGTGCCTATCAGGAATTGTCTGGCAAACAACCCCTCTTCAAAATGTAGTTTATTTCTGTAAATATTTAAATGGACGTGTCTGGAAAAAATCTTTTGGATGCTTTTCTTCTTGTTTTATGTCAAATGCAGTTCACAAAGCAGCGAATGAAGTTAACAAATCACCGAAAGCAGAGGAAAAACAAACTTACAAGTGGCTCCAACCCGACACAGACTCTTCGGGCACGGGACGGTGAGACGCACTGCTCTGAACTAGTAGTTCATAATGATGATCAATTATAGCGGTGACTTGTAAACGTACACCACCTCACATGTTGTGAATGTGCTGTGGTGTAAATTGTGTTAGAGATAATCTATTCAATGACTTTTTTAGGGAACATTTCCTCCCTGATATTGGCCATGATATTCTTAATGGTGGGAGAGTGCAGCTTGTGGTAAGAGACATTTTTTGGCTTTTCTGTACTTAAACCTTTTCACTAACCTGACACTGTTTGCTTTTTTTTCCAAGTATGATCCTGTGCTAGTAATGGTGAAGTTACAAAGTGGTACTCATATAAATAAAATAAAAAAAGTACTAACAATTGCTGTTGTCAGCCCCGTAAATACTTATTTGTAGTAGAGTGAATTTATGCATGTCTGAGTGTGTGAGTGGTTGTCTATACTTTAATGTTTTCTTAGGCCATTGGGGACAGAGACGGTGTAGATTCGGGAGCAAGATTTTGGGCTGACTCCACTGATGTCTCTCCACCTCTTAAAAAGCATACTCAAGCTTGGAGATACTCAGCTGAAAGCAGAAGTGAGTCTTTTACTTAAGTGAATTAACTTTTTTTCTTTTTTTTAATTACATAAAATAAATATTTAAAAAAAAAAGTTTTTCCTGTGCCATCGAGAGACCAATTGCATATTCATGCAGTGAACATTTTTAATTGCTTTAAGTGTTGCGTAAAAATTTTGCTTAAGCAGACCATATGCATTTCAAATACTATTTTTTGCTGATTCAATTTTTTTTATGAAGTATGTAAATGCCCATTAACATTATAAACATCTGTGCCCTCATTGTTGATAAAATCACACAAACAAAAAAAGAATGTTTTTGGAAAGCAGTGAAACTCCCTTCTCCACTTCTCTTACGAGTACATACAGCACACTATGAGATTTTTTTTTTTACGTTATCTCTTTTTGCTCCAGGTTTAGGTTGTTCTCAGAACATCATCGCTGTATAATTTATCTCTGTAATAATTTCTGAAATGTTAAGGCATGGGATTAATTAAGGAAGAATTTTAAAACACTGCGGACTTCACACAATGATGAGGTTAAATCATGTCAGTCAGGTGCCAAATCAAATACTGCACACAGAGTGCAGTGGGTGTGGCATGAAGCGCTCGATGGAAACTGACATGAATGTACACATCATCTGGCTCACTTGATAACCTATTACAACACCACACAAATCCGATTTCACACAACTGAAAACCACTTGACATCATCATGCACTTTTGTTATATGGAAAAAAGCAGGTTTGATCATTTTTTCCACTGGGGAATTTTTTTTTTTTATATATATATATATATATATATATATATATATATATATATATATATATATATATATATATATATATATATATATATATGCATCATTCAAAAGTTTGTGGCCTACGTTTTTTTTTTTTTTTTTTTTTTTTTTTTTTAGAAATTATCTTTTATTCAGCAAGGATGAATTAAATTGATCTAAAGTGACAGTAAAGCTTATGAAAGAAAATTATACTTCAAGTTGATGCTGTTTTTCTGTTAACTTTTTATTCATCAAAGGATCCTGAAAAAAAAGTATGACAGTTTCCACAAAAATATTAGGTATCACAAATGTTTCCAACATTGATAATAGTAAGAAATCTTTCTTTAGCACAGAATCAGCATATCAGAATGATTTCTGAAGGATCATGTGACACTGAAGACTGGAGTAATGATGCTGAAAATTCAGCTTTGCATCACAGGAAGAAATAATTTTTTTTTATTTCAAATTGTAATAATATTTTACAATATACTGTTTTACAGTATTTTTGATCAAATAAATGCAGCCTTGGTGAGCAAAAGAGACTTCTTCCAAAAACATTAAAAAATCTTACACTTTTGAATGGTAACATGTAATATATATGTATATGTGTGTGTATAGTTGTCTATGTGCACACGTGTCAGCTTCGCAGACAGATGCCAGGGTCGATGAGGGGACGGGAGGGAAATAATCTCTCTTTCAGCAGGAAACGGTCAGTGAGAGACCCCTGACACCTCACTGATTAAGTGCGAGCTCTGTCACACACTCCGTGCAACTCAAGACTCACCCTGACAAAGATCCCACTGAGTGACACAAGCAGGGCTCAGCACATTTAACGTAGCGACGTCGGACTGTGAAGGCTTTTCACTGTCCGTCCTAATGAAGCCAAATTGGATTCCGCTGATGATTTGAAAATGAAATCCACGAGGATGCTGACAGCCTGACCGACTGAATGACTGACTGGCTGTCTGAATGACTGACTGAATCAGGCCTTTCACATAGAGGTATTTATAGGTGAATTATTGGAGAGAGCTTAGCGGTATTAAAACTACATTGATTCAACAGATCAAAGGAAATTTAAGCGCAAGATTCCTTTATTGATTCATTTTACAGTTTGTATGCAAAAGCTATTCCTCTATAATCCACAAATATCAGTACTCATTTTCTGACAGAGAATGTTTTATTCCCGTTGCGTGTTAACATAATACAAATTTTCCCAGCTCATCATAGGCCTCTTGTGATTTGAATTGGATCAGCGTGAGCGATTAGGTCATGGGCACAAAGTTGACATGCTTAGTACTATGTTCAATTACTGTAAGGACTCTATAAATACTGCTTAGCTTTAATGCAACAGGATACCCTCTACTTACTGGGGCCGAGCCATAAAGAACAGTTTAGGGAGCCATAAACGTTTTCATTATGTGTGTAGAGGAAATCTCCCGGTGCCTCATTTTTTGCCCTCTTTCAAAGGTAATGGGAGCAAAATGCCTGAAAACAATTTGTTTGGTCACAGCGGTTAAGTGAGTGTGTGGCTGTTTTATTAAATATCAGCCCACAAAATTCGGGTAACAACATTTGTCTCTTTGAATATAAACGTCCAGGGTTTGAAGTGCAATTAATATCAATCGAGGGCTGACGTCTAGTTTTTCCACTTTAATCAACACAGACAAGGAACAAATGAAGACAAATGTAGCAAAAACTAAAACTTTTATCAGTTAAACAATTACTACATTTGTAAAAAGGTTACGTTGTAACTGTGTAATTACTCAAATACTAAATAATATTAATGAACTACATGTACATACTATAAACAGTCAAAGTTAGGGTTGGGATATGGTTTAGAGTTAGTTATTTGAAATTATGCATAATTTACTGTTATTACTGTAGTAATGTGAAGTGTTTACTTAAAATGTACTGACATATTTTGTTGTAGTAAGATGTGGTGCACGGTATGAAGTTTTACCTGCCGTTTCATTTTACTATGTATGACTTCTTGCTGAGCGCAGCCATGGGTTCTACACGTGGAACGCATCAGCGACAGAAAAAAGCTTGCTTTGTTCTGTGCGTTTGAAAGAACTGTGCTTGCTAGAAACACCAGAAATGTCAGTCAAAGTCTTAACAGGTATTAGCATTATTGAAGGTGTATTTTTATAAAATGATCTTTGTCTTCACAGAAACAGAAGTACCATCACCCACCAGAGTCAGTTCAGCTCCGAACCGAAAGGAACGCATCTCATTCCGGGACAACCCAGTGCGACACAGTGGAGGCTGGGGTGGAGGAAAGAAGAGGGCCAAATTGAACAAGTAAAAAGATAACCACATCAGCTTGTGTTTGTTGCACTGAGATAATATTGATTCAGTTTGTTCTTTTGTTTTCGCCCTTCGTATTTGCGGCCGTGTATATATTCTGAGTGTGATGGATGCCTTGTTGATGTAAGCCCTTAACAAGACTTACAATGCACATTTGATCTCTGCTGAAATTCCTTGCAGCTGCTGTTTTTACTAAAATCCAGCTTCCTCTTCTGCAAATGAATTAGAAGCAATGGATGAGATATAGCCCAAATATCTGCAGGCGGTCACAGGATACGTATTGCTTTCAAGTATCACTCCATTTAACATGAGCACTGCGAGCCATGGAATGGGTGGAAACCATTTACAAATGACATGCTTAATATGCAGACAATGACAGGCAATAAAAACCAGCTTGTTCCTGTTTTAATTTACTTGAGGCTTTTTTCTTTCCTTATACTGGGGATTTGTGTTGTTCATGAAGCTAAATATAAAATGATGTACGTTTAATGAAAGTAATATTAAAGATCACTGACAATAAAGTATTTGGTTTGGACTCACAAACACCTATTTTTAATCTGATAAAATGCATCTATGGCAAACAGTTCAGAAATGGGTAAAAAGAAAGGCATACATCAGAGTTAGATGTGTTTTCTTTCTGTATTTTTATGCTAAGCACCAGCTTAGAGTTCATTTTGTATGCCTAGAAATTATAAAATGGCCTAAGTCTTGAAAAAGGGGTGTCTTATTAGTGGGAGTTTTGGCATTGTGTTTGGATAGGCGGCCCATATATAGCAGTACATTTCCAAGTTTCCACTTTTGCTGAATCTCAGCATAACAGACTAAATTTGCAGACTGATGCCAGCAGGTAATTCATGCCAGTTGTTACCCACAGAAATCAGGCAAACCCTGAGAGATAATCTTTTCAACTGTCAACGAGAGCGGATCTTTAT
This sequence comes from Paracanthobrama guichenoti, assembly GCA_018749465.1. NCBI lineage: Eukaryota > Metazoa > Chordata > Actinopteri > Cypriniformes > Gobionidae > Paracanthobrama > Paracanthobrama guichenoti. The sequence continues at coordinate 2,953,384 of JAGHMJ010000033.1, read as the reverse complement.
AGGGTTAGTAAAACTCTTCAGAGCCATGCAAAACCTATTGGTTTGTTTGAGTTTCTAATAGACTACGTTGTATTTAACTACCCAGGAATGCATTATGGGGAAAATAAATATTCACTGAATAATCCTTCACACTAAAATGAAAAGGCCTTTTAAACCAAATTTCACGTTGCAAGCTCAATGCATCTGGCCTGACCTGAGCAGCTCAATCACAGCAGCTGGAAGAAGTGGCTGTGGCCATAAACTGTTTATTATCGTTTTAATTACTTAAGTGACTGCAAAGGCCTATGTACACAAACCCAGCTGACACGCTCGTACTGAACTCTGAATCTCTTTCACCAGAGATTCATTCTGTCTGTACTACATAAGAAAGAGAGAGAGAGAGAAACAGAGAGGCAATATGGCAAACATGTCACTGGCCTGAACAAAACCATTAAAATGGTTTAAGAATGTACCTCCACAGTAGAGAAAATCATTAACTAACTCTGTGTACCAATTTGACAGATATCAGATTGAGGTCCTCTGTCATTCAGGTTTATTATTATAACTAAAACCATAAAACAATTCCATTTCATTTATAGTTCAACTTGATGGACTAAAATAAAATGAATAAAAACTATAGACATTCAGTTAATTTCAGTTAAAGTTTTAGTAAATTTGATCAAGTAAATTCTATTTAGTAAATCCTTGTGATCAAAACACAACACATTTACTAAAACTTTAGCTGAAATTCAAATTAAAACAGAAAAATGTGTAATTCCAAATATTAATAAAAACTATAATAGTATCTAAATGATACTAAAATAGTAATGCTGTCATCCCAGGTGAAAAGACATACCATTAAATGTATTAAAATGCATTATAGTATATTTGTATTGTACTAAAAACATACTCAAGTACATTTCTAATGCATTTAATAGTATATATATTTTCACCTGGGATTATATATTTGGTTTTCATATATTATATTATATTATATTATATTATTATCAAGGACATGCAAGAATCCTCACAGTTGTGACAGCATATTATGTTATTAAGACTTCATATATTAACACATTTTAATGAATAATTTTTAAAACGTATTTTAAAGATTTGAGTACAATGCCTGGATGCTTGCAACATCAAAAATAATAAACAGTAATGATACAAAAATAAAGACTCAATTTGGAGAACATTTATACCTTTAATGCTGCAAAAACATATTTTAATAAAAACCATTTTTAAAAAAATGGAATGGAAAGGATCAGATGACAGATCAAGTGTTTTAAATATCTCATTGCTTTAATGTTCACTTATTTTAGTTTATTTTGCAGTACTGCTTGTATTTTCGCGCTTAAGTGAGTGACATTAGGTCGTATCGCTTCTCCTGCGCTTTCATGTGCTCTGCTTCTAATGCGCAGACAAAATTTCAACAAACCACACAGAATTTCTCACATTTTCCCCTCAGCAAGAGGTCCAAATAGAAGGTCATTTCATAGCCTTAATAAGAAACCCCCCTGCTACTTAAGAGCACCCCTATTTATTTTCATTTTTTTCTCGGAGTGGCACCATCAAACCCCAAGCATTGTAAGTGACCCTTAGATATGGCTAGCCTGGCAGGTGGTACGGTTTGCTGGCAGAGAGAAGACGGTGATCTCTTACACACACACTTTGGACTGAGGGTGGTATCGGATGACGCCTTTCCTGTTTGAAATACAAAGGTGGTCGCACAATCATTTTGGTTCCGAGCTTTTTAATCTCGCTTCCAAAAATGACTCTTAATCGGCCTCATGCTTAGTGCGCGCGTCACAACTGTTGCTGTCGGGAAGGTGAAGCTCCGCGCTGTTTGCGTTATCAGTGGATTTTGGATAGAGCCAACTGAGCTACACTGCTGATAAAAGTATAACAGAACAAATTACTTTAATATGATACAGTTTTTATATCACACTTTTATTGAACTAAAAAACAACACCCACCATGACTAGCCTACCACCAGGCTTGATAATGTGTGACAATTGGTTAAAGCGAATTTATTATCAATTATCTTGAACTTTGAGAGGATATGGCCTTTCAAATGTGTCAAAAAGTGATCACTTTAATATTATTTTTATTCAGGTCACAGTAACAGGATTTGTCTGCTGAGTTTTACTAACCGTTCATCACAAGCGCGCGCTGCGTGTCGTTGTGATGGTATTCGTCTCTTGATTGGACGATTCAGATTTCATGAGACGCAAACACAGGCTTGTCATGCCGATATAAATAACTATTAGAATAGGATATTATAAGAACAAGTGTGTGTGTGTGTGTGTGTGTGTGTGTGTGTGTGTGTATATATATATATATATATATATATATATATATATATATATATATATATATATATATATATATATATATATATATAAAATGCTGCAGCAAATACGTTTGCTGGTTCACTGATATATAGCCTACTTCTGTAGCCTGCGTTGAAAATGTTTTTATTTATTAGGCTATTATTTAGGCTAAAAGGCCGTATGTAAGTTTACTGGATTTTAAAAACGTTTGATGGCAGTAAAAAGTAAGAAGTTATAATTTCACTGAAATGTATAGGCCATTATAGCCTATTTAACAAGGCGATATGCATTTACAATTATTGCTAAGATTAAATTAAGTAAAAATCAATAACCTTAAAATCATTAATATAATTATGATATAGAGTCAATAAGATGCTTAAATAATTTAATGACATTTACATAACCGTAAAATAAATGTTTATTTTATTTTTTATTTATCTCGTAATGCGTCGCTATTTTCTGGCAATATCCTAAGATTATGCGCTGGAACATTTTACGCTTTAAATATTAAGAAAATTAAGTATTCTACACGTATGTGCAGTAATAACAATTAAATAGCCTGCTTTTTTTTTTAAATACAAAAGTTACACTTTTCATGTTTGATGTATTAATAACTTTATTTTATTAATAACGTAAAAATGTGTAAAGCGTCTATATGCTTTATAAAGACAACTTTATGTTCTTTAAGCATTTCACTAAGCATATTAAAGTTTGTGAATGCTTAATGTTGTTTACAACTGGTTTAACACTTTAGATATCGCGCACTATATATTTATCAGTTAAATACCTAATCATTAGGGATATCCAAACCCCCTGAAAGCGAAAGCAAGCGTAACAGAGTTTCATAAATCTTATTTAGTGCTTGTGCGCGTGGGTGGAGTTTCACCTTCTCCATATTCAGAAGTTGGGTGGTTGCTTGAATGTCCCACTCTTTGCCGTATAAAGAGAGGCCCTCGGTCTCTTTAAGACAAGACAAATTAACGACTTGTACAAATAATTGGCTGCATTGCTTCATTTTTGACATCACTAAAACATTTATGGTGTCCATTGACGCGCTTCATGCTTGAGACGAGGCCAGAGGACCATGATGGAGTACTTGAGCGACAAGTTCTCCTTGAAAAGTCAAGCGATGAAAGGCAGCGATTACTACATGGACCAAGTCATGGAGACTTTAGACAATGTGCCGTACTACAACAAGACATCACCGAAATGCGTCCAAGCCTTCTCGATGCAGAGCAATGATCAACACAGCTCGATGGACAGATCGTCTCCGTGTGACAACCAAACCGGTAAGTCTGGCTTTGAGAGAAAAAAGGAAAGAAAGTGTTGTAAAATATTGAAAGATTCTTCAGTGGTTCTTTGTAACACATTGGTTCAGTAAATAAGTTGTGGTTCTCTAAGTTCTTAAAAGTTTCTTCAAGTCAATGCGTTGAATGTCAGATTTATAAAGTGTCACGATGTTCTCCTGTGGCATCAGGCTATAAAAGCACCTTTTGTAATATATTTTGTTTTACACATAAAAATAAAGGTTATTACTTTTAGAAAATAATGCCTGGTTTTGCATATTCCGACAATAAATGTTTAGACTATATTTATTGACATGGTTGGCTATAGCCTACGTTTATAACGAAAAAGCTTTTTTTCTTCTTTTTTCCTTTTTTTATTAAAGGTTAGAACTTTTCAACAATTCAAACGTTTAAATTATGTGTTGAGTTAGCCTACAATGTGTAATGCAATTATAAATATAAGTTATGAACAAAACAGTTACTTTTTAGTTTATATATATATATATATATATATATATATATATATATATATATATATATATATATATATATATATATATATATATATTATACAAGGGATTATATATATGTCAGTGTTTCTTATATTTAAGAAACTTATACGTACATACATACATACATGCATACATATATATAAAGATGTTTGGCCTTTAAAATTATATTATTCTATTCTATTAAAAGCATTGCTCTTATCCGCTTATCTGTTAACTTTTGGTAACACTTCATTAAAAAGTAATTCGAAAACAATTCTGCAGATAAATGAATCATTTTCCTTAAAAGAGCAATATTAAAATAAACGAATGTCATTTTTCTCCTGATTGTAGATGGATTAAAATAAATGGACAAATAGGCCCACATATATAGCCTATTCCATCCGCCTTCTTTTCGCTATAAACTTACATAGACAGTTGACATATAACATAAGCTTATTTATTCATATAGATATGAATAAAGAGTAGGCTATATTTAGGGTCTTGTGTTTTTCGCTCTCTCGTAATTTTATACACCTTTTGAGATCATCATATAGCCTACGGTGTAACACAGCTATTTGAAAAAGTCCTACAACTTTATTCCATGCAGTTTAAATGTATTATAAAATTAAGTTTTAGATTTCGTTTTAGAAGCTGCTGAAGCTACAATTTTATGTCAACTACCCTTATTTTAACAATGACCACAGGCGTGAATTACTGCGCTCCGAAAACTGAGGACAGCAGCCTGCACGCGATGGAGAACTGCTGCAGTATCAGAGTCTCGCCGGCCACGACCGGACCAGACAAAACAGAGCTGGACGACATCGGCGAAAAATGCGACAGCAACGTGTCGAGCAGCAAGAAGAGACGCCATCGCACAACCTTTACGAGCGCTCAACTAGAGGAACTCGAGAAAGTCTTCCAGAAAACCCATTACCCAGATGTGTATGTGAGAGAACAGCTGGCCATGAGAACAGAGCTCACGGAGGCCAGAGTTCAGGTAACTGCCAGCTTCATTTGGATAATTCTCTAAAACTCGCGAATTTTGTAGACCTTAGGCCTTGTCTGAGAAAAACTTTGATTCCTCATACGTACATACATTCCTCAACGTAAAAACAATCTATAACTGAAAACTTAACTTGAATTTCTGACTGAAATGTTGAAACGACAGTGGTGCAATAACTTGCTTGACGCTCGGCGTCACGTTTTAGCGTTATGTTTCGACATTCAGGTAGGCTACTTCCATTGCTTTTAATGAGAAATATATAGCGTCGCATCATTACAATGTTATCGCAGCAATTAAATTATATATTGGCTTTAAAAAAGAGACGTTCGACGACCAAGCGTCAATATGTGACAATATGACGAATGGTGCTCACTAAAATACACATACAGTCTTAAAAATAAAGGTTCAAAAAGGCTTTCATAGTGATGCCACAGAAAAAAACAAACAAAGAACCTTTCAGTGAACAGTTCTTAAAATAACCTTTTTTTTTTCTTCTAATACTTTTTCTCTACAAAACCTGCAATGGAACCTTCATAGAACCAGAGATACTAATAAAGAACTGTTACCATGGCATTTATTACATTAATTTAGTTATAGATCTGTATTTGTTTTCAATCTAAACTTAGGGTAACACTTTATTTTACAGTGTCCTTGTTACATATGTTACATGTACTTACCATAGTAATAACAGTAAATTATGCATAATTACATCTGACTAACCCTAAGTAGGTGTAGTTAATTATTATTACTCAGTACTTAAATATATAATTACAGTGCAACAGAGACACCTTAAAATAAAGTGTAACCAAACTTAGTCACCCTCCCTATGTCACAATTCATGAATTTAATGTCACAGCCCTCACTCTAAAAATGCTGGGTTAAAAACACCCCAAGTTGGGTTGAAAATGGACAAACCCAGCGATTGGGCTGTTTTAACCCAGTGGTTGTTAAATATTTGCCCAATGTGCTAGGCAGTTCTATTTAACCCAACTATTGTTTAAAAATGACTATATGGCTGGCTTAAAATGAACCCAAAACTGGTTGTAAATAAAAAATCACACACATAATTGGCTACTAGAGGCAACAATAATAATCAAAAGGAGAACATTTATTAATAAGCTATTTAATAAATTTTTATTGTTTAATTATTATTCATTAAACTTATTAATAACATACTTAGGGTTCATTTTAAGCAAGCAAAAGTCATTTTTAAACAATAGTTGAGTTAACTACCCAGCAGGTTGAGCAAACATTTAACCCAACCGCTGGGTTAAACTTCACATTTAATCACAAACTTCAATATTAAGAAATAATATTTATTTCAATATTTATAAAAAATAAAGTAAAACAACAAGAAATAAATTCAGATTTCATCTTTAAAATTGTGCCTAATACATAAAATGTTACCCCAATCATGAAACATCATGGACAAATAACTTAACTTTCCTCTTTCTATTCAAGGTATGGTTCCAGAACAGAAGAGCCAAGTGGAGGAAGAGAGAAAGATATGGACAGATCCAGCAGGCCAAAAGCCACTTTGCAGCAACGTATGACATATCAATGCTTCCCCGGACAGACAGCTACTCACAGGTGATTCACTTATCTGGATTTTACAGAAAAAATCAATCCATGACCAATGCATGGCTGTTTACCTTTTGCCGACCCTGTTGTTCTGCACTGTTTGAATGCCTTTCATTCAATATATATATATATATATGTATGTGTGTGTGTATATATATATATATATATTATGTCTCAGAAGTAATCATATATTTGTCATACCTTATATAAGTAGATTTTTATGACAGTATTTATTGATCTGATTACAAAATATGACTAAGAAGTCACAAAGCATTTGACCCAATTTCAGCAAATAGCATATGGTCCTTACTGACCCACACACAATGCATGAATTGTTGACAGCAAGCATTAGCCATCAGATCTTGAGTCTGTTGTGACGGGTGTGGGCGGTCAGTCAGGCTGCAGAGAGCCGTCTCACGGTAACTGACAAAAGCTGTTGGGAGGATAGGAGAGGAAGATTTACATGGCACCGCGGGACCTCAATTTCCTTCATCCGAGAGCAGATTCCTCACTCGTGCGTTTTCCATAGTCTCTGCCTTAATTTGACATTACAGCAGGTCCTTATTGCACCAGGCATGTTGTAAACCAGACTGCAGGGCTTGTGTTTGTCTTATGCCCATGACATGTGTACAGTCAGATTTTTGTGGTGAACACAGATGCATTTTTGTGGACTGCAGAGTTTGTTTTTAAAGGCCTGGTCTGGATTCATTTAAAGTCTTGGATGTAATCGTCACTGTATTTTAATGCAGATTGAGGGTGTATCTGATGTGATGTCATCGTTTTATCACAAACGTTTCCCAGGCATACTAAAATGCATTGATTTATGTTTTAAAATTGAATCAACTTTCCAAAAGTGAATCTGTTGATGTATTTTCATTATTATTCAAGCCTGTTTTTGTTTTTTGTCCATCTCCATTTCTTCTAGACCAAAGTCTCACATTTAAGTGTTAATGATTTCTCTGACCACACAGATTCCCAACAACTTATGGACAGGTCCCGCTCCAGGCAGCTCCGTGGTGTCGTCCTGCATGATCCCACGAGGTTCACCTCCCTGCGTGACATCTCCCTACCCCCACTCGCCGAGGGCCGCTGAGCACGGTTACGTGGGCTTCCCCAATCACCAGCAAAATCAGTTTGGAGTTAATCACGTGTCTCTCAATAACTTCTTTGCCGATTCACTTCTGGCTCCGTCACCGAACAGTCACGCCGCGTTTGAGACCAAACCCGAGTTTGAACGGCGGTCCTCCAGCATTGCTGTCCTGCGCATGAAGGCTAAAGAACATGCAGCCAACATATCTTGGGCCATGTGAACTCTGAACTTATTCTAATAGACATGATCTGAACAGTATTTTCCCTAATAATAATAATACAGGCAGTTACTTTCATGAAATAGTGGCTGCCCAATTTTTATTACTTTTTATATGTTTTATTGGAGCAAGAAAGATCTCAGCCTGTGATTTATAGACTTTTTAAAATTCTGGAAAAAATAATTTAATTAACCTCTCATTTGAACAGTGTTTATTCTTCTTTTGTCTTAGCATCTCTTGTTATGAACTCAACAGTATTATACTCTCATGACGTTAACAGAGATGTTATGGCTGACATACTAACACTGTCTGTGTGCTTTGCAGCAAAGCTGTTTAACGCTCTCTAGCTTTGGCTAGTCTGCAGTGCCACATGCAGAGGAGCACTTTTTTTATTTTATGGGAATAAAAGTTCATTAAAATAAGCAATGCGTTTCCATTTTTCTCATTCTCTTAGCTCCCGTATTTTTTTGATAGAACATATTAGTTTTTAATCAAGTCAGTTGCCTCTAAAATGTCATGAGTACACATTTGTAACACTTTTTTTATTTTCAAAGTTCAGTCTTTTGTTGTTTTATGAATTAGCTACACTACAGATGAATTTAAAATAATTTTTATTTTCGAAATATATTTTTAAAGATAATTTATTCCTGTGATGTCTTCAGTGTCACATGATCCTTCAGAACTTTAGAACTTTCAACACAGCTGAAAACCGTTGTGCAGCTTAATTATTATTTTTGTTTTTTGTGGAAACCGTGATACTTTTTTTTCAGGATTCCTTGATGACCATAAAGTTCAAAAGAACAGCTTTTTTTTTTAAAATAGATTTTTTGTAACAATGTAAAAGTCTTTACTGTGACTTGATCAATTTAATGTCCTCGCTGAATAAAAGCATACATTTTTCAAAAACAATTCTTAAACGTTTTTGGCAATTGTTTTTATTACAGTTATGATCTTATATTTGTGTTTCTGAGTAAATTGACAAAATAAGCAGTGCTAAATATTTTTTTTAAATACCTTTTGAGACTAACACGATTTCATCAAGTTACTCAACTGTTTGTGGCTTTTGCCAAATAAACATCCTCTTCTTTTTTATCATTGCTCTCATGTTTTTCATCCACAAATGTGTAAGTAGAACTGACTGTGAAGAAATTTTTGACTTTTTTGTGTAGAGTTAACAGGGATGCATAGTTTAAAAACCAAGTCATTGGAAGAGTATCTTAATTAAATGAAAAGCTAATTATTCATTTGTGTGTTACATGTTTTATGTCATGAGATTTAAGATTAGTTTTAAAAGCAGCCAATCATGATAAGTTTTTGTTTGTTAAATTTTATGACTTATTTGATACTATTAGTATTTTGCATTGACTCTTGTAGAACGAACCTTTGTTAACCCTTAAACGCATACCTCTGGTCTTTAGTGACCCAGGATGTCATTGACTACCTTCCTCCTCATTCATTTTCTAAATTAATCAAACTTAGTATTCCTAGTAGTATGCACAACAATAATTGAATCTTTGATGACTGAATAAATGCAATTCACCTTTATTCCACAAGGTGGAAATATCTGATACATTATAATGAAGTGAGTTTCACTCATAGTCACCACAGGCAGAAAACAAAATCAGGAAAACTTCACATGGCTCAGCGATTTACTGCAGAGCAAGTTCTGAACACAATCAAATATTAATGTCACTGTCATTTGATGGTGGAACTGGTGAAGAAGCTGTCAGCGATCAAAATATTGATTTCGAAGATGTTGAAAATGATATTTTTGAGAATATGTTTGATATTGTGAATATGAGCCAGATGCTGAATGTACTGGGAAATGAGCTCTGACAATGACAGTGATGAAGGTATAAAACATCTGCTCAAACTGAACCCTTCCAAGCTCCATAAGGTAACAAAATATGCTTTATTTTATCCCTCTGTAATTGTTACTCTAATATCAGTAGAGTTTTATATTATCGCAACAGTTTTATTAACGTGGATAGTTAGATAGAGATCCGGGTCGCTAAAGACCCGAATATGTAATAATGATTGCCGAAACATTCATGCATTTACGGGTTAATATTTTTGTATATATACTTAGACCAGTGGATCTCAACCTTTTTGATTTCAAAGACACAATAATTTTTACGTCATCTTGAGGCCCCCTAGTGGGCCCCAGCCCCCTGGTTGAGGGCACGTTTATATGACAATGATATGCTAAAAACAACGTTGTCAAAACAAACCCCATTCAGTAGTTGGTGGTGTCAAATAATGTCTTCATAAAAATAAAAAAAAACACTACACACCTTTATTTTATTTGTCACACCATTGACAAATCAATAGACTGAACATGTAAGACGCATACATCACCATTTTCACAAATTCGCGTTTTTGTAGACTTGCACTTTGAAAAACGTTTTCAAAAGTTTGCATTTTTAGGCCACCAAAATAATGTAAATGAGCAGCCAAAATGCATAAAACGTTTTCCATTTTTAGTTGAAAACGGTATTATGTAAACGCCTCCTTAGACTGTAATCTCTGTATCCATCTGTTGGTCACTGGTCTATAATTTCTCTGAATCCACAGCTTCACTGTAATGCGGCTTTCACTGGAAGACTGATGGTGTAGCACATGTGAGGCAGAAGATCCCAGCACAGTCTGCAGATGAGCTCCATCAGCAGGCCGAATGGGTTTGACCCTCTGGGGTGAGCCACGCTCATTAATAAAAGACCCTCACACGCTTGGGGGAGTGAAACATGTGAAAGAGACAGATCTCTCTGCTGCCCAACACTCCAGACCTGCAGTTGGGAGGGGGAAAAAAAATCCCATTTTAAAACACTATGGATTGCAAAAATGTACCGGTGCTTTCATTATTTTCCCTTTAATCAAATCAAATCAAAATCAATTTCCGTTATTGTGATTAGGTTGTTTTTGGCCATTTGTGCTCACAGTTTAGTAATATTAAATCACTGAAAGGATGCTTTGTAACTCGCTAACCAGTGAACACACAAAGAATAAAAACAATCTGGCTTTGTACAAGCATGAATTTTGTGAAAGACATTTCAAAGATAAGCTGGGAAGAGCAACGGCACAAACAAAAACAAGGCACACAGGACTTTGTGTGGAAAGTGATGTGATGCCTCTTGTCCAACAGTTTATGCCCTGACTTTGAATGGCTCTCCTCTAGACGACTCAATAGTTTTTCCGCGCCCTGTATCCTTGATGGACATTTTTGGCCCAACTCTGCAATCAAGCACAATGTGGTCTTTATAATTACAGCATGCATGTAAACACATTTAGTATGTATTTCTTGTGGATAGTTTATTCAGTCGTCCCTACCAACAGGTCCAACTGGTGCTGTACCAAAGGAAATAGCACACTTCAGACATGTCACGTCACTGTCAGATGCAATCTCTAACTGTAATTCTTGACTTTTTTTTTTTGTATATTTGATGTGAAAGTATCAGGGGCAATTATATTCGAATGGTCATTTTTGTGCCATAAAGTTTGCGAGCCAGTGCAATCAATCACCCACATTACACTAAACTCACTCTGGGCATTGTGGGCAATAATTATGAAGTCCAGAAGAGTACTGGAGAAGTGATAAATTCACATAATGCCATAACGTAGGGTTTACCACACACATGTTGTGTTTCCATAGACATAATGGTTTTTATACTGTATATTCTATCCCCGGGGACATTTTGTCCCCATTAGGTTGGGTTTAACACACACACACACACACACACACACACACACACACACACACACACACACACACACACACACACACACACACACACACACACACACACACACACACACAATTTTACGGGGATTTTATATTAGGTGGCCTTAACTACTATGTACTTACATCCAAAAATAAGTACAATGTACTTATTGTGTTCATATTGTATTGCAAAACACTTTTGCTGATATTGAGGTGGGATACGGGTAAAGTTAGGGACAGGTGTGGTGGTATGGGTAAGTTTAAGGGTACGGTTAGGTGTAAGGGAAGTGTCAACAGTGTAATTATAAATGTAACTACAGAAATTAATTACAGATGTTTTTAAAATGCAAGTACAACTGTATCAAATGATTAATTTAAATGTTAGTACATAGTAGTTAAGGCCACCTAATATAAAGTGGGTCCACTAAACCTAGCCATCATAGTAAACTTTCTACATTTTTACATTTTCAAAAAACATCATTTAATGTTTTATAAGCTGTTTTCCTCATGGGGACCAAAAAAAGTGCAAAGAAACATGGACATGTGAAATGTGAAAGGTAATGCGCAAAAATATCAAAACATTATTCTGACCAACAAGCATTATAATTAATAAACTGTATAAATGCATACACTTTTTTGAATACAAACTTGCCCTCTACTTTCACTATATAGTTGACTCTTGCATGAACAGTCAGTGTGGTTTTATTGTGTTCACTTGTTTACCTGACAGATATAGCAAAAATATAATAATATAGTTTGAGGTCAGTAAGATTTTTTAAAAGATGAAATTAATACTTTTATCTAGCAAGGATACATTAAATTGATCAAAAGTGGCGCTAAAAGATTCATATTTTTTACAAAAGATTTCGATTTCAAATAAATGCTGTTCTGTCAGGACCACTATCGTCAAAGATGATTGATTGACTATTAGCATATAGTTTGGATTGGCGGTATGGTTCTGTTCTGGGCAAGAACACCCTGCGCATCCATGCAGCCTAGCATGGATAAGAGCAGGGAGAGCAGCAATAACCCCCTTAGGGTAAACAGAACAGAAGCAACATAAAGTATTGCAGATATCATTAATGTTGGAATTCAGGAATTTAGTCTGATTCAAGGGGAATTAGATTACCAAATCCTGACTGACAAGAGGAGGAGCTGGGGATGGAGGAGGGGAAATGCGACAGCTGCTGATAATACTGAAGGAGCTTAATACTGAAGTATGCTGTGATAGATGTCGTATTCCTATAGGTAGACGTGATCAGCTGACAGTCAGCTGATGCAAGCTTGACTGACGTCAAGTCACACGCCAGAACTGACGCTACACTTGATATCTTTTAGAACACGGTTTCCATAAAAATACTAAGCAACACAATTGTTTTCAACATTGATAATAGAAAATTGTTTCTTGAGCACCAAATCAGCATACTGGAATGATTTCTGAAGGATCATGTGACACTGAAGACTGGAGTAATGATGCTGAAAATTCAGCTTTGACATCACAGGAATAAATTACACAGAATATGTGTATAGTTTAAGTTTAAAAAGGAAAATAAATGTCTAGAACTTGTCTGTTGTGTAGTTAGATGATGATGAGTGTTGGTCATCATATTCTCTGCTTATCTCTTCTAATATTATTTTACATATATTACCACTGTAAGACCCGTCTCTAACAGCTGTCAGAAACAATGAGCTCATAAAGCAAACAACAGCATAAGCTCAGACACTGCGAAACTCATTCTCTTTATGACACTGAATGTTCTTGGACTTAATATGAATCATCAAAAACACATGGGTTGTTGTGAAATATTGGATAATGCAACATTAAGGAACTCTGGGACACTTATGGCCCACGTGCTACGAGTTGCAGACCAGCTAGAAACAAATACATTGTTCTTTGCTTAAGTATGTAACACTTCTTGTTTTCTTTCTATTCAAATGCCACATACACTCTCTGATGGACATTTCAGCCGGGTCCCATCATTCACAAAAACTCCCAGCATGCAGCGGGTCGTGATGTTTTTAGCCCTGTGCCGAGCGAGGGGCCAGCGATCGCTCTTCCTGCCAGGACAGTTATGTATGTTCAGTAGGAGCAGCGGTGCTAGAGTCGGTACTGGGCTTCATGATTAATGAAAGCATTCCCCGAACCCAGTCTCCAGCGCAAAAGAAGCCCTGTGAGTTATTGTGTGCGAAGTGATTTTTTTATTACCTTTTCACACAGAGTTGGGCTGTTTCACAGAGCAACATAAAGTCCTATAGATCAGGATGAAAAGCCGCAACGTTAACGTCTAAGATTGATGTAAACGCTAACAAATAGTAATGTTATATCTGAGACCCGAAAACAAAGAGGACAGAAAAAATTATCAGGTGATAGAAATGCAAGTAAAACTATCAACTGTCTGGAACTATTTTAACTGTTGGAGTTTTATTTGAACTCACTCGCCCATGATCTAACATCAGATTAAGAAATTAAGCATGGGAGTCTTTTTGTCTTTTAAGGAGCACACAAATACACAGCAAAGCAGTCCATTCAGTCAGTGGGCAGAAAGCCTTTACCTTAATTTGTTGTGGCTGGTGAGTCATTGTGAGAGTGTCAGGCTTGACGTGTAGCGTGCTCATGAATAGTCAGATGAGGTGGCACCCTGTTGAGATAACAGTGTTTACTGATGCCAAGACAAACAGAGGCAATAAACAGGACAATTAACCATCAGAGACAAACAAACTCAATACAGGACCAAAGGACCTGTGACGTCTACATTTGAGCATTCAACATTAAATTACTTCAGTATATTAGACAATATTGCACTCATTAATATTCAGAATCATGATGATAACTTTAGTTTAACACACACACACACACACACACACGTTGTGTTTTCATGTTTTATGGGGACATTCCATAGGTGTAATGGTTTTTATAGTGTACAAACCGTATTTTCTATCCCCCTACACTGCCCCTACCCCTAAACCTACCCATCACAGGAAACATTCTGCATTTTAACATTTTCAAAAAACATCACTTAGTATGATTTATAAGATGTTTTCCTCATGGGGACCAAAAAATGTCCCCACAAGGACAAGGATTTCAGATATTGCCATCTTTGTGGGGACATTTTGTCCCCATTAGATAGGGTTAACAGGACGCACGCACACACACGCACACACATACCGGTTAGGTTAGGTTATAAATATATATCCTCCTGATTAAATTAGAAATAATGTGTAAAGTTGGTATGGGTTAACTGTATTGTTCTCTTCTAACAGGCTAAATATCCAATAAAAGATTCTATTCGAGAGAAAACCTATTTATCATTAAATGAACACCTAATACAAAGTTCCAAAAAAAATGACTGAATCTCAAAAAAGATTGTTGTTCAGTTCAGCTTCCTGCTTTGGCTTTTAAAGCAATAATTCACCACAAATGAAAACTCTGTCATCCTTTATTCACCCTCATGAAATCTGTTCATCATATTAAGCAATCATTGTAAGCCCGCTAAAACCACAATCATGTATCGAATGACACACAAGTGGCCTCTCCTCCAGTGACTGGACTCTCACTGAGTTCCCAGCAGGAACAGAGAACCATCTAAAGCCCTCAATCTCCATCATCTGCACTGGCTCTCTATCTGCCTAAACATCCACTGAATCATGAGAAGCACTATTCCATCAGCCTCACTACATTAAACCCTACGAGAACCCAACAGATCTGCAAAACCACTGCAAAAGAAGCTCATAGTGGAATGAAAATCCACCAATCCAAGTTATTCGTTATTCATCGAACCATTCATATAACCTTTTTTTGTTAACTTCTGTTAGTCATGATATTGGAGTTTAATGCAACTTTTCATCACGGTCACTCAAAGTAATGGCAGCCGTTAAATATCAAAGGTTTTATTCTTTAAGTAAGACTTTAGTTTAAAGATAAACGTGGTGTCTTGAAAGAGAAAGTAAGTCATCCTTTGATGATAAAACACATGCATCTCAAACCCCTCCAGAAGTAATCTCTGAATTGCGGACAGTGACATATCACCTTGTCACAATCTCATGAACTAATGGTAGAAATGTTGGTTTCTTATCATGTATATTGATGTGATCTGCTGACCCTGTGGGCATTTGAAGCCACATCTCCAATGTCAAGCCAAGTCCTCCCACACGGCTCTTCCCTTCTCCTACTGGCTTTGAAGTTCATTCTGCTCAAGCTGAAAAATCTCAGGGCCAAGTCACCTCAAAGATTAACTCTGAAATATTAAAGATAGGACTTCATAAAGCATATAGTGCCCTCCATGCAAAGCTATTCTTGGACTTGTCTTTAACCGGTATTTTTTCCAGCACTTACATCCTCCCAAACATTTCCTCACAGGTCTATGATAATAATATTAAAACATTGTATTTTTCTGGACTTATGCATCAAATGCCGGTGTGATGTATCTTCAAGCAGAAGGAGCTGGATGAAATATTCTGAATGATATCGATACACAATCTGACTTGTGATGCAGCCTGGAATCTTAAATCACACCATGTTTGTTGATTTGACCAGAGGAGAACTGGTCCCCTGAATTATCCTGGTTTCTCCCAAGTTTTTTTTTCTCCATTTTTGTCACCCGATGGAGTTTGGGTTCCTTGTCACTGCCACCTTTGGCTTGTTTAGTTAGGGACATTTAATATTCAGTAATATTATTGATTTGACTGCACTATTGGCTGATAACAAAACTTGAAGTGAATTGAGCTGGATGATGACACCACTGTTTTTGATGCGACTTAATTTCATAATTGACAATCTTTGCAACATCGACACTGTTATTGAACTGAATTGAATCAACACTGAACTGGCTCAAAGTAAAAACTAATTTCATAATTGATGAATTTTACAGTAATTGAACTGAACTGAATCAACACAAATGACACTATTTAGAGCTGCTTTACAGCAGAATTAAATTCTGTCTGCATCATTATTTTCCTGTTCACTGTAACGAAACATTCTGTATTATAAAGCGTTATATAAATAAAAGTAACTTGACTTAACCCATATCATTACCACACGTGTTTTACTGTTTTTGTCAGGAGCTTCTGTTTAGCTTTTGGCTATCTGAAAAGTTTTTGGTCGTTTTGGAAATTATGCTGTTGTTTATTTGTGACGGTTAAGAATTCCCTGCTGTCCTTGTTCCCTAATGAGGAACATAATCACCCGTTGACTGACAATGGGTTCTCGCCTCATGCTAGACCCCTCTCAGGTGACACTGCTGATCCTACAGATTTACTCTGAAGGGGGTTATGTAACAGAGCCTGGCAGAGCACTGTACTGTAAACACAGCTCTGCTTCTTTTGATAGCCAATGAGTTCTTTTAATCAGGTCTAAGGAAAGAGCTTTAACACCCCCCTGTTGCTCTCTTTATTGGGCCAGGGTGATGGGCTAAGTAGCTAAAGTCCAATCCTACCGAAGTCCCTTTGGGAATTCACCCCATGGGGTGCACTGAACCAGGAGCCTGATGGCCTTAGAGGTAGTACTGTTTTTATTGTGATTATTCTCTGAGAAACTGAAGGTCATGTTGCACTTTATCTAAAAGCCTCATTTGATACTTTTAAACAAATATAAAGCAGTTCTCTGTGAGGTGGACTGCTCTGAACAGAATAGGTCCAGCCATTAAAAAAATAAGTGTTAAATCCTGCCACCTGCTGGTGCAGACTTGGTAATGTATAACATTCAATCTGCATTTTCAAGTCTGCTTCCCGTTGGAATTTCCTATGGGTTTTTAAAATGGTGGCTTTTGGTTTATAAGTAAAATAAAATCTGTGGTTAATATTACTTGAAGATGCTAAATAAGTACTACAGCTGCCACAAGGATGTGTATTTACATTCTTTAAGACAGTGCTACAGGGAGATAGATAGGAGGGACAGCTGATTGTCCTTGAAGTGCCAAACAATGTGTAACAACATCAGCAAAGGATCGACCTACATCCGATTATCATACCTGTGGGACAGGTATAGGATGGCATCAACAGCTGACAAGAATTACACCAGGAACGTGCAATCCCTCCATCAGTGCTCAGACTATTTCCAATAAAGGGTATGCATTGACGTCACTTTCCAGCCGGAACACGCCCCCCTCAGCCGGGCTGAGTGGCAAAAGAGCCACTGCATGACTGGATTTAATAGGGGAAACTGCGAAAACCCAAGTAAAACAAATGATTTAGTTTAAATTAAAGGTTGGACTCGATATAAGTGTTCCCTACAACTTACCCAACATATAGTGATCCATGGATATTGACATGCAGCCAGGATTCATGATTCCTGACATTTAATTGTGCCTGATTTCGAGGCTGATGAAATACAAAAAAGCTAATTTGCCTTTGAACGCTTTATATAAATACAATATAGCTAGGTCAAAATCCGGATGAGTGCTTATATCAATGTTATATATATCATCATACCGTCCAGCCCAGTGTTTAAGTGTTTATTTAAAAAACATAAAATTAGGCAGAGTCGAGACATCACTGGCAACAATGCCCGGGACCCTATGGGCACAAACCCACAATCGCTGGACAAGCCAGGACTGTTGAAAAGTGCTCTTCATTGACAAGGTGTGATTTTGTCTCACCAGGGGTGATGGTCGGACTCACAGTCGTTGATTGAACGAGCGTGACACTGAGGCCTGAGCGGGATTGATTTGGAGGTGGAGGATTCGTCATGGTCCTGGGGTGGTGTGTCACAGCATCATTGGACTGCGAAAGATAGGAGAGACAGCTGATCGTTCTTGAAGTGCCAAACTACATGTAACAACACCTGCAAAGGTTCAAACTACATCCAAATACACTTAAAAAATGCCGGGTTAAAAACAACCCAAGTTGGGTTGAAAATGGACAAACCCAGCGATTGGTTTGTTTTAACCCAGCGGTTGGGTTAAATGTTTGCTTAAAACAACCCAATCGCTGGGTTAGTCCATTTTCAACCCAAATTGGGTTGTTTTTAACCCAGCATTTTTTAGAGTGTATTTTACCTGTGGGACAGGTACAGGATGGCGGCAACAACTGCCAAGAGTTACACCAGGAACGTACAATCCAAACAATCCGTACAATACAAACAGCCAGAACTGTCGCCTACTTGAAGCAGCTGGTGGCCATGATACCCACCCCGGCCCCCCCCCGGATACCCCTCCCCTTCTTCAGAGACTCATTATTCCATTTCTGTTTGTCACATGTCTGTGAAACTTGTTAAGTTTATTTATGCCTTAGTTGTTGAATCTTTTACTAATAAAAGTACTAATATTTAGGCCCTGTTTACACATGGTATTAAGATGCGTTTTGGTCGATCTGATCACAAGTGGACAAAGCTAAATACAGGTGTAAACGGTGTCTAAAACGTTTTGAGCTTGTCCAATTTTGACAACTTTCAGAGTTGAAAACTCATTTGACCAGATAGCTTTTGTAATGTAAACACTCATGTGGTTGAACTAATGAGTAAACATTATGGGAAGCGCACAAGCCAGACGGGATTGTAGGCTTTGTCGACTGAAGACCCAAGTTTGGTTTGAAGTTGAAAAAACGTACCAAGCACAATCATCATCATTCCTGATTTCTAACATGCACACACACACACCTTGTTCTGTGTGGTTAGGGTTAGGGTTAGCCAGGCTAACCCCTGGCTGTCAAAGCAGAAATGAAAGCGGCTGCTCTTGTTTTTCTGCCATCTTCGTGGCATTCATATGTAAATGACACAAGCTTTTTTTGTCCATTAGATCGAAAGATCTGAAAAAAGCCCATACATTTACCTGCACATAGACCCTCCCCTTGAAGAAATCAGGACAGAAGTGGTTGAAAGTGGACAAAAGAGACTAGAGAGAATAATGCTGCCTTCACATGCTATCAGAAATTTCATAATTCCCACTACAGAAGTCATGATTACGAGCTTGTTGCATTCAAATGCTTTGTGGTCGGAATGAACAGGAATCATGGACACCAGGTTTATTCTTGCCTATTTATTGGGAAAATCTTATTAAAACCAAAATTATACAGTATGTAACATTAGTGTCCCATGCACTGACAACCATATAAACATTCATGATGCTATCCAGATATTCTGCTTGCTGACAATTCTGTAATTTCAGTCAAATGCAGGCTATCTTCGCTGTGTATAAATTACAATACTTCAAATTATTATTCGTATATGTAAATATGCACTACATTAATGACAAGACAAGATGATCAAGCTGTTGTGGGGAAAAACCTAATAAATTGCATACCTGACACAGCAGTAGTTCTATGTTTAAAGTTTATGGCACACCCATCTCAGGAATTTGGGTATCAAAATTATTTCTGAACTTCCCAGTGGTAAACACGATATCAGGGGGCATCCATGTATAATTTTTCCCTAGAAAACTCGTATTTACGATAATTCCGATAGCACGTGAAGGCAGCATAAAACAACAGGTGTAAATGGGTATGCGTCTGTCTTGTCTATTTGTTATCCGACTGATCAACAGTTATTAGAAATAACTGAAAGGGTTTGTTATTAGCACAGTTTGCTATTGGAGAATAATATACCGGAAGCTTGCATAGCACTGAGATTGTGTTGCCAATGTTAAGGTAGGAAGGCAGGTCTGAGGTGAGAATATACACATTCAAATTTCCCACTTCTTATTTCAAAGTGTTCCATCCATAGTGCTCCAGACAACTTGAAACTCTGCAACCTCCAACTGAAAATAATCAAAGGAATGTAGCTTTAGTTAATGTCACTTTGGAAATAACAACAACGCAGCATAATTAGACTTCTGTCAGGACCACTATCGTCAAAGATGATTGATTGACTGTTAGCATATAGTTTGGATTGGCGGTATGGTTCTGTTCTGGGCAAGAACTCCCTGCGCAGGGAGAGCTGCAATAACCCCCTAAGGGTAAACAGAACAGAAGCAACATAAAGTATTGCAGATATCATTAATGTTGATATTAAATGTACAAAATAACTCTGAATTTAGTCTGATTCAAGGGGAATTAGAATACCAAATCCTGACTGACAAGAGGAGGAGCTGGGGATGGAGGAGGGGAAATGAGGGGGAATATATTCTACACATATGGTATTAAAATGAGCATATAATGCATTAATTATAAAAATTACATTATCTGAATTAAAACATTTTTTTTATTTATTTGAAATAGAAAACAACCATGTTGAATATATGCCAAAATATGTAGCTGTAAAAGAAGGGGCATGGAGGGTGGTGGCAGGATTTATATTTTTTACTCACTTGTCACGACTTTCTTGAGCAAAATATCTTATGATATATTTTAATAAACCCTTTGGGAAAATCGAGCCTCGAGTGTGAGGGTAAGACGCGGCACTCGGAGGTTGGGGAATTGCATTGGTAAATGAAAAACAATTTCATCTTTGAAGGGAAGCAAAATTATATTAAAAAAAATTTACTTGAAATCCTTGAAATGCCACCCACTTACGGTAGCCAGTTTCAAGGTACTTTTAACATTTCCCTTCACGATGCAGACAACACAACTGAGGCTAAATCAAAAGAAACACTCCTCTTCCAATAAGTGGCTATAACAGAAAAAGACTCATTCACTGAGCAGAACAGTGTGAAAATTGAATCACCAGTGGGATGTAAAAAAAAAAAAAAAAAAAAACAGCACACACAAAAAAACAAGTGCTTTTGTGAGTGTGGATATAATCTGTAGACTGGCAAAACCCACTGCTGCAGTTTCACACTAGTATATATCTTATCATCTGCTTGGTATGGTAGTGAATTTGTCTTTACATATATAGATAGAAGACCTATGTTTCATGCTGGGTTTTCTCCTTCAACGTTTTGCACCCAAGTAGAGTAAAGGCAGCATTGTGAGAAAGATGAATACTATCCTTGGATGATCTCTGAAAGTCAATGGACTGAAATATTATCCATTCTGCCATAATGAACAAAGCCTTTGTCTTCGGCATCACTGTAATAACCACATTCTCTGTCATTCGTCTTTTGTTTACGCCTGGATAAGACTAATTGAAATTGGATGGTTGTGAAGATGTTCATATTCTGTGAACATATTTCATTAGTGTGTGTGTGTGTGTGTTTGTCTGAGTAATTTCATGTTACATACATTCAGGCCTCATGCGGTGATTCGTCATTTGTGTCAGTTCTCCCTGAATGAGCAGTCCTCTGATTCATGCCTGGCAAAAAATAGTACAGTTGTAACTTCCAAAGTTCACTAAACAGACAAAAAGATAAAAAAGTTAAATAATTTTTAATAAGTTAAAAATACAGAAATTTCTTGTCTTTTTATATCTACCACTGCACACTGACACCTGAATTCTTCAAGAGTTTTTGCAGAATATTTGTGGCAGTTTCTTATGCACCTACCAGCAGATGGCAGTCTAACACATGTTTAGCCTGAAGACATGAAGAGCCTGAAACTAAACTCAAAATTAAACCCTTCAACACAGAACAAGAAAGTTGGGATGTCCCTGACATTCAGTATACTCAGCACCTGTGCTGTCTGCCATTCTAATCACTAAGCATGAATTTATCCCTCTGGTCCTGAGGGAGCGCCTGGTGTTTGTCTCTCATTAAAGCCTCCCTAGTGATTGGAAATGAGAGGCCACACTCTCTGCCAACCTCTTCTGCCTTGCGTAGAGAGGGGGTCCCAGGGGCGCCTGCGTTTTTCAAATATCACTTCATCAGTATTCATCTGCCAATCCGCCATACTGGTCAATCAACTCAGTGTATGTGGCTTCAATGACAACCTGAATCTCTTGACGCAGTCTATACGTATAGCCTATAAGTGAATAATAATTTCATTCATTAGTTTGGAATATGTTACCATGACAATGCCTCAACCTGAAAATCTATTTTGTCTTGAAATATAATACATTTAAATCTATTATTTATTATTACAAAGAAATATATACTTCCATTCAAAAATTTGCAAGGTCACATTTATTGGATCAAAAATACAGAATTAAATTTTTTTATATATATTTTGAAATACTATATTTTCTGTGACGGTAAATCTGAATTTTCAGCATCATTACTCTTCAGTGTCACATGATCCTTCAGAAATCATTCTGATTTGGAGCTCAAGAAACAAGAGCTCAAGTGTTGAAATCATTTGAGATTAATATTTTTGTGGAAATCATGATCATTTTTTTTTTTTCTTGATTCAATGATAAACAGAAAGTTCAGAAGTTTTTTTGTATCAATGTTAAAGGGATGGTTCACTCAAATGAAAATTCTGTCATTAATTACTCCAAACTCGTAAGTCTTTCGTTCATCTTCAGAACACAAATTAATATCTTTTTGATGAAATCTGAGAGCTTTCTGTACTCCCCTTTGACAGCTACGCCTCTACCACTTTGACGCTTCAAAAGAGATCGTAAAACTAATACATATGAATTGAAATTCACTTTACATGATGAACAAATTTAATTTAGGCTTTTATATAGGCTATAAACATTGATCAGCGAACATAAACTCAACCGAACCTGCTTTACACGCGAGAACAAACCTCATTGGTTCTTGCAGAAGCTCAAACGTGCTGCGTAACAAGAATGAACCTCACTGGTTCTCGCACGTCAAGCAAACACACTTGAGCTTCCGTTTACCACAACTGATGTGTGCGTTGATGAATGTTTATATGTACAACATCACAACTGTGTTGTGAACAACAAGAACAACAGCAGAACCGATATCTTTATTATATTATTTTTAATGTAAAGTAGCCTACATTGTGATACTTTGCTTGTTACATGTGCAACATTTCAGCCATAAATAACATAAATGTTAGCTAGATTATGTTTAGATTATGTCTAGCCATTTATGTTTATGCTGACATCTATCACATCTGTCATTGGGTCCTTCTTGAATGGAAGGCTTTTAGGCTACAGTCCCTGTCCTCAGCATTAAACGCTAGAATGAGACGGTCTAGTAAGTGCTCATGGCTACGTCACATTCCTGCCCCCACAGTCGCAGCACTATTTTATTTTTGGAATAATACATTGTTTTAAAATTTTTTATATTAACTGGCTTTCAATTTATACATTACAACCATCTGTGGTCTCCCTGTGACTTACATTATTGGCAGTTAAATTATTAATTTACACCAAAACAAAAGATAACATACATGCCTTGCCTTCATATTAATTTGTCTTACATGTCATAATGAACGCAGACAAGCTCGGTGCCAACTAATTTTTCTCCAGCTCTTTTTTTTGTGAAATTAAATGTGTGCAAAGGATTGTGGGTGATTTAAAGTTGAGAAGGATACACTTGAAGCATCCCTCAAAATGAGCTGAATGAAGGATGCAAAATGAAGGCAGCCTTTCAAGGATCCTTCAAGGAATTGAGAATTGCTTGATGGCGTTGACCTTTCTAGGATATGTATAGTATATATTTGAGAATCATGTATTGAGTTGGCTCACGTGATTTATGTTTCATGCTTTAAAATTTCCATTAAAGCTGCAGTCCGTAACTTTTTTTGGTAAAAAAATATCCAAAATAAATTTGAGCAAGTACAAAACAAGCCAGTATTCAAAACTATCTCCTTACCTTAGCCCCATTCACAATGGTAAGCTTGTAATAATGTGTTATCATTAGAGTGGTATGGTGGATTTCCGCAGGAAATGTAAGCATGTCTTTGCATCCTTACATCACGTCTGTATAGAAAGAGTCTGGCTAGTAGTAGTAACACACATGAGGAGCATGTATACCACATGTCCTTCAGCGGTTCATTTATAGCCTTTTCTCACAGCAGCTGGAATAATTAAATTTATCATTTTGATGGCGGATTGTAATCCAGAAAGGTCCAAATGACAATCATCAGTGACAACTGGAGATTCACCCGCAGTCAAAAGCAAATGATTAGACTGTACAGAAATTAAAATCTACAGGTAAGGCTAATACACACTAAATACAGGTAGTCATGCAATGCTTATGTTGGTAACATTAATCATTTAAAAACAAAGTATAACAATAATAATAATTTGCACCATTTGATGTGATAGGAGCGATTTTATCACCGTTGGTAGTGCGATTTATTGTAATGTTTTGTTCCAAAAGTGGCAGACATGTTACTTGTTCAGAT
This sequence comes from Paracanthobrama guichenoti, assembly GCA_018749465.1. Taxonomy (NCBI): domain Eukaryota; kingdom Metazoa; phylum Chordata; class Actinopteri; order Cypriniformes; family Gobionidae; genus Paracanthobrama; species Paracanthobrama guichenoti. The sequence goes on along the minus strand of JAGHMJ010000033.1, from coordinate 2,928,618 downwards.
GACATTTTCCTTATTTAGGTTATACTCCAAGATGTAGAATCTACTTCTGAAGTACAGTATCCACGCTGGTGTGGCGACAGCAAGCCGCACATACTCCTCAAAACATTAGATTCATCCGTGCTGAGGAGCCGCCGACGCAAAACTCACGTACAGATGATAACTGCAATTGCAGGTTTCAAACAGAGATGGCGACACAGAGGCAAAACTTACGGACTGCAGCTTTAAGGAAACAGTGAACATCGATTCTATCTGGTTTTCATGGTGCATTGTGGGGAGTTTTTAGGGAGTTTGTGATTGAGACAGCCCTTAAAATGGCCAACTCCCTGATCAGTGCCCTGACTACTGAACTAGGGAGCTGATTGAGACGTGTAGCAACGCAACGGACACTGGTAAGTCACGATTATAACAACATGGCGAATGTAGTATGTCTGAATTACATTTACATTTAATCATTTAGCAGATGCTTTTATTCAAAGCAACTTACACATTAAGAGAACAACAGAAGCAATCAAACCAACAATAAGGCAACAATATTTTGAAGTATATAAATATATAAACAAACCTCATTGGTTCTTGCGGGAAGCTCAAACTTGTTGACTAACACAAGAGAGTGAACCTCATTGGTTCTCACACATCAAGCAAACATGCTTCAGCTTCCGTTTATCATAACTGTGTGCGATTTAAAGCCTAAATTAATCATTTAAAGTGATCATGTCTCTTCAGAAAATTTGGACTAAACCACTCAATTCATATGGAATAATTTTACATTCTCTTTATAAACTTTTTGTAGTGCCAAAGTGGTAGTTGCGTAGCTGTCAATGGAGGGACAGAAATCGCTCAGCTTTTAGTAAAAATATCTTAATTTGTGTTCCAAAGATGAATGAAAGTCGGATTTGGAACGACATGAGGGTGAGTAAATCTTGTTAATTTTTGGGTGAACTATGCCTTTAAATCTTTGAAATTATGATCAACAGGAATATTTAAGCCTGCTTTTGTGCTGCCGTGGCGCTGACCCAGAGAGAGCAGCGATCATGTAAGCTTATCCCCCTCCAGCCAGCTTGAAACAGCTCCACGAACAGTTTTTTTCAACTACACAGTATTGCTATTTCTTTGATGCAAACATCAAATAATAACGAACGTATTGGGATAAAAGTTTAGGCTATAGTCTGGATGATGTTGCAGACTATTTGATCATAGGCCTATTTGATTTATCATCGAATCATTCATTCAAGAGATTCGTTCAGAAACTCTGGACAAAAACAAGTCTTCTTCATTAATTAATTTTAAATGATTTTTGACATAATGAATTCTTTTAAATTAACATATACACCGATCTGGCATAACATTATGAACATTTTGTCCTCAAAGTTGATGTGTTAGAAGCAGAAAAAATGGGCAAGCGAAAGGATTTGAGTGACTTTGGCCACCGAAAGCACCAACAGTGGGCACGTGAGCATCAGAAAGGCCCACATTAGCCCCTATAAATGGCCCCTTAAAATTGCTGTTTAAATGTAAATCTGAGTATCATTAAACAGTCGGCGTAAAGACACCTAATTGCCAATCAGAAGTGCTTCTTTGCCACCTTTACAGTATAAATTTGGCATAATGTTTTGTTTTCATGGGAGAACCATGATCTCTCTCTATATATATACAAAATCCAGATTGTCCAGAATCATAAATTAACAACAATTTGGGACAATTATAATGCATTATAAGGCAGGATTCTAAAATGTTTTCTTATTTTAAAGACATGGAGCATCTCATCCAGTGTGCGAAGTTCTGCAACTTTATGTAAGCCCCACTAGCACCCCCCAACCTGTAGTTCTTTAACCCACCATATAGCTATAAAAAAAATTAATAGGCAGTTTCTGTCCTGGGCTCTGACTCATTGGCCATTCCAGTGTTAAAATTATGCAGTCCAACAATATAAACCCTAGGGTTTATATAAACTGCACTGCTTTTATACAACGGTTTAATAAACAAGAAGTTAATTAACTTATATTTTAGACCAGAGGTCTTCAACCCTGCTCCTGGGGACCCACTGTCCTGCAAAGTTTATTTCCAACCTGCTTCAGCACACCTGCCTGTGTATTTTCAACAAGTGATCCTTAAGAGCTTGATTAGCTTCAGCTGTCTTTGATTAGAGTTGGAGCAAACTCTGCAGGACAGTGGGTCCCCAGGAGCAGGAGCAGTTTTAGACACATCCTAGTTAGGCTACATTGCCATCAAAGAAAATAGCCCCAAACAAACAAACCTGACTTTACCATTGCGGATCTTGTGAGTCAGTGATTCATTCACAAAGGCGTGCAGTTGTTTAATTCCTGAATGAGTCAGGGTTGTTGAAAGAATCTATTCAATGACTCATTCATACAGATTGTGTCATTCACTTGTCGCCACCTACTGGCATAATGCTGTAACAGTTTCTGAAAATACTCACCACTGATGCACAGACTGACACAAGTGATACACACAGAAAAAAAGGCTTTTGGAAAGCCGCTCACCTTAAAATCGAGGATCGGATTTAACTTTTGTATAATGCTTGACTACAATGCAATAATAGCCTACTCCAGAAGCTGTAATTCCAGCTGCCCAACATTTTAATTCTTTGTGTACAGGAACTTGAACATTCCACACATTCCAGGAAGCCTTTCAAGCCTATAGTATTTACTCAACTTCCTAAATGATAGCTCTTTTTTACTAATGATTAACCATTTACTGGTGCAAGGTGTTTGCCATTTTAAAGAGAAATGGACCATTAAGGCTGTCTTGTAGGTGATTTTTGCCTGATCTTTGTTCATGTTTAATCCACAAGAACAGACTTATTTTACTGATCAATACATCTGCAATTTACCTGTAGATGACTCAGCATTTCCCCCTCCAAATCCCCCACAGCCCATAACCAATTAACATGAGCCAGTCCAAGAGTGACTAAACACTCAGCAGGCTGTTTCATCTAAATATCCTGGATGTTTACGTAGGTTCCGTAATGAACCAAATCAATTTAAGAACAGTGAGACAGGGGAGTCAGAGTGCACGCTATTCACATAATTGCTCCTGCTTGAAATAGCTTATGAATCTCCCCGCAGAGATATATATGTTGAGCTTGGTCGATTTAATGGGTATTGCACACTGAGTCATTGAATTGTCTGCTGTCTGTATTTCAAAGCTTTGTCTTCCTGATCCTTGGATCGGGTTTAACAGCTTTGGCTCATAGGCTTAAATAGCATTACAAAGTAAGGAAAAAGATTTAGTAAGTGCCACATTCCCACCCAGCCATCAAACTGTGAGCAATATATATAAATAAAATATGAAAATCAATGTATGAATATGATTGACCTTTTGAGGAGATTCATGACTTTAGTCTGCCCCTATTCACTGTCACAACATTAACCTTATCCACGATGCTGATAATAGACTCCTGAATACTGCATCAGTCACCTCTGCATGCTTTTCTATCACTCTGTTGTATACTGCATTCCCTAATCAGATTCATACAAGGCGGCAAGCCAGGCTAATGTTTTCATTCTGTAATTATTCAAGCACTTCAGCAGGGCTTTCTCTTTCTCTGCATTTAAAAAATTTCCTTTAGGGAAGCAGGGAGGACCCACCCAACATTTTTTTTGTTTGTTCCCAGAACGTTCTGTGAACCTAAAAGAAAAGCGAAAGTCTAATAAGAATGCTCTTGAATATTAGGAATTGGCTCCCAAAAGCAGCGAGCAGCCTAAATGGAGCATCTATATGCGGTCTGTTACATGTGTGCCATTTTGGTTTTTTTCGTGCTTTCCTATGCTGGAGAGAGCTGTAAGTGTTTCCCGTGGGTAATGAAGGAGCTGATCATCCCATTGTTGCCCTGGGCACACCCTGCCTCATATACCAATGAGAGTGCCTTTGTAATTATTGCTACCAATTACTGGCAGCTGAATTAGAAGACAAGGTCATAAAAGCCACTTGAACTTGTGGTGTGAGGGAAGGGAATGCAGAATCAAGGCTGGTGAATTGAGTTGCTGGTGCAATTCCATGCTCTTTTATTATGTCCCATGAGTTATACTTCCTTTGCAAGCTCTGTAGCTTATGATATGTTTATTTTAACCACGCACAGACATATAAACACAACACTCACAGAAAACATTCAGCATTTTTACATTTTCAAAGAACATAATTTAGTATGATAAGCTGTTTTTCTCATGAGGACCAAAAAAATGTCCCCACAATGTCAAAGATTTCTGGTATTGGCCTCCTTGACATTTTGTTCAATGTAGGGTTTACCAGCAACACACACAGAGAGACACACAAATATATATATATATATATATATATATATATATATATATATATATATATATATATATATAGAGCTGCACTAATGATTATTTTGATCACTGATTTTTATGTTGATTTTTTTAATTAATCACATTTTATTATACATTAAAAATGACTTTTAATCCATTACTGCCCAATGATGTCCTCCAAACAATGTGTAATATAAAATCTATGAAAACAAATATAGTGAATGAATCCATGTAGGCTATGCTGTACATTAGCAAAAATACAAACATTACATTCTAAACCTAAAAACAACTGGTTGCTTACTATTTTAAAGCAGAAATAAATTAAACGACCAAATTATAATAAACAAAAAGCACAAAATGTTATGTTACTTGTACAACGCATGTGAACACACGCTCATCTGAACCATATATATACAGAGAGAGAGATTATTAATATTATTTTTTTTTTTTACAGTCTACAGCAGGGGTGGGGAAGTTAATCCTGGAGGGCCACTCTCTTGCAGAGTTTAGCTCCAACCCTGAAAAAACACTCACCTGCCTGTAACTTTAGTAATCCTGAAGACCTTGATTAGCTTCAGGTGTGTTTGATTAGGGTTGGAGCTAAACTCTGCAAGAGAGTGGCCCTGCAGGATCCACGTTCCCCACCCCTGGTCTATGGTCTGAACAATGTAATCAGCCTATATTACATTAACGGGCTATTTTATATATTGTGACTTTACTGCTGCTGTTGTTATCATAATATGATTAATTGTGTAAAATGTAGCATTTTAAACCTACACTTAATTTCTAACAAAAAATATTTTAGCAAAATGTGCATTTTAGTCAGAATTATTGCGCTCCGTATGTTTGACGCACATGCGCGCAAAGGCGCTCGTTCATCGAAGTCAGTGAAGTTTAACCAGACTCGTTTGTTGTCCGAATATGCGAAATAAAAATCCTCGCGGGACTTACTAACATTTTCAGATAAGGATATAAACAAAAAATTCAAGTTATGCGCTGAGGAAAACACGTGTCCGAGGCATTAAACAGCACACGCATCTGTCAAAGAACAACAGGGAAAGACGCGGTAAACGCTTTTGTTTGAAGCGCTTATAAATATAAAGCATTCTGATGTTTCGGGACAACTGGATAATGTACCTTTTTACCGGAGGAGCTCACTCGGTGTCCTCCGCTATTTTCCATATATGTTTTGTCCATAGAAATTGGTTATTCAGTAACGTTACCGTAAATAGACCGACTGGCTAGTTTCAGAGAATAGCGCGCAGGCGCGACTAATCGATCATTAAAACAGTTTTCGATTATTTTTTCATTATTGACCCTAATCTATTTTTAGCTGTTGCAGCAATAATTACATTTAAATTATATATAATATTTATATATTTTTCTGAGACCACAGTAAAAAAAAAAAAAAAAAAAACTATTTTACCCGGAAATTAGGTTAGGTTAGTAACATTACATTTAAAAAAATAAAATAAAGAGACCTTATGATGTACAGTGAAGAAATATTTCAGATTCTGCACAACGCTAGGGTTACTAATCACAAAAGTAAATTTGTCACATTGATCATGTAAAAGTTCAGATACTCTTGTTTCCAGTGTTGTTTTGGAATGCACTTTGGAACATTCCAAGTAGCTACTATAATAAGATATTATGAAATTCATAGTTTTCACTTGAATTACGCTGACATAATTTATAATGGAATTTCACTACTGGTCTATGACTTTTGGACCCCATACTTTTGCCAGGTGAAAGTTACTGTAACACAATTTCATCATAACCATACCTAACAACTTGAAACTGTGAGACCAAAAATATTTATTTTGAGACATTTTTATGACCTTTTTTCAAACCAATGCTTTATTCATTCATACAGAGCATATCTGCCTGCGACAGCTTTAATGCCAAGCAATAAACAGAGGTCGATGCGAGTGATCTGAATCGGCACATCAAAGAGAAATGCATTGCTTATGCTCTACCTGGAATGACAGGGAAACGGCTGAAGGTAAAGTTGGACAGATTTATAGAGTGTTTTATTGGCCTGTTAGAAATCACTCAGGTCTTATTGAGGCTGATAATGAAGGGAAATATAAAACAGGCTGGCACTTTTTGTTGGCACCGCTCCTAGCCTTCCTCATTACTGAGGCATTGTGATGGCATTTTGAAATCCCACAAACACACTTTCATACACTGATGTTTCCTTCCCAAACCTGCAGAAATAAAGGCATTAAGATCCAAAAACTAGAAGAAACACATGTAAACCAACCGCCCAAACAAAACAAATAGTCCACAAATACATATGTTTACATGCTGAACAATTGATGGGACTACTGTTGCTTCTAGCAAATATAGTACACAATTCTCCCCATCAGATATACACAGATTTTCCTGATTCTATACTGGAAAGGAAATTCATCAGATGTCAATAACAAATGGTCACTTTCTTTAGTTTACTCTAGCAATAAAAAGACTCCTTTGTGCATTTGCAGAATTACTATTCAACATCATTTTCTTCTTCACTATACCAGAAAATTACAGTGAACATGCTGTGTGCTTCACTCCGCACGCTTTTGTATGCTGACAATATTAGTGTTAGTTAGTTAAAATGTCCCTCGTAGCGCACAGCTGTGCTGTTTAATTAACATAATTTCCTCAGCCACACACTCACTAATTGCTATTAAAATCCTAACACCGCTCTCTGCTTAAAATGGACAATGTCTTGCAAGTAAACGTTTTTATTGCCAGGTTTCAGGCTGGAAATACTTACAGGAGGATCTGAAAAAATAAACAAACAGGTGTTGAAATCTCTAGCTTTGGCGTATATGCCAGAACCTCATGGCGAACTCTAGTCTGAATACTGTACTTGTCCAGAGATGTCCACCATTTCATAAAGGACAACTCCTACTCGTTGGTAGGAAACTAAGGAAAAACATCCACCATCTTTGCTGCAGCGAGCCCTCAGACTAAATGCTGATTAGAAATCACATGATGTCCTTTAGATTTTATATTTAATTAATGTTTGGCAGTTTGCTAATAAGAAATGCTTCTGAACTGTCTGTGCCCTTTAAGGAATCTAAAACATACTCAACAGTTAGCCTATATTATATTAAAGAAACAGGCATTTGGTTTAGCTCATCGACCTCTGTAAATAACAGAGCAACATTACAATAATTAATGGAAATATTCTCTAATGCCACATCATCTTGTCTGGACCATTAGTATGTCTGGGGCACAAAAACACAGGCCTGTCTTGAAATATGACTGGTCAGTCTTTCCATATTGCTCATTATTGGAACCAGCAGAACAAAACATACCATTGCTACTGTATTTATACTGTATATAGTATATAGCACAACAACTGAAACCAAATGTCCCTTATGGAACAAAAATATATGGAATTATACGGCAAAATATAATTTCCATATATGGGAAACTAGTGCTTTGTAGATATGCATTGACCATGTATGGCTATTATATTGATACATATAAAAAATATATTTTATTTTTTTAATTAAGACAAAATAGTATAATCATAAAGTTTTATCCACTTTACCAGCCAACTTAAAGTTTTATCCTTTATTGTGTACATTTATTGCACAAACATATAAATGTGAGTGTATTGTATACACATATACACACATTCACGGAATGAGTTACAGCAGATGTCTAGTTCCCAGCATGCTTTATTTCTGACTGTTAAAGGTGCACTATGTAAAATTTTTTCAGTAAAATATCCAAAAACCACTAGGCCAGTGTTAGCCTGTATATTTTGTTCAGTTGAGTACTTACAATATCCCAAATGTTTCCAACTATTTGTAAATCGTGAGAAAATTGCTATTTTAACCAAGGAACCAGGACGTGTGAGGGAGTCGCCTGTCAATGGCGTCATATCTGCGTTACCCTCGGTTTCCGGTTTTATTTTGCAGAAATGCTACAACAGTGTGCAACAAGTGTCATAGCAGCCGCCGAGCGAACGCTCAGAGTAACGTCATAACATCATTTTCAACACACTCAGATGTATCTAATATGATAAACAGAGCTGCGTTACCTCATACTCATGACCGGAAAAGCGGAAACGGCGCAGGCGACTGTGGCATAATAAAAGTCCCGAGGCATGTGTTGCGTTCATCCGCTCCAGCGGCCTTGCTCAGCTCCCACAACACTCGGCCCTGCTCTGCTTCATACTACAGTAACATTAATAATCGCATCCATGACCTTGATTTTTGCCCGAGTCATTTCCACCTGCTGTGAGGTGAAGACCACATCTCCCAAGATTCTGCGTTCAAACTTGGCGTCATCAAACTAACTTACGCCTTTGTTTTGAATAGGCGACCTCTAGTGGACGGAAAAGTGATAGTGCACCTTTAAAGGAGAGTAAATGTTAAAATTAAGTGTTATTTCACACAATTTGTTCAATATTAATACAGGGGAGATCTGTTAGTGTTTATTGTTCTATTATTTTGGAATTTAAAAGGGTTTCTGGTATGTCTGAGTTTTTGGGGTTTCCATTGTGCTGAAGACTAGAGCCTGTGGTTAGGCTGACGATTGGCTGAACATTAAGACTATACTATATTTAAAAAGTAATTGCTGTGCTCTCTTTGGCACAGTGATAGTCATTTTGCTAAATACTTTAGTACATGCAGGTGTGCTTGTGCTTTTGTTAACTATCTTGATAATATGAAATATTTATAGTGTAAATAAATATATGAAATATATTTCATTATATATTTCTCATTATAAATTATATACATGTTATACTGCATGAGTAAATATCTGCAATATATTATACACATGCAGTGCCATATCTGATCACATACATATCTATATATTATGAAATGTATTACTGAATATAAAATTACATACATTATGATATATTAGTGAATATATAGTTATATATTTTTCAATACATGAAAAGTGGCAATTCCTATTATTCAATATATTGTAATATATTAACACAATAATTCTGTATATTTTCAAATATACCATTATATAATTTAAAGGTGTACTATGTAACTTTAACCATCCGCTAGAGGTCACCTATTCAAAACAAAGGCGCAGCTTGATGACGCCAAGTTTGAGCGCAGTATCTTGGGACATGTGGTCTTCACCTCACAACTGGTGGAAAAGAATCGGGATAGGCCTTAGAAATCACATTCATGGATGCGATTATTAATGTTACTGTAGTATGAAGCAGAGCAGGGGCGAGTGTTGTGGAGCTGAGCAAGGCTGCTGGAGCGATTGTTATTAAGATGAACGCAACACACGCCTCGCAAGCAGCGGGACTTTTATTATGCCACAGTCATAATGCTTTTCCCGTCATGAGTATGAGGTAACGCAGCTGTTTATCATATTAGATACATCCGAGTGTGTTGAAAATGATGTTATGACGTTACTCTGAGCGTTCGCTCGGCGGCTGCTATGACACTTGTTGCACACTGTTGTAGCGTTTCTGCAAAATAAAACCGGAAACCGAGGGTAACACAGATATTACGCCATTGACAGGCGACTCCCTCACACGTCCCAGTTCCTTGCAATTTTCTCACGATTTACAAATAGTTGGAAACATTTGGGATATTGTAAGTACTCAATTGAACAAAATGTATAACACTGGCCTAGTGGTTTTTGGATATTTTACTGAAATTTTTTTACATAGTGCACCTTTAATATATTGATCGTTCATATATAGGGAAATATATTTTCTTTCCGTACGGGATAAATGGGGGAAAAAAATAAAGATGGTTTGGTGTCGATGGATTATTTCTGCAAGAATGTAAAATGTGCAAAAGTGCTGCATCTTACACAAGTTGTATCATTTTTAAGTAATCATCACTGAGGCTTTAGAATAATATGTTCCTGAAATGCCGTCTCAAGGACAAATGGGAACCTGCACACATTAGTATTAATGTCTGTCCTCTGAAATCAGACAGACACAGTGACGCTGTCACAGACTTTTCAACCAACATCTCAAGCATTTAGGTCATAACAGAAGTGGATGCATGCAAAAAAATCAATGAACAAAGGTTATACAAAAGACTATACAAAGGATTGTAATGCAAGCACATGCCTAATATTCAACAATTGTTCATAGTCATATGTTATGATTCATCACAAAAATAAAGACAGACAGATATATTTCTCATAACCTTTCTGTTTATGTAACCCATCAAAGGATCCTTAATCTCTTTTTGGGTGGATGAAATCTGTAGCTTAAGAACATCATCATGTATGATTTTTCTTTTTCTTCTTCTTTATAAAGACAGAGAAAACATTCTGTTGGCTGCTTGTAATGCAGCCAACTTGATCTTTCCGCTCAAGATCACTTTACCCATTGAAAACTTCAATGCTTTTTTTCCTAATAAGGTGTAAGTAATAAGCCCCAGGAAACATTTCAGTACTCCAGTCAAGCATTTAAACACAATTTCGTATCAGGTTTGTGCACTTTACAGTTGGGCATGTTATATTTGTTAACAAATGATCTTGGGGAGCCAAGGTAATTAGGAAATGCACCCCAAGGGAAGTCGTGGCGCACCTTCCTTTTTAATGTGAAGAAATTGGTGCACATTATAAATGTTCAGGAAAAATGTGATCATGTGATGCCCAATACATAAAAAACATCCATGTCAGTGAAAGCTTGTGGGTGTCTGTGCCAGTTATGCAATGTAATGAAAAAATGTAATAGGGTTGTTCATTTTTGTACAAAATCCAAGAGGTTTGCAAAACTCATTGACCTAAAATAGATATGACCAGCCGGTTTGAACCCATTCTCTGAATAGCCTTGAGCTTTTACTGGCCTCTTTTTACCCTCCCTTCGTGTTTCACACCTCTCTCAGAAATCTGATAGGATTAGATGAAAACCGGTCTGGGTTACTTGTCACAACGGTCCCTATGGAGTCATTACTCTCCTGCTATGTGACGCTGTATATTTTACCTCAGGACAGAGCACAATGTGTGTCTATGCAAATGGAAAATGCATGGAATAACAACAGTTAAGAAATGACTAAAAACTGTGATATATTTTGCATAAATATAAATATTTAACATCAAACTGTTAACAATACTATACAAAAAAAGTTTTTAAAATGCCCCTATTATGCTATTTTAAAGGGTCCTAATTTTGTTTTGGAGGTCTCCAGGTTTACATGCATCAAAGGTCAAAATCATTTTTCATAATATACATTGCACATCACCATATTTTTCAATGATTCTCAAAGGACTCAATGGATGAATCAGTCTCTCTAAATCCCCCCTTTCCACAAGCTATACTCTGCTCTGATTGGCCAGATGGCCTAGTCTGTTGTGATTGGTCTGCACGTACAGCATGTGTAGAAAGCTAACTGCCATTACTATATTTGTTCTTCAGCTCCCTGTCCGGAGACTTCCTAAAGCTCAGAGATTGTACACACTGTAAAAACATAGATTTTACCATATCAATCCAAGCCCGAGTCCGATGATGAAACATTGGAAGAACTAGTTATTCAATCCGAACCTCTGTTGCAAGGACAACTTGAGCGATAAGCTATGCATTTTGAAGTACATTATGAGATGTTGCAACTGTACCTCACCATCAGCATTAATAAGTGTACGTCCATCAACAAACCGATGTGTGCGTATATTTCTAATTTATTGCAGTGCATATGCGGGAACTGTACCAATAACAGCGCAGGTGTTTGCCGAGCACTAACATGAATGACTGATGTAACAAACGTTTGTAGAACAAATCTTAGTCCATCCTTTATTTTTACTCAAAATAGTAAGAATGACAGAAAATCCGCATTAATAGACACAGTTTTAGGTAATAGTGGGACACAGCTGATTAGCAGAAGTATTTCAGTAAGACAGTAATGCGAGTTAGCCGGAAACTGGGTAGTGACCCATCTTTCAAGAGCAAGCATTTTGCGAATTCCGCGTTGAGATGATGCAGACGTCAGTAAAATGACGTTTGAGGGCTGGTCAACGTACAGCATAGGAAGGCATTGCATGCAAATGTATTTGCTAGTGACGTATAACCGTCACGCAGTGGGATTTGAAACACAAGTGACTCATATAGGCGGTTCAGAGTCGATTCTTTCTTTTGGGAGACAGTAACTTTTTTATCGTGCACTTTTGACTTTACAACTTTGCAGAACGTTTACATTCACAAACAGCTATATTACACACTGCATGAAAGGGAATATATATATATAAAAAAAACAACAACACATAATTGGGGCACTTTAATAATAACACGCAAAATTGACATATGACATATTTATAGAATACATCTTGGTCAAAACAATTTGATATATAATTGTTGTATATAAATATATAATTGTTTTACAGTGAAAAATGTTAATTATAAAATGTATGGTCTTTTCAGCTAAAATTAAATTCAAATTTAGTACATCTTAATTTCAAATTTGTGACAACATTCCTCAAAATAGCATAAAAAGGTCAATTTGTTTAATGAAATTTTTCCAGTAGCCTAAATACAGTAATAAACCAAGTCTGAGAAAAATCCACTGGAGTAAAATGTGACGACTATAGCCCCAGTGTCCTCACAAAAAAACGAAACAAAATAACTGTTTTTGCTTAAGCATGAAAAGGGTTCTCTATTCGTCTTGGAGTTTATCATTTAACATTCTCACAGGTATTTTTATACCATATAGTATGTGGGTCAGTCTTAACACATGCCACATGAAAAGACCCATTATCCAACACTTTCCTAACTTATTCTAAAACAAAAGCCAGACGCTATTTTGAAAAAGCCTCCATTGGTACAAGTCTTCGCTGGATATGGGGGGTCTGTGCGGATTCAGCCACATGAAAGCTTCCACTCCTCAGTGCATGTCTGCAGCTTTGCGCTCAGGGTGGTGAGAGAGAGCACAGTGGAACTCTGAGGAATGAGATAAAGAAGAACAAAGCTTGCTTTCCCACAGTGTCAAAACAAAGTCTTCCTACTTCACCCTCAGGCTCGGTCGCCTTGAATGCTACAAGGGAGACTATACAGTCTGAAGGAGGCTGAGGAATTAGAACACACTCTAGTCATAACTATTCGTTGGATTGTTTAGTTTTTCTCTCTAGTGTTATGGATTTTTTTTTTTGTTGTTGTTGCACCAAACACATTTGGGATCAGTTTGGGCAGGGTGATGGAGATGGTAGTGCTAGTGAAGGAGTAAATTCAGGCAGTAAATTACTCTTGAAAACCTGGGGGAAACCTCAGCATAAAGTATTTACACGTTTATTCAATGAATAAAATTGCCACGCATTGCAATATGAATATGAAAACAATATAAATAAATAAATATGCAAGCATTAGAGGAAATCATTCAAGTTTATTCAGTTTATGTATAAATCTGAAATTCTTAGCAGTATAAGAAATTGTGTTTGTTTTCAAGGAATTTTGATTTGTTTGTTTCCAAACCATAAGGAACTTTCTTTCTTCTTTGGAACATTAAAGGATAATTTAACATCCTGACCATTCTTTTAAATATCATGAAAATAATGAGGACTGCCAAGCTGTCAAATGACCAAAAAGCACTATAAGTTTCATAAAAGTACTATAAGCCATGGAATTGAATGGGGATTCAAAAGGCTTCAAGTTCCACATTCAAAGATATTCTATGACTTCAGAAGAAATGGAATATATAAGAAAAGGTTGTATGACTGCTTTTTATTCTTGTTGTGGTGTTTTTGTCATAGTGGATCTCTACAGCCTAGATTCATATTTACTTTCAAATGAGTAGCCAGTACATTTATCAACGTTTATCCTTTTGTGTTCCAAGAAAGAAATTCATGAAGGAACAACATTATAATTTGTTTTGGCTGAACTATTCCTTTTAAGTCCAAGACTGATCACCATGTGAGTATTTGGTTTAATAAAAATGCCCGGCCATAAAGGGCACAATGGAGGGTGTTGTCCTCATAAAATGAAGGCTTTCACTCTCTAGTTCAGACCCTCTGATTAGAGGCATTAAAGGCGATGGAAGAGAAATGAGGTACAAGGATGCTTCAGAAAGCAGAGGAAACACACTGATGCTTTGACAGTAAGCTGGAACCCATGCCGGGTGTCTGTTTCCAGGGTTGCACACGTGTGCACATGAACACACACGATGGTACTTGGATGCACTCACAGAAGGGATAGGTCTCAACCCTTTTCCCCTCTTGTGGCAGCATTGTGCGTAATTCAGCAGGTGTTCCCAATAACCCAGCTGACATCATCCTCCAACACAAAGGCACATCAAACCTATCGCCTGCCAAAGAAAGCAAAACTAGAGGGCAGCACAGAAAGAAAGGTCAGAATACAAAAATACTTTTTACAGGACATACTTCAACTACCACAATCCTCCTCGGGCAACCAAATTTACTAGGCGCACAATGTCTACTGTTACCATTCTCTAAAAGAGGGAATATTATGCATGCACTTATGTATTATTCATGGGAGTAGGTTCGCTTTTTTATTATTTAAATATATGGAATTTGATTCGTTTTTAGAAGTTTATATATGTATATATATATATATATATATATATATATATATATATATATATATATATATATATATATATATATATGTATATATGTACCTAAAATATATGTATATATTTAAATATAATTAAGATTATAATATAATAAGATTAATAAGATTATAATATAATTAATATAATATCAAATTGTCAGTTAAACTCAACATAATGCAACATTTAATGCAAAGTTTATGTTTCGCTTCGAAACTGTGCTTACAATACACATTCCATTCCCAGTGATATCCTATCTTTACAGTCCCTCAGGGTTACATCAATTCACTTTTTACAGGGGAATCTGGGCCACTGCTCCAGAGGCCGGCCTTGTCTTACTCTGGAGACAGTCTAACTCCTGTGACCGCTCACAATAACCCAGGAAATGAATATTGTCATTAGACTTTGTTTCATTTCCCTGATAGTGGTCCAATTGATTAAAGGGAATTATAGATCATATCTTGTTCAGTCCTATAATGATCCGGTCGCCTCCAGGAACATATCTATTCTGTGCCGTTTAGGGGTGGGTAAGTATTAAATGAATCTGGCTACAAAATTGGATTACATTTTTAAAATGTATTGTCTTTAGGGCAATTTTCCACTTATCTACTTTGGTGTTTTGTAAAAGTGAAAATTACTGTAATATCCGAAGATAAAATCATAGAGAGACAAATGATGATTTGTGTTTTTGTTCCGCCTAGATGTCTTATTTCCTACATGTTGAGTGCAATAGAATTATAGCAGCCATTTACTAGGACACCAATTTCATTACACATTCTTTTCGCAGAAAAGTTGGCACTGTATTAAAAAGAACAATCCACATGTGTTGATTCATGGACACCATGACAATGACATACAGCACAAAAACAGTCATGCAGACACCAATTTCATTACACATTCTATATGTAATACTGCTTAGCCTACTGTACAATATAGAGTAACTACAAACAAAAAAAGTATTTTACTCCTCCGAATTGGACTTTATAACTCACAATTGCGAGTTTATATGTCACAATTCAGAATGGCAAGTTATAAAGTCAGAATTGTGAGATATAAAGTCACAATTACATATTATAAATTCAGAATTATGAGATATAGTCAGAATTATGAGATTTAAACTCTCAATTGTGAGAAAAAGAGTTTATATCTCGCAATTCTGTCTTTATAACACGTAATTGCAGCTTTATATCTCACGATTCGGAGAAAAAAAGTCAGAATTGCGAGATGTAGACTTGCAACTGTGAGATAAAATTTGCAATTATCTTTTTAAAATGTTTTATTCTGTGGCTGAAACAAGCTTCCATATCCATAACATGCCTTTGGCCATGTAGTTTATATAAGAAAGCAGAAAAGTTGGCACTGTATTCAAAAGAACAATCCACATGTGTTGATTCATGGACACCATGACAACGACATACAGCACAAAAATAGTCATGCAGATGAAACACCATTAGATTGCTTTCAGGCTAACATGGCAAAAACACATCTAGAACAGTCTTACTAAAATTCGATTTGACTAAGAATTTATTTGTTATAGCCCTATATATTGTAGAAGCTTTAGAGCTAATCAAAATTGAATATTGTCCCTCTTCAAAACTAAGCATGATTCATTTCTGTGAAGATAAAGTTGAGATGTTGAGATGACTGTTGAGATAAAGAGACTCCTGTGCTCCAAACCAACTAAAGTACTCCTCAAGAACTCGCCAAGAACACTCATGCTGTTTCTTATTTGGTCTAAAATATGCGCATTCGGCAAGAGGAGGCTTATATATAGAGTCCGAGGAGAGGCTCCGAGCTCGAAATTTGCCCTGAACCCAGAGCACCCCTTCCCCCCATCCCTGGCTGTGATAGGAATAATCGAGAGTGAGGAGTTGGGGTGGAGAAGGGATGCTGGAAAAACTGTTGTGGAACAGAGGTAATTCGGCTCTATATATAAGCCTCCTCTTGTGCTGATTGGGTAGATTATCTGAACGTACTCCTCCCAAATTCTGTTAGTAAAACATCAATTATACCTATATTCTTGCATTTCTGGACATTTCTGTTGAGACATTTATATTTATTTTAAAAGATATCATTAAATTGTAACACACTACCAGACAAAGGTTTGAAATCATTTTGAATGATTTCTGAAGGATCATGCGTGTCGCAGAGTAATGGCTGTTTGTTAAAACACTGTGAGTAAGGCAATAAGGTATCCATACCATTTCTGGACCAACTGAACTGTAAGCAAGAAGTATCTTTCATCATGTTGTTTTGCCAAATTGGCTTCTAGATTTTTATTTTACACCAAATTGGTGAATTAGCAGGAATGGTTAATAAAACCTTGAGTTATTTTACTTTTAACTATGCAGTTTTGTTGTTGGTGATAGCCAGGTTGGTTGAACTGTGAAATGTTTCTCTAAGCCCTCACTCTGGACTTCAACAGGAAATGTTGACCATTGACTCCAGAGGAAACCACTCCCATACAGTGTACAAAAGCAAGAGGAAAGAGACCCACAAACGTCAGTATATTATCAGTATATCTCAGAGATATGAAGGCCTTCACAGACCTGGTGGGACACTGATTTGTTGCCGACTGTCAAACCCAGTGCAAACTCTTCTTCAGGGTCAATAAGATTTTTTTTTATTTATTTATTTATTTTTTTTTTTTTAGAAATTAATACTTTTATTCAAAGAATCCTAAAAAAAAATCACAGTTTCCACAAAAATACTAAGCAGCACAACTGTAAAATAGTGAAAATAGTGAAAACAGTCAAGCTATAGTGAATGAAATGAGTTTTTTTTTCCTCAAAAATCACTTAAAGTTCATTGTACTCAATAGAAAACAGCTGAATTCAACAACTAATTAAGCAGAAAGCAGAAGCAAGTTTCTAGTTCGCAGCATGTTTTGCTTACAACTGTTAAAGGAGCAGAAATGTTCTAATTAAGTGTTATTTTATGTGTTTTTGATCCATATTAATATTGGGGTTATCTGGGTTCAATGTTCTCTTATGTTAGAATTTAAAAGGTTTTAAAACTTAAATGGTTGAAGTTACCTTAACTTGTTGGGTTTTTACAGTGGTTTTCAACATTGATAATAAGAAATGTTTCTTGAGCATCAAATGAGCATATTAGAAAGATTTCTGAAGGATCATGTGACACTGAAGACTGGAGTAATGATGCTGAAATTTTTTGGATTTTGAATTCTTAAAATACTGCAAAAATAATTTATGTTGTCATAAAAACAAGAAAAAAGAGACATAAATAGGACGGTTATATAGAATTATGGATGAGGTCAAAGGTCCTGATCACCATGGGTAGGGTAGAACCAGCTATTCAAAAGTTCTTACTTAAAATGGAACATAAAGTCCATGCGAGACACTTAGTAGTTTGTAACTAACTTACTCTTTTTTCAGTAGCACCATTTATTCTTAAGGCTGAATGTAGCTAGTTGGTAAAGCTCCTTGTAAAGTAATGTGTAGTTTCATAATATGACGTGTTAAAATAATGTAAATTTCAGTTGATGCTTTATTCTAACTTCTTTTGCCTCATGTAACTAACAGTAAAATAAGTTTCCATTGAAAATACGATACTATTTATTCATGAATAATTTAATCATGCCCATTTACTAAGCTAAGCTGTAATTTGTGCACAGCTGGTGCAACAGCCCCCTGATGGTTTGGATGTAACATCACACCATCAATGGTTAAAAATGGCTTTAAAAGATATGTTCATTGTAGTGGACACCATATCAAAAGGTTAATGTAAGTAGAAGGTTAGTTTTAGTATTCTGTCCATGGAACCACCAAGCCTGCAATATACATTTGCACTGTGTATACCGAAGTATACTATCAAGGCAAAGCACTTTGTTGCCATAGTGATTTTTTTTCAGTGTGGGTTTTGGTTTGTAGGATGAGAGCTAGACATGCTTTTAGGAAATTAACATCAACTTCTCTACATCTTCTAAACAAACCGGGGAGGAGAGAACAGAGGACTGAGGATAAAGTTTATCAAGACTAGTGTTATGCTCAGCACATTCTAGAGGAAGCCAGGAGGAGCGAGAGAGAGCGAGACAGGGCATCCATGTGATCAAAGGCCTGTCGTACAAGATCTCAACCAGGCTAGGATGGGTTCTTCGTAATTGGTACTTCAAACCCTACAAGTGGGGAGAGTGAAGTTCTCAGTTCAAAGTCTTCATCACAGACACTTCTGAATATACCTGCACTATCTGTGTTTGTGCGTTCACTCGGCGGCGTAGCCCTTCGTGTTTTGATCTCAGGTGAATCAAAAGATTAAAAGCAAATGAAGAAATACTCATCTTGAAGATGCATTCATCAATGAGGATAATATGAATTTGCTATTGAGGTGGAATAAACTGCCTTGATGCCAATGGGACAAGCCAATATGAGAATATTTAGCGTTGAATATAACTGTAATCTGAGGTAAAGTTAATATATTCACTCACACAAATAATATTCATGAGAAGCGTTGATTTTTTTTTTCTTTTTTTATTTCACTTCATTATAATTTTCAGTTGTAGATTGCACCACCAATGTGTCCTCCGCCCATACGAATCAGCAGAAACAAGATGGGGTCATGGCTTTAAGCTGATTAGCTGTAATGGATAAACTCTCTGTGCTGTAGGCAATCAGAGCGCAAGTGTGCAGAGAGGGCCTTGGAGGAAGAGATTGGTAGATGAGGACCAGGCTTTGAGGAAGACTCAAGCACAGAGGGTGAGGTGGCAAAAGCAATGTTTATATAAGCAGCTAATCAGTGAGACACACCAGGGTTATGAGGGCTGGTGGAGAGGAGGAGGACTGGGAAAACGCCTCGCCTTCATGCAAACCCATGTAAAAACATGAATTCCTTCTTATGAACCAACATTGAAAGAATACGTCTTACTTGCCAAATTGGCATTAAAAAAACTCATGGCAACAATCCAAAAACTGCATTAATCTTTCTGGTTAACCAGCATTTTTGAATAGTTATGTCTGCACACTTGTTCCGCCAAGAGACTAGCTGCCTGTTGAGTTAAGTTCTCTCAGAGGCACTTGTTTCTATCTAAATGTCCTAATCTATTTCCTTCCTCTTTTGTATCTCGACATGCAACCCCCTCGCCTCTCTCTCTGGTGCTATAATAAGAGGTTTGCTGATGAGTCTTAGCGAACACCTGTGGCAAAGCAAATGCTCTGAGAAATGAGACTACATTAATGTCTGAGCCTGGCAAGACAGAAAAATATAGACGTACAGTAAAGATGTTTCAAACCCACCATCTCCTTCTGGGAATGATCCCTGGAGTGAAGACAAAAGACCACCCAAGATAGGTCTACGCATGTGTGTTTGGCTTCTGCAGGCATTTTCAGTGCCTTCATACAAATTCATTTACAGCACTGCAATAAAAATACTGTTGTGCCTCTATGTCTAGGGGAAGCAAGATTGATTGCCAATGTATGACAACCCTGAAGGCTTGGCTTTGTGATCAAGTAAAATCACTGCACATACATTCACCTCACCTTTCAACAGCTTGAATTGGAGTTTTGTGGATTTTAGTCCATGTCTATTTGGTCTGAAGCCAATCAATATGCTCCTGAAAGTCCAACCCAATCTCACAGGAAAACATAACTACTTTTTGTGGTGGCGATTTCATATGAATTTCTATGATGTGAATCATATGGGGGAAAAAAGTAAGCATTAAGGTCTTCTCCAAACCCCGCCCCTAAACCTAACCACCCCTGGGGCGTGAGCAGATCGATCATACCAACCGGCAAACATTTTGCCATGAGACTGTGTTGGAAAGTTGATCAAATAAACTTAAAAGTCTTTCACTTCTGGGAACATGGACAAAAAAGGCAGATGACTGGTTGCATTGCAGCTACTGTCTAGAATAAGAATATCCCTCCTCCAATACCACTTGCAAATAACTACCATCTAGTAGGAAATATATATATATATATATATATATATATATATATATATATATATATATATATATATATATATATATCAATCAACACAGAACAGAAAAATTATGTCAGGGTGTCTTGAATAACTAAAATATTGAGTTGACGCTAAAATTCACTATTCTTTATTCAACATGGCCTTACAAAAAAAGCAAGACAAAAAGTGGTATCATGTATTATTGCCTTGGGTGATTATTTAACAAATTTTATTTTAATTCAAATTGTTTGGTCAGATGGCATCACCCTTTTGAACCTTTTATCCACTAATTACCTTCGACTGTGGGAGAGGTTCAGACATGCCGAGTGTATGTGAGGTAGAGACACAGCAAGCTCTTTTCAGTTGCAGTTATTTTTATGAGATTCAAAAAAGATGAACCTGTTCCCGACACGATTCTGCAAGTGCACATTTTCGCCTGAATGCTTTGAACATACAGCGTTCTTTCCACAAGGCTGAAAAACTCTATAAAACATGTTTGCATATAATGTTAAAGTTGCAAACTGCAAAAATACCATGTGCGTGTTTCTATTTGACATTTTAGGCATTTCAGTTGTTTTAACAGAGATAACAACTAAAATTGGCTAGTCATTTACATAAGGATGGGTTTGTGTACAACATGCTCTTATGCACTTAAAATGGTACCCTTTAATACAAGATATTACAGCTTTCAACATGTAATTATGGGATTACAAACAAAAGAACTGCGTTTTGCTGTCAAGCAGGCAATTCTGCGGTTTCCATAATCCTGTTAACATACACCATCACCCACACAGTTTCTTCTGAACAATGGCAACAAAAAAAAAAAACAGTGACTCAGACTAAAAGAGATCCTAAAATTAGTTTATTTGCTCTTTGGTACAAATTCAGAACTCACTGGTTTGTATGAGAGAAACATTAACATACAAATCACTGACTTAAATGGAAAAAAAAGCCCTCAGCCATTCAGGAAATGTCAAGGCAAACTGATAAGATAATGTGACTGTTGTTTTTGAAGACTGCAGCAAGCAAGCGGCAGGACTATTTTGTCTTAAGATGATCCAATCACTTCTTGGATCAGAAACCACATTATGGGTTTATGAAGTTGAGTAGAATGGGTTCCTTGATCTAGTCAAAGAAAATACAAGTGTCTTGTTACATGATGGCCTTGGTGGTAAAAGTCCATCCCTCTAGTCCTTTTATGTGACTTCACAGCTAAATGGCCCGCGAGGATGCCACAGTCCTCATAACTGAAAGTTCAACATGGGGGAGCTGCCCTGACACAATCGAAAAGGACTGTTTTCAACAATTGGCTGGTATAATTGTTAGTGCTGGAAATACCACAGCAGTAGCGGGAGATAAAAGTCAGTAATTGCCATTTTCGCACAGGAAATTACGGACGCGATAGAGTTCTGGCAGCCCTCTGGTTCCTCCTGAACTGACAGTGGAGGTAAACAAGTCACGACGCTGGCAGTGAAGACATTAAAGAGCCCTCGGACTTTGTATTGGCAACACCCTACATGGGGTGCTGTGTGGGATCAGAGCCAATGAGGGGGAATTTGGTTATTATCTCAGTGCGAAGCCAGCACTCAGAAGGATCCAATGAAGCAAGGCTTCATTAACACCCTCTGAATACCAAGGCCTGCTGCATAATGCAACTGTTTAAAACCCATTTGTTTTGCATTACAAAATGGAGCCTTCTTTAAAATCCCATTTGTTATGAGTCACGCTGAATGACAGCAGCGTAACACGTTGTTACCCTTCAGGAACTTGGCATTAAAGACCCTGCATTAATTCAATGAAGCAATGAGACGGCAGTCTAATACTGCTAAGACTCTGCTGTTTGCAGGTTTTAAAGAAAGAGCGAGGCAATTACTTGAAGCAAAAGGGCTCAAATGTCTTTTTACTGGCACTGACTGAAAAAAAAATGTAGAACGGTTTTCCCATTAGAATTCAAATATTCCTTACTTGTGTTTGTATTAGTGTCAGAATGGATTCTTTCTCTGAGTGCCGTTTCAACCCACTTTAGCTGTGAAGGGAACATGAGTCACAGTGTACTGTGACTATAGTTGATAACACATCTTACACTGTAAAAGCACTGAAGGAAATGTCATCACATAATTTTAGCTATTCTAAAAAGACTTAAATCGATCAATTTAGTTTGAAAGAGAAAAACAAATAAATTATACATATGTGATAGCTTTTATCTCTATATTTTGCAATCTGTGCAGTCACCTGTTTACACTATGCATTAAAAAAACAGGTTAAAAAGTAAAGCTTATATACAAAGTCTATATAAAAGCTTGCTTTAATATAAAACAAGTGTATGTTTTTTTATCAGAGTATCTTGTTCATATAGCTAAACATTTCTTTTATATTGCTATTTACACAATTACATTCAAATATTTTAATGCGATTAATATTATATTTTTATAAACTGAACAAAAATAATTCATTTCGGAAAATACAGGCTTAATAAATATCAGCAGGATTTAAAAATAAACAGAATATGGGTTAATTTTTAAGATGAAACCCAACAATTTTTTTTCAGCTTATTGAGACTTTTTTTAAAAATATTTTTAACATGAATTTTGATAGGGAGAAAAACATAAGATGACTAAAGATTCATTCACATCGATATCTATATTGTATAACTGTAACAGTATAACAAATGTTAAACGGATAGTTCATCACAGTTATGTCATTATTTACTCATGTTTTTCCAAAATTATATGTTTGAAAAAAAAAAAACACTGTTTGGTTACCAACATCCTTCAAAATATCTTTATTGATGATGACAGAATTGTCATTTTTGGGTGAAGTAGCCTTTTAAAGGGATATTTCACCCAAAAATGAAAATGTTGTCATAATTTACTCACCCTCATGTTGTTTCAAACCTGTATGAGTTTCTTTCTCCTGTTGAACACAAAAAAGGATATTTTAAAGAATGTTGGTAATCAAACAATTGACGGTAGCCATTAGAAACTCGTACAGGTTTGGAGCAACATTAGGGTGAGTAAATCATGACAAAACTTTTTTTTTTTTTTGTGTGAACCATCCCTTTAAGCTCTGTGTTTCATTGTTTTAGTCATTAAGCATGTATGTATTAAAAACACAATTAATCCTTAGCTTCAAACATCAGTGTCCAGAGGAGGCGCCCTGTCTACACAGGGCGACAGTGAGTCCTGACTGTGAGTAGAGCTTATTCCAGTGTCTGAGTCCGTGTCTATTGCATCTGTAGGGGAGCATGTCTGTCTGACCTTGCCTGCTGTCTGTTGAGAGACGGTGGCCCTGATCTGGCTCTTCAGAGATACAGGGCTAGGCTGGTCTGGACAGGCGCCTAGCTCAAGTGCAGTGAGTTGGGCAACTAGATGCTGGTACTCCTGGTTCTGGGACTGCAGGGCTGTTTTGTTCCGCTGCAATTCCTTCTCGATTTCCTGCGTTTGGACATGGAGGGAAAGCCCCGCTCTCATGCTTGTCTCTAGTTCGTTGCGTAAGGTTTCCAACTCTATGAGATCTGAAGAGGACAATGAGAGGTTGGGTTCCAGCTCTAGTTCTGGACAAGCAGCTGTTGCTCCTTTTAAATCCTCTAAATCTGAAGTCCAGTTCTTCAGCTCTAATTCAATATCTCGAGAGAGCTGGTCAATGAGTTCTTGGTGCCTGCAAACATGTAGTTCCAGTTGCTCGATTCCATCACTGGTGTACAGGTACTCCTGAAGCTGGTTGTCAAATTGGGACATGGACAGCGATTGACCGTCATCACTCTCGGTGATGCTGGAGCGAGGCGTGGGGCTGTTCCTCTGTTGTTCCTCTGCATGTTCAATCTCCAAGTCTAGCTCACGCATCTGGTGAAACTGCTGCCGGATGGTCTGATCCTGGGAGATGATCAACCATACAAGCTTATTGATCTCTTCTGAGCCCTCGGATGTCTCTCCTTTCTGGATCTTCTCCAATTTACGGAAGGCCTTCTTCACCATGCGCTTCTGCTTCTCTACAGATACAATCTTGGCATACTGTGCAGGTCCTTGGTCCCATCTCTTGGACCTCGCTCCCCGAGACTTCGAGGCCCTCTTGGCTCCCTTGGATGATGGCACAAAATCACTGGTCTTTAAGAGGACAAACTGTATGAAAGGTCTCTCATCGCCCCAAGCATTCCATAGCCGGAGGATTCGAGTGAGAGGTGGAAGTGCTCTCTCAAAACCCTTCCACCGTTCCAGGATGCAGAAGTCTTTAGGTTCCCCATCTAAAAGCCTCTTACTCTCTGGTATAGTTTTGTGGTCCTCCAATAAAGCCGTAACTACATCTGCACAGGTTGTGTGCTTGGTCACGCCACAGACTACTTTTTCTTCGTGACACACAAGCACCTGGATTTCCTTCCCTGGTGTCTCATCTACAACCTTAGACCTGGTAAAGAGATATAACAAGTGTGTATTATAATCAACCACAATCACAAGTGTCCTTTATCAATACTATGTTCATTTTATATAATATAAAAGACAAATAATTAAATATTACAAAATGGATAACAGTCATGAACGATATGAACTAGGTGGATAAATTGTTCATTATTATAATGTTAATATTAATAATGAATTTATTGGACACTAGTATTTCTCTGTAGTCGACCCTAAGCTCTGGAACCGTCTATCTCTGAACATCAGGGCCTCTCCATCATGGGATTTTATATTGTGTTTTTTTGTGTTCTTATTTTTTTATTTATCACTGTAAAGCACTTTTGATCAACTACAGTTGTGTAAAATTGTGCTCTACAGATAAAGTTTGACTTGACTATAATACAGCAGCTTTTTTTTTTTTTTACATAAAAGGCAATACTATAATAAAAATGATGTGTGTTACACAATCGATTCCATCACAGTTAAATGGGATTTTAGACACTCATGGCTAAAAACTCCTGTGGTAAATCACTGTAATGGACAGACTTGAGTGGCTTGTTTCATTATTACAATCAAATCTGGAATGGGGTGAAATACATAAAGCTCACATACTGTACTTTATATCTATGCTTCAGCAGTCATAACTGTACTTGACACTGCAGATGATAGATTCACTTCCCTAGATGTTAATGACACACTAAATGGCTGACATTATTCAGATGAGCAAAGGGCTTCATGACAAATGTATCCTACCCTCAATTATCTACAATGCTTGTTTCATAATTTTTCATTCTTTTCAGTTCAAACTACCAGGTATGACTAATATCATTAAAAGCTATGAAAAGCTCATTTCAAATACAGAGGTAATGTTCATTTAACAGCTAAATAAATAGTTGTATTACTTAAAGTTTTATTTGTAAAGGGTGACAAAAATGCAAGTGGTGTATTAATGAATTTTTCTTAATGAATGACCTCAGAAGAATGCAATATATATATGCAAGAATGCAGGTGGTTAGTTAATATTTAGAAGACCCTGCTGCTACCCCACACAAAAGTAAATAGTTGAACTATTCACATACCAGACCACCTAATACACTGCTTGTATACAGAAAGACAAACTGACTCAATGCTTAAATATACTGTGTATGGTTAAAGACCTTTATCTTAGACCAAAACAGTATACAAAACTAAATGCAAGCTTGCCATTTGTTCAATTTTGTATGACATAATTTAAATTTACTGTATACAATGCTATTTTCACACCTGTGCTAGTAATTCCATATGACATCATCCCTGTGACACCATAATAGAAGTGTGCAACCCTAGCATTTACACAAGCAAGTAAAAGTATACAGTGGCTTGTTCACACATGTCAGACATATTACACTGAAATAGACAATATGCTACAATACAATGCAAGCATTTACAATTTACAATGTGCTTTCTTGGCTTGCTATACAATTCTGATCCATTTAAAGTCTGAGCAACATGACATGTCAGAATAGTCTACAATGGGAATTCAACATTGTTTCATGAAATGGTCTATTTTATTTAGTCTTTTCCAAAATTGTCATGAGTACAGGAAACAAATGAGGGGGAATGGAAGCACCTGTGTTTGCCTTGATGGAAAATCAATGGTGACCAGCAGCATCCTGTTACATACATCCTGCCAACATGTTCATGTATTGTGAGATAATGGAAAATTATAAATGTCCATTTCATGAATATTGCAAAGAATGGGGTAAATCTGTACAACAAATGTGCAAACTGTCTGTTGTTTGTATTTACAGAAACATAAGGACCAGTTAACATAGTGGCATCTTTGTGATGGTTAAGTTATAGTCCAAACTGCATAAAAGCTTGTTTTGAAATGTAGATTTGATGTATCTGTTGTACCCTAATAATCATAACAACAGAAAAGCACTGACGGTGAAAAGAACAGAACACTCTGCTTCTAAACTCATGGAGCCAAAACAAACACGTGTTGCCACCAGACATGATCACTAGACTACAGAGAACATGCTGTATCATTCTATACACTCTGGACAAGGAACATAATCTCAGTCTATCAAGGTTTATTAGGCTGTACAAAATTAAGCTTGGGAAATTATAAAACAATTTAATAAGGATGTCTGGGTCATTCAATGATATATCTCATTAACAAAATTCATTATCTTTATATTAATACATTTAGTCAAAGTTGTAAATAATAAATCCTCATGTGGCAGTTGTAACATTTATGACCATGTAAGTTAAGAGCAGCTGTGAGATCATACTGTATGGGTACTGTCTGTGTCGAATGATTCATTAACAGGTATCTGAGAGGGCAGAGAGATTTTAGTGGACATGTGAACTGGAGACAGGCAAAAGTGAATTCTCACGGTATAATGTTAATGTCATGCATTCTGACTTATTTACACTGTTAAAGTGCTGGATTATCATGCTAAACATGGCCAAATTAAAAATAAATCAATAAAAAAAAAAACACGAGTTGGATGTATGACAGAGTATTTCTGTGCCAAATACACCAAATACACAGGATGTGAAACTTTTTTTTTTTTCTCGAGTATGGCCCTTTATGACGTCGTAAAGGGTGGAATTCCTTGTATGGACTTCTCCCGGATGAGCGCATGCGCACATCAAACAGAGCAAGAGCAAGAGCATGCACATCAACGAGCTTTGTTCGGGTTACAGAAGCCGTCGGCAGCGCTGTCATTTTGTTTTTAGACCTCAAAATCAACAATATCACTAAAGTGTGTTTTGGTTGTGAGGGAAAGATGACCTTGTTCAGCTTCCCAATTAACCCAGTGTTAAGGAAACAGTGGATGCAGTTTGTTTTTCCAGAGCAGCAATGGAGTTGCGCAAGTGTGTGTTCCCGGTCATGAGTCGAAACCGCAAGCGGTGAGTGAAACTGCATTAAATGTGTTTTGCTGGCAATCGGCGTTTAAATGCATATAATGTAAACAACATGAATGTATAGTGAATCGAAGGAATTAGGGAATTCCAGGGATAATGCAATGATGTAGTGTGTGTGTTCTCATGACTCTTTAGCTCCGCCCACTGCACGCCTTCACGAGTTCGGCTGTTTTCAGAAAGAATCAGTACAGTGTATCTGTCTTTTATAAATATGATAAAACTAAAGACTCTTCAGAGATATAAATGATGCAATACAGGGCTCGACATAAAGCCTGTTCACGTGCTTGTCCTTCAGGACAAGTAAATCTGTCTATCACTTGTCCGGAAAAAATTTGATTTTTTTTTTTTTGTGTGTGTGTAAATATAATTTATTCTGAAGCAATACTCTCACCAGTGTTCAATCAGCTTTGATATATTTAAATATGCATATTTGTGACATTTTTACCTTTTATAAAGGGCATTTTTCCCCTAAACTTATTAAATCAAGGCTGTGCTTCAGCTTTCCTTTTATATTCTTAAAGTTGATCAATAAATTAGAATAGACACTATAGGGCTGTTACCAATCAAATTAAATAATGTTATGAGATTGTTTTAAATATTTTTTGTATATACAAATAAGAAATGTTGGAAAGAATGTTTAAACATGAAACTAAACTGCCAGTAGTTGGCGGTAGGGGACCGTCTTAATGAGTGAATCATTGAGTCGATTCGTTGAAAGAGCTGATTTATTCAAGAATGAGGCAGTCGTTTACGAATAGGTCATTGAATCTTTGATTCAACTGATTCATTCAAAACGCTGAATCATTCAGTAACACACTGTTGCTGTGAGATGTGTTATGGTTCTGTTGTGATCTTTGCTTGGAACTGATTTCACTGCTGAAATATAACAAAAACTATTGCATCTAAAATGTAAGTGCCAAAATGTATGCAATGTTAATTAATTGTTTACGGAACTGTCATATGAAATCAGCGTCAAATTTTCAATCATGATGGTATTCAGGAAAACAGAACTCTTGGTAGTGTGACGTTGCGACTGTATCATATGTTATAAATATAAAAGAAACTCCACATTTCAAAATTTTTACCGTGGTTTCTCTGTGTGAGCGACACACATTTGTTTTGATTTTTTCTTGAGACTGCGAGCGTCAACAGCGCAACCTTGTTACAGTCAGTTCATTATACATAATATTATCCACTATCGATCGCCACTTACACTAAATGTATGCAGAATCATTTTTTTGTTATTGACGTTTTAATCAGGCTACTTGTCCGGTCGGGCAAGTAAAATTCTCTTTCACTTGCCCCTTCAAAAAATCCACTTGTTCCGGACAAGCGATAATGTTGAGCCCTGAAATACTACTCAAGATTAACATGAGCTTGGCAGAAACTGTGTGTTATGTCCCCTTTTTAGGAAACACTATCTATCCACAGTCAAATAGAGCCCCGTCTTAAAAGCATGAGAGATTTTATGGAACAATGCTGATTTCCAGAAAGATCTCTTACCTGATAAGCATAATTGAGAAGACACAACATTTTCATTAGGCTACGTTTTAGGTAGAGCAGTTCGCCTCAATAGTTCTAGTAAAGCAATGTACAGGTTAAAAATTGCAATTCTGCTCTAGAAGGTTCTTAGGCCTTAACAGAGTGAGATTATGTACTAAAATAACTACACAATTATGGCAGCTGAGGTAATTTAGTTAAGTGTAATAACCACCTCTGTTGCTGTTAGAGCATACGTTCACAAAACAAACCATGTCTATTAATTAAACCATGTATAAATCAACCGTTAGAATGTCATTCTGTATGGACCACATTAAATAAAGCAGACACAGAGTTAGATTACCTTTGATTAGATTTCCCTCTGAACATCTGAGATAATTACAGTTGGCTTATGCTTTAAAGGTGATTTTACAGCATTATAATGCCCCCTCTGAAGCTTAAACTGTTAAAAGACTGGTAAGGACAACTAAATGTTGTATAAAACAAATAAAATAAAATAAAAACCTTCCATAAATAAAAATAGAGGACAAATCTGGCAAAACATAACACAAACCCTGGTTTGAGAGAGAGACCTTTAATCAGCACTACAACAAACAGAAACACTACTGAATAATTAACAGTTTAGACTACATGGAAATATTGAGACGTCAAAAGTAAATTAGGGCACTTAAAATAAATTGCAAAATGGTGTCGATGACAGAAACTTTAAAGTGTGCAAACTTTGTCAGTAATTTATGGGCTAAAATTAAGTTCATCTCACGCAAATTAAAATATATTTTTACTCTTGACGCCAAGAGTCTAGCTACCCCTCAACTATAGGCTACTGAAGACCTTTTAAGCGAGAACTAATGATTTTCGCCATAATATTTATGATTTTTACGTCTCTAATGACATTATAAACAATGACAACATACTCAATTTTGTTTACGACAGCGATGTGTATGGATGCTATGGTTACCTAAACACATTTCTGTTCGCGAGTGTACACATTTAACACACTCTAACTTTTGTTTACTGAAATATTGTTTAAAATGCATATATACACTTGTAATTAAAAAAATAACATATACTTTTAAAACCTCCCAAAACCTTCTCTTGGACCTCCTTATAATTTTTACACCCAGAATCATCCACTTGTTCAAACCCAAATTACAAGCTTTTCTCTAAACTAGCAAGTTAAAACAAAAATAATGCTACATATCATAGCTATTAGCCTATATAGACAAATTACAGACGAAACTAAATAAATAAAGTTAAACATAGCCTACTTGCAACAACACACCAACATTACAACTTCAAGCCTTTCCAGTTCATCAAACTCTCACGCACTAATAGGCAGCGGCTACGCAAATCCGTCGTCATACAGGATTTAATATTTAGAAAAAAATGAAATCATTTGGCATTACTTAACGCCAGCTACCTGCATCCTAGAAAGGCACCAGAGCAAGCAGAACAACAGCATTAGTGTAACTCGACGCTTTGCGACCATGCAGCGAAACACTTGAGTGAGAGCAAGTGTTGTTACAGTGAGTTTACGGTCCATAACAATAACTACTATAAGCGGTTCTGAGGAAAAAAGACATATTAAATTGATTCTTAAGCTTTCTATCTGATAACTATATTTATATATTCGATTAAAAGGTCTGCGGTGCCACATCAAATGAAATGGGTGCTTTGAATCATACCTGTTCTTCAAACGAGCCTTCAGAAAGTTTTTTCCAAAAGGAGCCATCGCGCGTCAATATGTCCACAGGTCAGACCCAAGGCATTGTGCGACAGGACGAAGCGCATAAACCTAATCAAGAAAGTACCACTTGAAGTGCTGGTCGTGGAAAAAGTTGAACAACTTGAGAGCTTCAAAGTAAGAGGAGTTTCAAACAGGGCCGGCCCACTTCACACGGAGGGAGGCGACAAAACTCGCCTTTCGGAGAACTGTGTGGAGCTGATGACTGTGATAGCATCTTTGTCATGTACCACTGTGAGTTGTTTTGTTTCAACGTTTGCATTTCTACACTACATTCTTAAAAATAAAGGGTTTTTATTAGTATCGATGGTGGCAATAACATTTAACATCTGTAACCTTTCCAAAGTTCTTTACAGTGGAAAAAAGCTCTTAAGATCATTAAAATGTTCTTTACACTTAAAATAACATGTTTCTTCACTGTTAACTTAAAGTGTTTCTGACAAAATAGTGATTACGGTTTATTTTACAGTAGGCTACATGCACTTAAAAGTACTGGGTAATATAAGGTATGGGTTAAGGTTAGGGTTCAGTGTTAGTACCTAGTTATTTTAAATACTAGGGTGAATTCAGGTTGATCGGGACACTTTTTGCCATTGAGATGACTGGGAAAAAGTGTCCCATTCAACCTGAATTCACCCAATGTAGTATGTACATGGGGAACAGGACTGTAAAATAAAGTGCTATCAAAATGGTTCTTCAAACAGGATCTTTTGGGACCTTTATTTTTAAAAGAATTTGTGTCTCAACCTGATATATTATTCACATCTGCTACAATTTGAATTAGTCAGACATATAAACTAAGCTCAGATGTTTAAATGAATTACAAACTGTTCAAATTAAATACAAAAGAGTGTTGATGTTACAACCTACCCCACTAGAATGGTTTAGCAAACAGATATTTTACATCTCAATTCATTTTGCACTGTATCTCTGCTGATATCATATGTATCTGCTACAATCTGAATTAGTTAGTACAAAACTGATTCCAAAAAAGTTGGGACACTGTAGAAATTGTGAATAAAAAAGGAATGCAATAATTTACAAATCTCATAAACGTATACTTTATTCACAATAGAATATAGATAACATATCAAATGTTGAAAGTGAGACATTTTGAAACGTCATGACAAATATGGGCTCATTTTAGATTTCATGAGAGCTACACATTCCAAAAAAGTTGGGACAGGCAGCAAAAAGAGGCCGGAAAAGTTAAATGTACATATAAGGAACAGCTGGAGGACCAATTTGCAACTTATTAGGTCAATTGGTAACATGATTGGGTATAAAAAGAGCCTCTCAGAGTGGCAGTGTCTCTCAGAAGTCAAGATGGGCAGAGGATCACCAATTCCCCCAATGCTGCAGCCAAAAATAGTGGAGCAATATCAGAAAGGAGTTTCTCAGAGAAAAACTGCACAGAGTTTGAAGTTATCATCATCTACAGGGCATAATATCATCCAAAGATTCAGAGAATCTGGAACAATCTCTGTGCGTAAGGGTCAAGGCTGGAAAACCATACTGGATGCCCGTGATCTTCAGGCCCTTAGACGGCACTGCATCACATACAGGAATGCTACTGTAATGGAAATCACAACATGGGCTCAGGAATACTTCCAGAAAACATTGTCGGTGAACACAATCCACCGTGCCATTTGCCGTTGCCGGCTAAAACTCTATAGGTCAAAAAAGAAACTAAACAACATATCTAGACAACAACTAGAAACATAGCTAAATATGATCCAGAAGCGTAGGTGTTTTCTCTGGGCCAAGGCTCATTTAAAATGGACTGTGGCAAAGTGGAAAACTGTTCTGTGGTCAGACGAATCAAAATGTTAAGTTCTTTTTGGAAAATTGGGGCACCATGTCATCTGGACTAAAGAGGACAAGGACAACCCAAGTTGTTATCAGCGCTCAGTTCAGAAGCCTGCATCTCTGATGGTATGGGGTTGCATGAGTGCGTGTGGCATGGGCAGCTTACACATCTGGAAAGGCACCATCAATGCTGAAAGGTATATCCAAGTTCTAGAACAACATATGCTCCCATCCAGACGTCGTCTCTTTCAGGAAAGACCTTGCATTTTCCAACATGACAATGCCAGACCACATACTGCATCAATTACAAAATCATGGCTGCGTAGAAGAAGGATCCGGGTACTGAAATGGCCAGCCTGCAGTCCAGATCTTTCACCCATAGAAAACATTTGACGCATCATAAAGAGGAAGATGCGACAAAGAAGACCTAAGACAGTTGAGCAACTAGAAGCCTGTATTAGACAAGAATGGGACAACATTCCTATTCCTAAACTTGAGCAACTTGTTTCCTCAGTCCCCAGACGTTTGCAGACTGTTATAAAAAGAAGAGGGGATGCCACACAGTGGGAAACATGGCCTTGTCCCAACTTTTTTGAGATGTGTTGATACCATGAAATTTAAAATCAACTTATTTTTCCCTTAAAATGATACATTTTCTCAGTTTAAACATTTGATATGTCATATGTTGTATTTTGTTGAATTATTCAGAATAAAATATTGAAATGTGAAACTTCCACATCATTGCATTGTGTTTTTATTCACAATTTGTAAAGTGTCCCAACTTTTGTGGAATCGGGTTTGTAGACATGTAGGTGCAATTATAGTCAACAGAATGTGTTAAAGGGGCCGTCAAAATAATGTACTACTGGAATGAGCTGTAACACCAATAGGAAACATGGATATTTTAGTTTAGTAAATAAAATTGGATTTTATTTTCTATTTGTCCTGTAAAGAGTCTTACAAACCTCTACTGTAACCACAGCAAGTCGGTGGCTATGTGTGATAGTGATTTCACTCCTGTAGCTCTTTTTGATTGCTTAAACTGATAGTGTTACAACTCAAACAGTGTTACAACACTCCCTGGTCTCTACTATATTGATGAACAATAATGCATCATAATATACTAATCTAACCCTGTCATTGGCCATCATGTAGCCTATCTGCATGGAATATTTGTTTTTGGAAACAATCAAAAGTAAAGACATTACAGAACGTATTGAGAGAATCTTTCAAGGTTGAACATCACACTTTGGACTGTTTACATTTTATCTCAACACAGTATGAGCAACATATAACAATGGAAAGTATGCTGGACAATAAGGCAAAGATTGGTAAATTTTGAGGACTTTTCAAATATCAATGAGTTCAGGCATCCAGCATCCTATCTTATCTTTCATCACCATACTTCTAAAAACTAATCATAAATTCTACACTCCCCTTTTCCTCCTTTAGAATGAAGGGAGGAACATCAAATTAGCATTTGTGGAAATGTTGACGTCAACAATCAAAGTGGTTTCTGAGGTGTTTGCTGATGTCATCGTGACACAGGACAAGGGGGCACGAAGTGAGGGATGGAGAGAGAGAGTGAGATATGGAGATGGATACGGGAGGGGTAGGAACGATAGTGGAGCTCCTCTGACATCATAGAGGCTCTTATATACCGGGTGGAATGGAGCCCGCCATTCCACACTTCACCTCTGAGAAAGCCAAGAGAAGACACAGCAAACAGGTTGGATAAGAAATCAAGAAGAGAGCATCGTGAGATTTGTGACTTCGAATGCAGGACGCACTGTGATTTTCTCTGCCTGTCTCTGTAGCTCTCTTACAACTTATCTCTCTTATTCTTCCATCCATTTTCATACCATTTTATGACCTTTAACCCTATGGACTTGGGCCCAGCTTGAATGTGCAGAAACTGTGGGACAACCAACAAAATGCAGATGCAGCTGACCTCCGTTATTCTCCTTTTTTTATTGTGTAATGGACTATGTTCAGGTAGGTGCACTTTTATCACTTTATACTGACTGATTTGACTTCTTCTTAGCAAGCAACATTTAATTACCATTCAGAAGGACCAATATATTGCAAGATAAATATTTTATGATGACGATCTTTGATACTGTAGCTTTATACTGTAGTTATCTAAGATAACCGTCTTTTATGGTCTGACTTAATTTTACCATACAGTATCTTTATCTTACTGATATCAAGAATTATCAGCATTTTCATCAATAGTAAGTATCATTAAATTTGATAATGACTGGATAATTGTATTAGAAATTGAATACAGATAAAACTTTGAATAAGGAATAAAGATAAAACTGCTTTTATAGATGGCATAATCACAACTTCCCTTTGAAATATAAAAGAAAGTCACTCACTTAAAACTCTAAAAGTCTTACAGACATATATATGTTAAACCTTATAGATATTGCTGGGCAAGTGTTGTATTTTTTGAAGGTTCTACCCATCTCGAAAACCCATTTCACTTTTTGTTTAGATCTAATTGAATTAAAACACACTTACTACTGCAGACAAGAAATTTGCCTAGTTTATCTGCACTTTTGATGTGTATATTCTCAGTTCTACATTTAAAACATGTCAACACTGTGTGTTTTCTTCCTTTTCAGATATAGATGAGGGAAAAAGGGCAATAGAGGAAGAGGTACTGAGAAGTCTCCTCACTTCAAAGGTACAGTATTGCTTTTAAAACACCTGTTGAGTGCGAGCCAACAGAGGCAATACTGGCCTTATATGGAGCCTTAATATAGATATGCCCTTTGACTGTAGGGCAGCTGAATTTTAAATGAAAGTCATGGTTATTTCATGGTTTTTGGTTTTATGAATACAGACAGCATGGTACCAGTACAGAAAAATAGAAAAAAAACTAAGATGTATTTATTTAAATTTATTTCTGTGATAAATACGTATTTATGCATTTTTATTTTCAAAGTTGAAATTGAACACAATTCACAGAAAACAATTACAGCAGATTATATTGAACAAAAGAATATTCTTTACCAGCTAACTTTACCATCACTATCTGGAGAGGCCATTTCACAGAATAGCGCATGGCTTTGGGATTTATAGTAAATTTATTTTTGTGCTCCATTCACTTAATGATTCTAAAAATGGTTATTGTCTTGATGAATCCCATGCTGTACAGAGGTCCATAAATGCTAAATGTTAAATGTAACGCGAAATGACAAGTTTTTGTTAAATATTGATTCAGGCAGCAAATCAGGGGCAGTGTACTCAAAAAGCAAAATGGATGAATCTTTTACGCTCTATTGGTGGACCAAATGATGTGCCATTGTCCAAAATGATGCTCAGCTGCCTTCGTTCATTGAGCAATATTCTGCAACGCATCAACATCCATTATCTATCATCAGCACATCTGACTATTATCCATAGCATCATGGCAAGATGATCCATAGCATCCAATTTCTGGCAAGATAGCTTTTGTAACTTTCAGCATAGAAATCCTCTTCACCACGGAGTTAATGAATAATTATGATTTAAATAGGTACATTAAATATTATGTCTTTAAGGCTAATGCTTTTAAAATGTCAGCTGGCCAAGTCTAATTAAATATGGTGAATTAGAGTTAATTTAATGTCAGATCGACAGCCTGAGGGTCTTATACAGGTGCCATTTTCCTCTGCTATTTAATAAGGAAAAGTCTTTCAGTTTGATATGTTTGAATTACAGAGAAGTTTTACATTTGTTTTTAATATCAGATTTATGAACTGAACGGGCATTGTGTTATTGAAGAACAGTGTAATATAAGACTTACCCAAACCTACAGCCAACAGGTTGAAAACAGATTTCTAGATATCACGGCAGGCCTTGATCTTGTTAGATTTATCCTGTGAAGGCCAATAAAGTGGCTAGAGAAAACTCAAAATGTACTTATCCACTATTGGCACCCTGCAAGTGAACTGAGAAAATAGTAATTGTTGGAAACATTATGACTTTTATATAAGGTGAAATAAAGCTGATAGTGAGAGTGAGTTATTGTAAACATTTTTGCTCTCTCACGGTGTGTGTGCAGGTAAAGCAGGGCAAGCTCATCGCCCCCTTGTGGCAGCTGCCTCTCCAGGATGTGTGCAGGTTGATGAACAGTCTCGGGGAGTCGAGGCAGGAGGCCTGGGGCAGCGAGGAGGAGCAGGAGGACGCAGAGGTTCAGGCTGACTATGAGCAGAGGGTCTCGGGTACCCTCGCACAAATGCTTGACAAAATGCATGACCTTCAGAACCTCTGCAGGGTTCTGCAGCCTAGAGAGGTGAGAATTGACACACATAGACATTGATACAATAAACAATTGGCATGCTCTAACTTTAAAAAATGCTTTGAGTTCAGTTGATGCAGATTTACGCAAAAACCAGCATGAAAAGAAATATTTATAATCACTTTACAATAAGGTCTCATTTGTTAACATTAATTAATTAGCTGACATGGACTAACAATGAGCAATTTCTTTGAGCAAAGTATTTATTAGTCTTTGTTAACTTTATTAAAAAATAGATAATCAGTAATTGACCATTGTTTGTTCATTAGTGCATTAGCAAATGATAACAAACGCAAGAATAGTCTGCTATTCGTAACCTCACCACTAGATGCCGCTAAAATTTACAAAGTGCACCTTTAAATTTGTGATAGGTGATTCTCTACAGAAACATTTTTTGTTATGCTGGTTGAAATCTCCTTATATTCTGATAGCAATCACTATGTTAAGCGGCCTAAATGTATTTTTATAAATATATATTGTCTGTAGAAGGCATAGGACCATAAAATGTTCCCTATCAGTCAACGTGTGTTTGCATACCACTGCGCAGCCTGTTCACACAGACATCATATGTCATCAGCATGTTCACGTACGCTGCGCAGCGAGAATGGCAGGTAAACAGTTATTGTAGTACGCACTGTACTGTGAAGTTTACTCACCGGTGAATGACACATGATGTAATCCAGAAGGTCGTCTGGCTTCTGGTCTGTGCGCGTTCATGTGTTTTGGAGAAGGCGTGGCTTTGGACGGTGATTTGCAGGGAGGGTGGGATCATATGCTTTCAATGCTAGCAGGCTAAAGTTAGCATTCCCCATATTGCACCTTTAAATGACCATTTTAGTAAGACTAATAAAAAGACTTTGTGTTTATATTCATGTTAACCAATAGTTCACTAATGCTAACAAATTAAACCTTATTGTAAAGCATTATTGTAAAAAATATTGTATGCTGCCAAACTGATTACAAAACATAAGGGGGCTAAATGGTTTAGTTATAAACATTTGAATTCTTGTCAAGCTGATCATTTTTATTCTATAGCACTACAGCACCAATTGCAAACCATTTTCTTGACACATCTGGAGTAAATTGCCTTGCTTAAAAATGACACAAGATTTTGGTAAATCTCCAATTCATGGGTCAATTCATGAGTCATTAAAGATTACAAAAATGACCCCTGCCTTTAAAGTGTGGCCTCTATCATTTTGAGAAGTAGACTCCATCAGTGATACTTCTTATTCAAGCACACTTCAGTGGAGCTCTGAGGAGAAATGATTAGTAACAGCCAGGATGTGGCAGTTGATAGACAGCGTTGTCCACCCAATTGCTGTGATTTTCAACCCTGTAATAATCTGAGTGGCACTGGGGGAAACAGCTCAAACATTCTGTCTTTCATTTCAGCTTCAAGATGACCAAGAATATCTAGAGCTGGACAAAAACAGCGACAGTCCACTGAAGAGGAAATCTCCCTATATACTAAAAAGGCAACTGCGCACCAATAAATCAAGACGGCCGTACATTCTGAAGAGAAGTGTGTATTACTGATGCTCAAGACCCACAGACGGAAAGACATTTTTACATTTTGTGAATATGTGTCTGTTTTCACTGTCATAGTATTACATATAGTAATTGTGTGTTCTGTTTTAGTGAAACCTTTATTTATTTATGTGATTCAGAAGTCAATCCCTTCTTCTTCATTATGGGATGGACCATGTAAATAAAACAGCAGTCTATTCAAGAGTTTATTATATTTATTTAATGTATTTTTCTTCCAATGTAATTAAATCATACTTATTAAAACTATTTATGATACAGCTATTATTATTTCACAAGAAGAAAGTGTTCTTCAGATTTACATAATGAACATGAAGGATTTTGAGTTGCTACAGTATATTAACTAAAATACTAAAATATGTAAGTTCTTTTAGTGTATACACAGTAATATAATATGTAGGTGGAAAGTTTTATTACACATTTGGTGCCTTATAATTCTTGTCACAGAACAAGTAATTACTTCACAAACTTATTTTAACCTATCACAGAAGAGGAAAGTCTGAAAAAATGGATCACAAGACTTTTAAAGGTTACGTTGATTTTTCAAAACTGTAACAAGCAGAGTGGGAACCAAATTAAGCTATTTATTGTGCTTGGACTTCCAGTTTAAGGACATTATGTGGCACCTACATTTGCATTTGATTGACTGATATGATGATAACAAAACAAATTATTTGCAATTCGCTACTAGTGCAACATCCTTACAACAACACCTTTTTGAGTACATAATCAGTTTCAAATGTGGTCTGTAATAGAATGTCATATAAAACACTCTTCTGGACTCCAGCTGACATGCCAAAGCAATTAAGAAAATAACAGGGAAATATATTCCATTAAACTCCATTAAGAACATTTACAGTAACAAAACAGCATCTCTGATGAATGCTCAATGATTTGTCAAACCCAGAGCTATATGCACATCACTTTCATTAATGAAATGGAAAAGAGAGAGCTTGTTGGTTTTCATTTCTCTAATTGGCCACTGCTAATTAAAAATACTAATGCAGCTAAGTAATTGGCTTCAAAATTAGCTGAACTCAAACAGACCAAATCTATTTCTCTGTGGCCTTTTGACACAGTAGGCTGCTGCACTGGCAATGATCCTGAAACAATTAATTTTTTAACTTCAAGTTCACTGTATAATTGATATATATCAACAAAAATGACAAAAATAAACAAAAGCAAAAATGGTTGTGTACAAGGTGTTTACAGATAATCCAGTACGTAATCAGAGTCTGTTCACCAGTAGATGGCAGTACAGTCTAATGCAATAGGGGAGACCGGGGATGGTTTTAACACTTTTTGTTTGAGTATCAGTAACTCAGTGGTTGTTTGTGCTAAATGTCTCAGATTTTGACACAGTGTAGCCACATTTGTCTGCTACAGATAATACTCACTTGGACGTGTACTACACAATCACAGATTATGTGAGTTAATGTAAAATACAAAGAGTTCCATTGTTACAATCTCGCCTATTACTGGAGTGAGTTGTAACAGTAGCCGGGGATAGATGTAACACAGAGGTAATTTGCGTGAACAATTTAAACTGAAATCTCTTGTAATTTTTTAGAACATTAAATGTAGTGCAAAATAATTGCTGCACGTGTTTGTGTAAGTGTACTGTATTCCTGTCACATAAGGCTTCAGTCACTAGCTATGTTTCTAAGATCCACCTATTTTTATGTGAATTTTGAGATATTGCATAAAAACCACTGGATGGTGGAACAGTGGTCAAATTCTTGGTCAAATGTGGTCAAATTCTTGGTCAAAGTGGTCAAATTCTTGGTCAAATTCAGTGGTCAAACAGTGGTCAAATTTGACCACTGGAACAGTGGTCAAATTCTAATAATGTGCACAAAAAACTTGTGCGTTCAGTTGAGGCAGATCTTTTTTAGCTGGTAAGAAGACATGCGCATGAACTATGATGGAAACACATTTAATGAAAAAATATGAAAAAAAAAAAAAAAAAAAAAAAAAATGTGATTTTGCATCAACAGAGGATGTAACTGATGACTGGACTCATTGGAATCATCACAGGGGTTGGTTGCAACATTTTTAATAAACTTTTACAACTATCCCCACCCCTAACAGCCATAACTTAACTGTTACAACACTCCCCGGTCTCCCAGGCCCTCAAAAGGAAGCAAGTTAAGCTACCTTACAAGTGATAAAGATTTTTTTCATTTCAAATATCAAACAACATATAGATGTGATTTTTATTTTATATAACAGTGCATTAGGACATTATATCCAAGAAACATGTTGAATAAAGATTAAGAGACTAAGAATCATTAATATAAATTCTATGATTCAGTAGTACCAAAATAAATCTTTCTGTTATGTTAATCTTATAAGCATTAAAGCGCTCAGAGGAATATGCCATTTATATAGAGAGGAATAATAATTTGTCATTCTGTAGAAAGTAAATAAAATTGGCTCGAGGGAAAAGGTTTATTTTTTTATATCTGTGGATGTTTTCAGTTAGTGGACATCACAAGCATCACTATCAGGCTTTGTAGAACTTGGATTTTTTTTTTTTTTTTTATTGGCGCACATGTGTGCAGTCCTTTTTTTTTTTTTTTTTTTTTTTTACCATTTCTGCAGGCATTGATCGCATATGGCTGCTTGTCTTGTTTGTCACTCACTTTATTGCCTGCTGCTGAAGTCTAGGGAAAAACAGCCGCGTCCTTCGACAAGGTCCCACACAATACAGACAGGAAGACAGCCACATATCTCTGTATTTACAGAACACTGACTATTTGATGGTTGCTGGTGTGCTGCAATGTGTTTGATATTTGAGCAAAGCGGCATCTGTCTATCTTTCCAACATTATTGTATATATAAAATGTTAAGTTTTAGTCAATAGTATGTAGACTTTTGCTCAATAGCAACAACAAATATTGAATTTAAGCTGTAATGTCTATTGAATTTTTATGAAAATACATTATTTTAAATATGTCACACAGTGAATTCTGTTGCTGTCCATTTCAGTAAACTGTCTGTGCATTCTTTACTCATGCAAAAAAAAAAAAAAAAAAAAAAAAAAAGTCACAATTCTTTAATTCTTTGAAAAAGGTCATGGATTGTGAATGGACACTGGGGAAATGCAGTCCTTCTAAGCATCATCTGTTGTGTCCATGCTAGTGCTCCTTAATTGTTTTGGCCACAATCCAGTGCTGGAGCTCTCTTTAATTTAGCTCAAATTTTCCAATAGAAGCACAGATTGACAGTTTAACTTAGCCACGGATCTTTGCCGCATCCTGGGCCTGATGCAAAATGAAAGTCATTGCCTTCATCTGGGCTGGGCGGTGCATCTCCTACCAGCCGGTTACATCAAGATAATTGCTTGTGAAAGAACGAGATTAGTTCTCTTTGTGAGATCTCTGATTGTGTGGATTGAATCTGATTGTGTGAATTGGATGATGGTATAACAAGCATGACCTTGTTCTCTGCCTGCAGAGTAAATAATTAGGGCCTGCATATGGGCAGTATTACCCAGCTCAGAAGTGACAGCCTCTAACAGGAGAAACTGAACTAATCGAACTTACTGTCTTCTTGAAAATGAACCAAATTGAAATGACCTCCTCCAAAGTAAAAACAGATCCTCATCAAGAGTTCTCATGAAAAGAAGAAACACTTATTACTTAACGAACCGCAGGAAACAATTTTCCATCAAACATTTAAAATATAACCAGCTTTGTTTGGGTGCTTAGTACACTCTTAAAAATGAAGGTCCCAAAATTTTTTTATTTATTTATTTATTTGGCAGCAATGCCTAGAAAAAAACATTTTGGGCTTAAAAGAACAATTTATTTTTAGTTTAGCCATGTTTCCACCAAAATTACCCAGAACTTTTTTTCCAGAAACTTTTTTCCCCCAAACCCTGCT
Organism: Paracanthobrama guichenoti; assembly: GCA_018749465.1. NCBI lineage: Eukaryota > Metazoa > Chordata > Actinopteri > Cypriniformes > Gobionidae > Paracanthobrama > Paracanthobrama guichenoti. The sequence continues at coordinate 2,885,836 of JAGHMJ010000033.1, read as the reverse complement.
GTGTGCTTTTCCATCGTGGTCTAATGCTGCATTCATGCCATGTCGTAATTTCCATTGTCTCAATATGACAACACGTGACGTTAAATTTGGAGCTGTTCATGTTCTTATGTGTTTCTATGGCACAACTATCAAAGCCTACATTAATCTGCAGTGGTCAGGTGGTATAGCAGTCACATGGTACAAGTAGGAGCTCTCAGACAATTCCCATCTTACAAGCTGTAATTACGAGGACGTGAACGCTTTTTACAAGTTGAAATCACATAATTGCAGTAATTACGACATGACGTGAACGCACCTAAAAGTACCATGAAGATTAAGCAAATTAGTCCGGTGACGACTGCGTACAACTTTCCAGTTCCCGGTGGAGAATTTTGTCTTCCGCATATAAACTTAATAAAGCCTGAACCTGGATGGGAGACCAACTGGGAAAACGTCTCGGTTACGTATGTAACCCTCGTTCCCTGAAGGAGGGAACGGAGACGTACGTCGGAACTGACCGACGAATTGGGATCTGTTTTCAGAGACCAATCTACTTCGAGTGATTAAAAACGAGCCAATGGACATTGGCATGTGGTTCACGCATTCCACGCACCGCCCAGCAGCGCGGGTATAAACACGGAAGTGGAAGTACCGCATATCGCTTTTCAACGAGGAGGAGCCGAGACAAGTGACTCGGCCTTCAGCTGAAGCATAGCACCTGGCGACGGGACGTACGTCTCCGTTCCCTCCTTCAGGGAATGAGGGTTACATACGTAACCGAGACGTTCCCTTTCAGTCGGTCACGTTTGACGTACGTCGGAACTGACCGACGAATTGGGATCCCTACCAACACGCCAGGATGCTGGCCCTTCCAGCGCCTTGCCTGAGCTCACTGGACCACTCCTAAGTTGGAGTGGAAGTCAGGGCTCCCAGCAGGGAAGGTCAGTCACTGCTGTTATTGCAAGACCCACTCAGCATGACTATTGGATAACGCTGGGAAAGCATGCCCATCTCGGGGAGGTGGTACGCTGCGGAGCCACATCCTTCAACAGAAGGAGAGGTGGCAGATTACACATAAGGACTAACCTATCAGGGTAGTGCAACATATGTCTCTGGGGTGGATCCAGCCTGGTCCCAGGGGGGAAAGAACACCGCTAGAGACGACAGAGCGAGCTCGGTCAAGGGAAAGACATGGGGCTAGCCGAGTAGGGTAGCTGGTACCGTGGAGAATACACATATGGGGTTGCCGAGGGAACCGCTACATATGGATACCCAGCCTACACAGCCGTTCCACAAGCATACTGGTGCAGGCCTGGCCTAGACGGCCGCAACATCTGACACCGAAGGGGTGACCGAGGAGCTCGACAGGGTTAGCCATTTCTGGGGAACACAACTGGAGACAATAACGCACGTATCCAGATGGGACAGAGCAAAGCTAGGGCTGGGTCTGCCTCCTCCGAAGGCAGCGCTTGCAGGTTCACCACCTGATCTCGGAAAAGAGTGGTGGGAACCTTGGGCACGTATCCGGGCTGGGGTCTCAGGACGACGTGAGAGTTACCTGGCCTGAATTCTAGGCACGATTCGCTGACCAAAAGTGAAGTGCATGTCCCCTACCCTCTTCTTGATGGAGGCCAGTGCAACCAAGAGTACTGTCTTCATGGACAGGATCTTTAACTCAATGGACTGCAAAGGCTCAAAGGGAGGGCTCTGGAGTGCTCTAAGCACCAGAGCTAAGTCCCAAGAGGGTACCAGGGGGATTCAGCCTCCTCGCACCCCTGAGGAACCTGACGATTAGGTCGTGCTTCCCTAAGAACTTACCGTCAACTGCGTCGTGATACACCGCTATTGCTGCGACGTACACTTTGAGGGTGGAGGGAGACAGCCTTCGCTCCAACCAGTCTTGCAGAAGGGAGAGCACGACGCCAAACCGAACATCTTCGGGGGTCTTCGCGGTGAGAAGAACACCACTCAACTAACAGGTTCCACTTCAATGCATAGAGGCGCCTCATAGAGGGGGCTCTAGCGGAAGCGATGGTGTCTACCACTGCTTGTGGTAGACCACCTAGAACCTCCGCGTCCCGTCCCGTCCAGGGACCAGGGACCGTCCAAGACCTGCTCCTCATCCTCCCTGACTTTGCACAGTGTCTGTGCGAGAAGGCTCGCTGGGGGAAACGCATACTTGTGCAGGACCCGGGGCCAGCTGTGCGCCAGTGCATCCGTGCCGAGGGTGCCCCCGGTCAGGGACAGGTCTACCTGTGTGGCTCCGAAGAGGTCCCATATCAGCTGGACCACCTGGGGATGGAGTCGCCACTCTCCTGGAGGTGTCGGCTGCCGAGAGAGCTCGTCGGCTGTCCGGTTGAGCGCACCTGGGATGTGAATGGTGCGAAGTGACCTCAGATGCTTCTGACTCCAAAGGAGAAGATGGTGGATGAGTCGGAGCATGCAACGGGAGCGTAGACCACCCTGACGGTTGATGTACGCAACAACCGCAGTGTTGTCCGTGCGGACAAGTACGTGCTTGCCCTGTAGCGGCTTTTTGAGGCAGCCCAGAGCAAGACGTACGGCCAGTAACTCTAGGCAACTGATATGCCAATGCAGTTGGGGCCCTGTTCCACAGACCCAAAACTGCATGCCCATTGTACGTGGCCCCCCAGCCGGTGGATGAGGCATCCATGAAGACCACAGCATGCCTGGACACCTGTTCTAGGGGCACTCCCGCCCGTAGAAACGAAGGGTCCGACCACGGGCTGAAGGTTTGGCGGCAGTAAGGAGTAACTGAGACCCGGTACTTGCCGCTCTGCCACGCCCATCTCGGGACTCGGCTGTGAAGCCAGTGCTGGAGCGGTCTCATATGCAGCAATCCGAGCGGCGTTACCGCGGCTGCAGATGCCATATGCCCCAGGAGCCTCTGAAAGAACTTCAGTGGGACCACTGTCCTGCCTTTGAACGTATTCAAGCAGTTCAGCACTGATCAGACTCGCTCCTCTGTGAGTTGCACAGTCCGATTGACCGAATCCAGCTCCTTACCAAGACAAGAGATCCTCTGTGTGGGAAAGAGTCTGCTCTTGTCTCGGTTGACCCGAAGGCCCAACAGGCTGAGGTGACGGAGCACCAGGTCCCCGTGTTCGCACAACTGCTCTCGTGACTGGGCTAGTATGGGCCAGTCTTCGAGGTAGTTGAGAATGCAAACGCCGCGTTCTCAGAGCGGAACAATGGCTGCCTCTGCGACTTTCGTGAAGACGCGAGGCGACAGGGACAGCCCGAAGGGCAGGACTTTGTATGGACATGCCGTCTCCTCAAACACAAAGCATAGGAACGGTCTGTGTCTCAGGAGAATGGAGACATGAAAGTACGCGTCCTTCAGGTCGATCGCTGCAAACCAATCTCGGGGACGGATGCATTCGAAAATGCGTTTCTGTGTCAACATTCTGAACGGGAGCTTGTGCAGAGCCCGACTCAGGACACGCAGGTCCAAGATTGGTCTTAACCCAACCCCTTTCTTGGGTACAATGAAGTAAGGGCTGTAGAACCGGCTCGATCGTGTCCTTTGCCAGTAAGACCTCTGACCGCAAGACATGGGCATCACTGCTCTGCACTGTGATGAAGGAGGATGCCCCTGAACTTGGGAGGCCGGCGAGCAAACTGAAATCGCGTAGCCGAGTCTGATGGTACGGATGAGCCAGCGAGACGGCCTGGGGAGCTCTAGCCAGGCCCCCAGACCGAACAAGCCAGACCAACAGCATCACAGACGTACCCGGGGTGGGGCAGCGAGGTGGAATGCTCGGACCCGACTTGGGAGGCCCGGAGGCGGCCCAGAGTGTTGTCTGAGCATTCCAAGGTGGGGCAGAGTGTGGGTGAGAAGGCCTGGTGGCGTCCTCGGTGCCCACTCTGCTGCCCCCTGCCGGAGAGGCAGGAAAGTGGAATACTCAGACCCGACTCGGGAGGCCCGGAGGTGGCCCGGAGTGTTGACTGAGCATTCCAAGGTGGGGCAGAGTGTGGGTGAGAAGGCCTGGTGGCGTCCTCTGTGCCCACACTGCTGCTCCCTGGCGAGGGAGAGAGGGGAGGAAAGGAGTGGCAAGGCCCGGGGGCGTCACACACTGCCAACCTGACCCTCTCGTGCCCAGGGAGGGAGGACACTGCTCTTTTGAGAAAGTGGGTACCACTGGACTCCGGAGAGCCAGTGGCAGGACCGAAACCTAGTCTCCCCCCAGTCCTCCTCTGGGGCGGAGGGAGGGAGGGGTGCGGACACCGCCTCCCCAAGAGCAGATCCCCTTCTCACTGGGCCACCCGTTTCAGGGCCGCTTGCAGACTTCGCGGGACCCTGAACAGGTCGGGTGCCTCCCTTGCGCCTGGCCACCTGCTGCCCGGGTGGAGGCTGCTGCTTGGCTTTAGCAGGGGCAGACACGGGGGGGGGGATGCCCTCGGCGACAAGCAGGCAGTGACCGATGACTGGGTGGAGGCAGCAGCTGGTCATCGGGACAGGCGTTTTTTTTTTTTTGCCTCCGTCTGCTACTGGGCCACCAAGAACTGCTGGGCAAAGTTCTCGATGGCATCGCCAAAGAGGCCAGCCTGACAGACAGGGGCATTGAGGAACCGAACTTTGTTGGGCTCAAGCATCTCTCCCAGGTTTAGCCCCATGTGACATTCCTGGACCACTAGTGTGGACATCACCTGACCCAGGGAGCGTGCGGTGACTTTCGTCGCCCCAAGCGCGAGGTCTATCACCTCACGCAGTTCCTGCATAACCCCTGGGTCGGGACTACCCTCGTGCATGCAGAATAGAGGGTAGTGAGAGAGGAAAAAAACACTTATACAGATTATGGCCCTTTAGGTGTTCCATATTTCCCTCTCTCCGACGCAGCAATTGACATCTGTCCTCTGCCAGAGCCCCAAATGAAACGCTAGGTCCCCCTTTTTTTAATTTTTTAGAACCAGCAATCCCATCTGTAAGCTACCAGCAGGCATGTGAGACAGTGAGCATGGCCATCAGAATGCCACACAGCACGCCAACGTGGTCATGTTCTCATGAGAGAACGTGAACCACCCACAAACACAGTCTCAGCATGCTTGTGATGCTAGAGGAGGGGGTGCCCGAGGGGATGTACCCGGCTGGGAAACTCCACTGTAACCCTCAGGTCACCAAGGCTTATTAGCCGAAGTAGCCCTTTTCTGGTGCACCAGAAAAAGAACTAGATCGGGGAATAGGCAAAGGGACTCAACCCCGTTTGAGGTTTCATAGTCTCGTGACAACCCGCGCTGTCAGCCGGCCGCTCGACGGCACACGGCGCGCTGAACGCCTAAGCCCTTATGAGAAAGGCAAGACAAACTGCGCGCCGACGTGATCACACTCTCCTGAGAGCGTATGAATCACCCACGAATGCAATCTCTCATGTTTATGTGCGAGAGAGATCGTGGCCGTCAAATGAGGACAGGAAACAACCGCATCCAGAAACACACGGTTTGAATGACATCTTGAAAAAGACGCAGAGTCAAACCGTGTTGCTCTTTTAGAAGGAAATGCTCTTTTAGAAGTGCTGAAGCACTCAGGGAGATGGCCGCGGCTCACAGCAGTCCGATTGCAAGCCTGCGTGTGAGCACTCAAAGAACGGAAATGCCCAGCCAACCAACACAGAGACAAGTGTATGTTGCAGCGGCCACTCGCTGACTCGCGCCGTCACACCAGCACCCAGGTAAGAGAGCGATCCTCCTCGAGACTCATCTAAACACTCTTCGTAGAAACAGCTTGATACAGCAAACTGTTTGGCTCCGAAGTTAAAAGCGATATGCGGTACTTCCACTTCCGTGTTTATACCCGCGCTGCGGGGCAGTGCGTGGAATGCGTGAACTGCATGCCAATGTCCATTGGCTCTTTTTTAATCACTCGAAGTAGATTGGTCTCTGAAAACAGATCCCAATTCGTCGGTCAGTTCCGACATACGTCGAACGTGCCCGACTGAAAGGGAACTAGGTTTTCCCTGTGGTCTGTGTGGATCCTAATGCCCCAGTATAGTGATAGGGACACTATGACTGTAACTCTATACTGTAAGCACCGTCCTTCGGATGAGACATTAAACCGAGGTCCTGACTCTCTGTGTTTTTTTTTTTTTAACTCCATTGTTGATTCTAATAGCAAATAACTCTTACTGCATGTACCTCAACAGACTTTTAAAAATGGTGGTTGAAATAAAACGTTTTGTGGAGTCCATCAATCAAAATGCTGCGTAAACTCAACCAATCAGCATGTTCAGCACCCAAGTCCAACTCCTGAAAATTCCTGATCTTTGAAAAAGTACTACCTCGCGAGCAAGAACTTCCTGAAGGGGACATTTTTTACCCGGAACTTCATTTAGAAGTTGAAACACACCGAGTACCACCCCAAAGTGGGATTAAAATTGTATGTTCCTGAGGAAAGTTCTTGCGGTTCTCACAGCTTTTGAAGAACATTTTAATAATCCGAAGAACCTTTTCCAAATATAAAGAACCTTTTGTGCAATGGAAAGATTCCATGGATTTTAAAGGTTCTTCATGGAACCATATTTCAATAAAGAACTATTATTTTTAGAGCGTACAGTAGCAAGTAAAATTGCACATTCTACTTATATTTTGTTATATGTCTATGAAATAATATACATCTATTACTTTTGAATGGAAATCAATTCTGATTACAAAGTCAACACATTTCAACTTATTTCTTAGGTCAGACAGTCTCTTTAAACTAAGCAGTTCTTGGCCACAAAAAGAAAAGGTCTTGTCAAAAGTCTGGATTATGTGTAGGAACGGCTAGAACTTTCACATGAATAATACTCTGAAGTAATGGCATAATCTACAAAGAAATATTAAAACCATCCCATGAACGTTACCCTAAAAGCAAATAAACAAAACATGTCACTATATAAGCCCAATGCCATTAAATGGCAAAGGAAAAAGCAACATTTCCACAGCAAAAAGCAACCTTATCCAATTAGTTCCTCTCATGTGCTGGCTCTTTTTAAAGTTCCCACTAGAAAAGGAAGAAAGAAGCCTGATGGTCTTCGACAGGCTCCAAGCAGAGCCATTAAAGAGCCTGATGGAGACGGCGGCAGTAATTGTCACATGGGAGGAAAGAAAGGTAGCCACTACGCAGGCTTTTAAATGAGCTGATTGCATCTCTTTGGTTGCCAAAATTGAAATGACTACCCGCAATGTCGCACCTCTATTTTCATAGCCTCGCTCGGTTATTACATGGCCTGCAATGGGAAAGAGGGAGAGGGGATAGGCCGGAGTGCCTTTGTTCTCCGCAGCACCGCAGTCTCTCCCGTTTTTAGTGCTCCCAACAGTGCGGTGCTTTTAAAGAAGAGCCTTGGGAAATGAGCTATCTCCACTCACACGCAGGGAAAACCCTGCCATTAATCTTTAATTAAGGCTGTTACAATGGAGAGGGACACTGCAGTAATAGGAGAGAGAGAGCAAAGGGGTCTGCTATAACAACAGGAGACAGGCAGCGTATGAGTACATTAGTACCAGCTCATTCAGCCATCATCAAAAACACGTTCTCTCATCATCTAACAGACTTTGAAGAGGACCCATGTCTCTTTAGGAAATAGAAAGATCATTTTACTATTGTTATACAGCGTATTGAACTTTCCCAAATATTGATGTATTACAGGGCTGCATCTGTAATGGATGTATAATATTTCCACGATAGCGAGGACAATCTGTGTTTGGTGTATTGATTATACCCTCACAGGAGAACATGGATTAATATCTTGCCTAATTGCTCGTTGCTTGCAAATTGATCTTTAACACTCTCTATTCTGCTTGTTGTATGTAAAAGAATAGATAACATCATAACTGGAAAGCACTTAATATAAGGCACAGAGTTTACTAAACTAAGGGCATATTACACTATAAAAAAATTTTAAAAAGTAAGTTACCTGGTTGCCTTAATTTTGAGTTCATTGAAATGAAAAATTTGAGTTAATACAATGAACCTTTTTGAGAATTGACATCACCCTTTATTCAAATAGTATTAAAAGATTTTGTAAGCATATTGCATAATTGTGTTTTATTTGTTATAATGCACTGAAACATGCCAAATTGTGCTATTTTCATGATTTATCCCAACATTTTTTATTTAATTTATGTGGTTCAGATACAATAATATTTTGAGTTTCTATTTATTAAACCCATTTCTTTCATTGTATTAACTCAAATTTTTAATTTCAATGAACTCAACATTTTAAGGCAACCAGGTTACGTACTTTTTTAAGTTAAACCAAAAATATTTTTTTACAGTGTAGTTACATCAACTTAAAGTTGGTCTTTTAATGAACATAATACAATAAACTCCATTATAATAATAACAACAACAAATTATCAATTCCATTTTCAAACATTTTGAAGTTTAGTTACTGTCACTGTGTATTCATTTAATGTAGGAATTAAAACGTAAATATCAATGTTATAAAATTAAGTAAAACCTACTCAACTTTTCTGATACTGGTGTTCCCATCATGCACTGGGGCATGAATAATGTTGATTTTTCGCTGTTTTCCAGCTGTATTTACACTGTTTTATCATTGTTTTTGTTGTTAGGTTTAGTAACTTGCAAAATTACACATTCATACTAAAAACGATCCATCGAATGTTACCGTCATTGTGTATTATGTACCAAGTTGAGGTCACTGTGTTCAGGTGCCACATTACTTCTAAATATGGAGTCTACACAATATCTGCTGTATTATTTAGATGTTTGTAACTAAAGCATACACTTTAAAGCATTCACAAAAACTATTAGAGAAATGCTAAACTTAAGTTTACTTTATGTGCAAATTTTCTTTCAACAGACGGAAAAATTAAGTAGTTTGTACAGTCTTGTTTGATCTACATAATAAAATTATGCAAAAAGTATCATATTTTTCAAGTAAATCAAGTAGATTTTTTTTTATCATAGCAAGAGCTCTTCTATAGTACCAATTAAACTAACCAAAAAAGAAGAAACGTCACCAAAAAGGAACATGTCTCACTCTAAGAATGGCACCAGTCATGATTTTTAAAAACAAAATGGAATCAAAAACACTAAATAGAGCTAAAATTATTCTTATATTCTCATATTCTCATATTCTACAGCTTTCCTGTAGCTCAAACAATAAGAGTGTGGTGCTAGCAACGCCAAGGTCATGGGTTCGATTCCCAGGGAAAGCAAGAACTGACTAAAATGTAAAAATGTGTACCTTGAACGCTTTGGATAAAAGCATCTGCTAAATGCATAAATGTAAACGTAAATTGACCAAAAACACATAACTCTATTCAAGTGCAAAGGATTATGGGTATTCCCCCAGCCACAATGCTCCTCCAAGTACCAGATGCAACAATATGCAAACTCAAAGTTTCCACTTCATAGACATTCACAAAGAAGTTTCCCTACAAAATCTATAAAAAAGAAGCCTAGGTCTCAATAAATAAGGTCAATATAGCAACGCCTCAAATGGCATCCACAGTTCTGAACATCATTGATAATTGAAACCACTGAGCATGCTCGACAGTCATTAAACCCTACAGACATTGAACAGTTCATTGATAATTGAAACATTGAGCATGCTTCGACAGCCGGGGTTCTGTGTGACCGCTTAAAAATAGAAAGGTCATTAAAATAAATTGTATTTGCCTGACCTACAGCCCAACGAACCTCACTTGTCCCTATCTCTCGGTTGGGACTGCCTGCACATCTTGAACTGAACTTGCAATTCTCACACAACACAATCTTTCACTGCACCATACATTTTCACCCCCTCCAACCGTCTTCTATCACCATTGGACAGTTCGCCATGCACGCAATAATCGCCGGCCGGAGGCTTGCTCCAAACTAAAGGTTATTCAAAGCATCTTTGCAACATTTTAGGTCCAACAAAGCCATTTTTTGGTTCATTTTATAAAGCTCTTGCTATATGATTTTGACTACCAACACGTCAAACTGCAAATCCCTTTTTGGAGCCTGTCCATATGCAATCAGTTCAACTATCACATATCTTTCCACTCCGACTCGTGTCAAAGTGTCTCACTCTGGCACCGGCAGGAGAGGGATCTATCAACTGCTGCAGTGTGATGGGCACCATCAGTTTCATAAAGCTGTTCCATTGAGGGAGAGTGTCATCAGACAGTAGTTAATACTTATGAAACTTTAATGGTTTACTGATGAAAGCTGCGTAGAGGAACAGGCAGGAGCCCAGAGCAACACTCCGAGGGGAACAGCAGGATAAATGAGACTAATTATTGGATGAGGGTAGATCTGGTTCCAGCGCTCCTAGCATGATATGTGACAGCAGCTGAGAAAAGCCAGATGTGTGTCTCCACCTTGGTGCATTGCAGTGAGGGATATTAAACCATGGTGGCCCAGGGGATAGTAAGCATAGCCAGAAATGGTCTATTCCAACACCTGTGGCATTGTGTCTCTGGGTTCACAGATAAACACCTGCTTATCGGTGTAAGGAGTGTGCTAACCAGCTAATGATTGCCATGAAACGGATCCTTTGTTCTTATCGGACAGGGACTAGGTCTTATTTTATTCCAGGTTTATCCTCCTCCCCTCTGGATTCATCTGAACCACTTGCATCCATGCTGTAATTGACTCAGGATTGTCTAAGTAAAAAATGGCACAGCTCTGTTGTGGTGCTTTGTGAGTGATACATAAAAATGTAATGCTGCAGCTAAATTTTAAAGGGATAGTACGCCAAAAAATGAAAATTATGTCATCATTTACTCACCCTCATGTTGCTCCAAACCTTCTTTGTGGAACAAAAAAAGAAGACATTTTGAAAAAAAAACAAAACAAAAAAAAAACCCTTCTTCAGAATATCTGCTTTTATGTTTTTCAGATGAAAGTAAGCAATACCAATCCTGATCTCATGGGAAAACGTAAGTATTTTACGAGGTGGTGATTTTGAGATTTCAAATGAATCTCCTTATGAAGGACCACCCCTAATCCCACCCCTTAAAACTACCCGTCACTGGGGTTTAAACAGATCGTACGATTTAGCCACCAATTCAGCAAAATGTAAAATAGTTTAATAAATGAATTGTCGTGATTGTATTGGTAATACAGGTTTAGAATGACATTAACCCTTTCACGCATAAAAGGTATCTGATTACGCAATGCACGTTACTTGTAATGCATTACTTTATTCATAAATCAAAAAGTAATCTGATTACGTAATGCACATTATTTGTAATGTGTTACTTTACTATTTACATCAAAAAGTAATCTGATTACGTTATGCATGTTACTTGTAATGTGTTACTTTACTCCTTACATTAAAAAGTAATCTGATTATATAATGCACGTTACTTGTAATGTTACTTTACTCCTTACAATAAAAGTTATTTGATTATGTTATGCATGTTACTTGTGATGCATTACTTTACTCATAACATCAAAAAAGTAATCTGATTACGAAATGCACATTACTTGTAATCGTTACTTTACTCCTTACATTAAAAATTAATTTGATTACGTTATGCATGTTACTTGTAACACTGCACTGCTCATTTCAGATTGAAAACACCTCATTGCTAGGTTTTCTCAGAGGAGAGCTATGTATCAATCGTGAACATAATCAGAAGTATCAGCTAATAAGGGTAACTCGACATAGCCTGGTAGACTGGAGGAGCGTATATATTTTATTGTTTTCACATGATTTTATATAAATGTATTCATTTGTAGGTTAAATACAGTTGCTGTTATTACTGTATTATGTTTAATACAGTATCTCTTCAGTTAAAGTTTTTGACAGCACTAAGAACACCTGCATCTGAGCTCCCATTCTCCATCTTTATTAGTTTACTATCTCTGTTTAACAGTTCTGTCTGATACATTTTTAGACAGAACTAACAAAGAAAATAAACGGTATACAAAAAGTATAGCATTTGCATAATATTAGTAGGCCTAGAAAGCCAAATACTATAGGCCTAATACTTTTTCTCGTCAGCATTCAGCAAATATGCATTTATGTAATTTTAAAAAGTCTTTGAATATCTAATAAACATTTAATTTCACAAACCTTGCAAACTTTGGCGAATCCAACTGAGATCTTCTGAAATGTGCATTTGTGGACTGCATAAAAACGTGTTTTCTAACAGTTGGTCCATGTGAATTGGATGCGGATAGGAGAGTTCAGCTGCCACTGGACTGTATGATCAACAAACTTTAAATCCTTGATTTCAAACCAAGAAAAAATGTAGGGAGGGGCTTGAGTTTGTCAATCGGGAATTGATTGGATCATTGGTTTGTTGTGGTTTGCTATTGCTGTGATCTCATGTGAGTGACAGGTTGCCCAGCCCTCGCGCCAGTAAACATGTCATCAGAGAAGAGATGTCACAGCAAGAGGGAGGGGAAGTTATTTTGATTAAAGATGAATAATGATGTGCATGCATAAATAATTTATAATAAATACTGCGATATTCCATAAAAATCAAGAATGGTCCATTTTGATTTCATGGTGACTTTAAACCTTTAACATTTCTTTTAGCACATAGCACTGACAAGGTGTTCCTCTACACCACACTTAAAGTCACAATGAAACTGAAATAGCGACAGATCTTTTCTTCCATATTGTGATGTTTATCCGAGTGTAATGGCTTAGTGAAAAAGAAAAAAATGATACTTGGACTTGTTTCTATGCATCAGTAGTTGATTGGATTTTGAGATGTGGGGGTAAAGTTTAAGCGGATTAAATGATTACTGAAGTCCTGCATACGTACATCACCAGAGAGAAGTTTGTCATTTTCACAGACACACCGACAAGTTCTATAACGTGCATTTAGAAAATAGAATTTACATTTCATGTCGACATCAACTGTAGCACAACAAGTGCAGAGGTGGTTTGACGAAACGTGGCCCTTCTCAGTGACTGTTTGTTTCACAATAACACACCCGCCCCTAAACACATCAACACACAGATCACATCCTTGTCATCGCATCCTCCCCGTGAGCGTGAGAGCGTCTAATCGCAAAGGGACCTTAGATCAGTGGCCGTCAGACAGTCGCCGGCTTATTACAAGCCATTCATCACCCACATCTCTGTTTTGAGCTCCTCTGCTCCTTGGGGAACAGCTTTTTACGGCTCTTTGTTTACCCATCAATCTGTTCATGCTTTTCTTTTCCATCCTCTTCATCACGTCTTTCCCTGACAGCCATATCACTAGGCCCTTAAACCATTAAAAAACCCATATACATGCCAGTAAGTTCCTTTGTTTGTTCCACAAAACAGATCAAATACAATTATAATCATGCGTTGATTGCTCTTATAGAGGCAGGACAGCTATTAAGTGGAGAATGTACACCGATCAGGCATAACATTATGACTAATATTGTGATGGTGCCCCTTTTGCTGCCAAAACAGCCCTGACCCGTCAAGGCATGGACTCCACTAGACCCCTGAAGGTGTGCCGTGGTATCTGACACCAAGATGTTAGCAGCAGATCCTTTAAGTTCCGTAAGTTGCGAAATGGGGCCTCCATGGATCCGACTTGTTTGTTCAGCACATCCCACAGATGCTCGATTGGATTGAGATCTGGGAAATTTAGAGACCAACTCAACACCTCAAACTCGTTGTGCTCCTCAAACCATTCCTGAACCATTTTTGCTTTGTGGCAGGGCGCATTATCCTGCTGAAAGAGGCCACAGCCACCAGGGAATACCGTTTCCATGAAAGGGTGTACATGGTCTGCAACAATACTTAGGTAGGTGGTATGTGTCAAAGTAACATCCACATGGATGGCAGGACCCAAGGTTTCCTAGCAGAACATTGCCCAAAACATCACTGCCTCTGCCGGCTTGCCTTCTTCCCATAGTGCATCCTGGTGCTATGTGTTCCCCAGGTAAGCGACACACACGCACCCGGCCATCCACATGATGTAAAATAAAACGTGATTCATCAGACCAGGCCACCTTCTTCCATTGCTCTGTGGTCCAGTTCTGATGCTCACATGGCCACTGTTGGCACTTTCGGCGGTGGACAGGGGTCAGCATGGGCACCCTGACTGGTCTGCGGCTATGCAGCCCCATACACAACAAACTGTGATGCACTGTGTATTCTGACACCTTTCTATCAGAACCAGCATTAACTTCTTGAGCAATTTGAGCTACAGTAGCTGCCCATGACCCTGTCACCGGTTCACCACTGTTCCTTCTTTGGACCACTTTTGATAGATACTGACCACTGCAGACCGGGAACCCCCCACAAGAGCTGCAGTTTTGGAGATGCTCTGACCCAGTTGTCTAGCCATCACAATTTGACCCTTGTCAAATCCTTACGCTTGCCCATTTTTCCTGCTTCTAACTCATCAACTTTGAGGACAAAATGTTCACTTGCTGCCTTATATATCCCACCCACTAATAGGTGCCGTGATGAAGAGATAATCAGTGTTATTCATTTCACCTGTGTCATAATGTTATGTCAATATTAAAGTTAAGGGCCACCATTCACCATTTAATTTTGTAAGTGTTAATTCAATTGGTAATGTATAAGCTCTGATTTACTGCAGCTGCCATTGTAATAAATAACTGAAAATATTCACAGATGGGTGGTAATCCAAGCCACTAGAGAGATGTGAGGTGTTGGGTTCAGTAAAAACACATAATTCACACGTTACAATCAATTTTTCCACCACACTTTTTAAGTTTTATCTAAGCACAGTATTTGACAAATTACTGGCTGGCAAGCAGGAATAAACCTCAAACACTGCAGGCATTTTACTTGGAAAGGCTTTCAATGCAGTCAAACTGTTTAATACTCTTTCCCTTGTCATTCATGGTCCTATATTGCAGCATATTACATCAAACCCATCTAAAATGTTCATTAAAGCAATTGCAGTAATACACTAGGAATTTGTTTAATGATTTAATGCTTTCATTTTACAGGAATGTTTGGTTACCCATGAGTTACTGTCCTCCGCTCGATCACAAATGTTTAGGTGCTTTGACTTACATGCTTTTATAATCCCTAAAGCGGTCAACTAGCCTATTTAAAGCTTTTATTAGCTCATCTACTGTGATGTTCCTGAGGCAAATGCAGTATTATTTCTATCTTAAAGTGACATATTTATCTTTCAGGCTAAAGTTCTACCAGAGAGACGCTTTTCGTTGCAAATTCAACCCCCATGCTGTCACATTAACGGTGTAATACTGGGGTACTGATAAATCTATAGTTTCACTGTATTGCTCTCGGGCTTAATCAGCTTGCAGTTTGAGACAGATCGAAGCGGAATTACTTTCATATGAAACTTAGGTGAACTTTCTGAGTAAAAAACAATCGATTGGTTCCCACTCCCTGCTTATTATCTTCTGCCTGCCTCTCTGAAGGTATTAACATCCATAATGATTTTTCTTGGGAATCAGATGGTGTGAGAGATCCTGAGTGCGGTGGATCATTTGGGAATAGGATAAGAGAAGCCTCTCCGCCTCAGATTCACATCATCTGATTGTATGGTTTGCTACCTTATTTACGCAGACCGGCTGCCATGGAAACTCGAATCGATTTGGTGATGCTCCGTGCGGGGCCAGGAGTTATTATGGTATATTGGTTTTTCTGGACCATTCTGACACCTTTTAAAATGCACATTAGCTACGGTTTCCCACATATCTCGCCTGCCATATGGACTCACCTCAGCATTAGTTCCACTCCACTTTGAAGGGCAGTGCTGCTTTGGCCTCAGCTTTTCTGTACCTACACTGAAAATGTGGAAATTGCTGGGTCTGCAATAAAAATGTCCTTCCAGTATTCTCTGTATGTGTGATCTGGCAGTTCAGATATACATAATTAAAAGCCCTTTCAACTGAACATGTTAATAACCTGAGTATGTGTTAACTAATGCATATGCATATATGAGTATGTATGAAATATTTTAAGGTTTAGTATGAACTTTGCTGTATGGAAAGATTAATTATAAAGGATGACTATAATGTTGTCCTTAATGAAGCACAGATTATGGCAAATTTACCTGTCAGCTTTTGCTATGAAGAAACATGTATATGTTCTAAAGGTAATTGTAACAATAAAAAAGGTTTGAAAGGAATGATATGATCATAACATTGAATGTAATACAATAAATAAGAGAAAATTCAACAGCATTCAAAAATATTGGACATTGAACAAAATATTAACAAAACATTTGAACATTTTTGAGAAAGAGAATTGTTATGTGCTGAATAAGTTTCATCACTCTGGTGTTAAGTGTATTGCAATTGCCTGCAGTCTCTTATACTGTACCCAACATTTATAATGGTAAAATTAATTTCATTACACAAGAAAATAATTTGCTAAGAGCTGTAAACTGCTTTCAGTTTAGCTTCCTTTTGTCTTTCAAAACCCATGTCTGTAAAACACATTGTAGTACTTGATCAAAATGAGAGAGCGAAAAGTAATAACGTTGGTGAAATCTCTATAAAATGTGCATTACTTATTGAGAGGTAGAGTAATTCAGAGTAGCGTTTATTAGAGTGACTGGCATTTTACCAAGCTATGCTTTTTCAGAGAGAGATACTCAAATTTATTTCAAATGTTTTGTGGAGGAGGGAAATGAAAAAGGAGAAAAAGAATTACTGCAGAAGAACAAGTTTCAAGTGCACAAAACAAATCTCAACTGGTTTTGTATTTTACAGAGTGGTCTGTCATACAATCATTCAAACAATCGATAATTTAAAAACACACAAAAATGAAATTGAGCAGCATTACCACTGAACTGGACAGGCCCAACAATATGCAACAATAAAGGCTGAACAGGAGACATTCACTGATCTTACCATGAACTGCACAGGCCTAATAATAAGCAACATTATTAACAAAGGCTGAATAAGGACGACTAGGAGACAGGCTAAAAATTCACAACTTTGTAGAAACATAATGCCAGAAGTGTGATTTACCACAAGTTTGTTTTGTGAATACTTTCATGCTCTCAGCAGCACACATGATCCCAACCCTTAACACCATTTTGCATTTACCTTTACAGCATCCCAGCAAGCAATTTTGCATTTAAAAGACATCTAATAGCTGTCCAAATAAAACACAAAATTTGGGCTGTCAGTGAAAATTTAATAGACGTCTAACCATAGCCCAAGAATAGACGTCAAAGAAATGAACCAAACACATTATAATCACTGTTGACTTTGCTTGCATGAAGTAATTTGGGTTAGAAGTGGGTTACGTTGGAACGTTGGAAATGTTGATGGATTATCACGTTTACTTCACATTTCTTTAGATACAACAACTTGTGTCTATTTTTCAGTGAATTATACCGATCTGACCAAAATCTCTCACATGGTGTGTTCCATTCATCCGCAATACCAGAGGGTGCACTTGAGCTGTCATGACCAACAAAGAAGATAAATACAGTGGCTGCATCTGAAAACTTAGGCAGAAGACACTTTGCTGCTCTATCAGGCAATGACTTTGCAGGCAGCATTTGGACATGAAGGTGTGACTTCTGAAACAGACTTCTAAGGCAGCGTAAAGGTTTAATGATCTACAGCAAAATAGAGAAAGCTTGGTGATAACTAAATGAATATTTAATTAGTACAATAGTTATTTCTTGCTAGAAATCAAAAGTGGAAAATGTTGGTCAAAAATGTACATTTACACAAACTGACCACCAATTGCAACTTTCAGACGTCATCTTTCTTTTTTAGGTCAACTGTCCCAGAATGGAACGCACAGGATTGTGGGATATCAAAGGCAGCGAAGGATACATATATGCTGCCTTCAAAAAACGATAGGATAAAAGTTTCTCAGGAGGCAGAAAGTGAAGCTAACATTTGATTCGGACATGCCTTGATACCTGCCTACCTTGGAATGCATCCCCCGAAGACAGCATTTTTTAAGCTTTCGGATGCAGCCGACATGTTATATTCGGACAACGTCCTCAAAGTGCCATTTATAGGTAGCAGGATGTTTATATTCATACAGACAAACATGGGCAAGCCTGAGAGGTTTTGACTGTTGAAACAGAAAAGACTGAAGCCAATAAATAAATAAAGGCAAATAAATAGATAAAAGAATGACAACAATATGTGGTTTGTCTATGTTCTTCTCAGGCGTTTTTAAATGAAGTATATTTTTATGATGGTAATGACTCCATTGACTCCATTGTATTTTCTCCTTTTTAAAATATGTGCCATCTATTTTGTTATCCTAAGATTCCTGTGCAGAATTATATGGTTAGTTGCATTATATTTTTTGAATTTATTGTAGGTCCTCCAAACAGATCAGCAACACAATTTTTGCAACCTACCAGTTAAGAATTGCACAATCACAGCCGTCAAAAATCAGAAATTTATCAGCAATTGTGTTGCAAAATCCTTGACGTATCATCAGTGCATTCTTACAGCATCATTTCGAGGCTTACTCAGAAGGAAAACACAGCAATTGCACAGCCTCAAGGAAATATTTGTTGCGATGTGTGTATAATTTATATTTGATTATGTTTGCCATTCTTTTCCAACGTGTGCAACAAACAGAATAATTTCAAGAGAAAATAATATAGTGTTTTTTCACAAAATACTGTAAGCTAGAAATGGAAAATCCACACAAATAGCCTGCACTGTAAATTCATTATGAATGTATTAACATGACACAAAGCATATGAATAAACCAATAAATAATGCATGAGGCAGCTACTGCTTTGGGCCATGGTTAGATAGAATCCAGTGACATATGTGATCATTTCAAGACTCTAAAATTACTCTATACTTTATCACACACGCTAATGTTTATTTCTACTCCAGAAAAGAATATCTGAACAGTGGTGGCTTGTCTGAACTTGTATATATACAAATGCAGACTTATGAACATATAAGGCAGAGATCCGTGCTGGCTTATGCTGTGTCCAGCCAGTGTGTGTATTTAGAATAGTATTTAAAAAGTATATAAAGATTTTTTTTTCCCCCCCAACTGTGTTTTCTTTACAATCTCAGGATTTGCAATGATGAAATGGCATTCATTTTTGTCAACTCAGCACTTGAGTCAAAGTATATTTAGGTACAATATACAAGGCAAACAGTTCTAATGATAAATGTAAAAAAATATATGTCATTTTACAATATAGATACAGTACCATGTGACAAACAGTGTGGGAGAAATACAACATAACTCTACATCATAACACATTCTCTTCACCTATGCAGCACAATACGTGAGATGTCCGTTGTTTCAATGTAGTATTAGTACAGTTAAATTACAAATCAAGTACAGTACAATGCCAGTCAATTTCAGAGTAGACACTTGGAAACAAGTCAAAGCCTAAAACCGACAGGCGTACTAACACGGCAGCATTCTTTCTTAGCTCATGCATGAACAATTAATTATTCAGTTGTTTTATTAGGAAGACAAAACCTTCCGATATTTTCAATTGTAACATTTTATTACACACCCAGCCCTAAAATTTATCTGGCTGTTTCAAAAAAGGACCTGTGCTTTGCTCACAAGAAAGCATTACAAAACTATTGAAAACATACTGTGACATTAAATAGCCATAGAAGTCAGAAATGCATCCAAAAGACCATTCACAAATACAATTGGGCAAGAGGTATTCACTTCCAATAAACTGAATAAAAAAACTGACAAGGAAACAATGCAGTTCTGACCTGGGATTGAAACAAATGTATACAGCAATTTAACACATTTCTAGCCTGAGAAATAGTGCTAGTAATGGCTTCTTGATAATCATGGCAATGATGGTTATTTTTGACATATTGGTGCAAAGCACTTCTTATTGTCAATTTTGTATCTTGGGTGTTGGCAAAGACGACTGCAAAAATCATGCAAGGTACAGAGTATTAGTATGATATTAGGTTTGTATGAACTACTACACATGAACTGCATTATGATAATAACATGAAAAAGAATGAAAGAAAAACAGGAGATAAACACATTCTGCAACATTACAGAGTCATGTAAACAGTTGTCTTATTATTGCATTTTTTGTGACATGTTCAGTGTAGCGGCGTAATTAGATGGTTGTGAAACCGTCTCTCAAAACAAAGAGTAAACAAATTTTTATTCTGATAGATATGGTCTATAGTGCATGGACTCACACAATGACATGAAACTGCATTTAGATGGTGTCCAACAATTCCAGCCATAAGTTTGCTATGAGAACGGTCTTCAATAGGCTGCTTGTTGCTGGTGTAATTTTATGGGGGAATGAGCCAAACAAAATCCAATTTACCCTGGTAAAATTGCACTGAGCAAAAGATAGGAGGAAAATACTGAAAAGGGGAAGGAGGTTTACCTCATTTGTCACTGTACTGTCCAATCACAACACTTTAGAAGATGGGCGAATACCCACACTGTTCCAGTCTGTGTCTCCGAAGAAATGCACAAACAAACCAAAACTACACTAAGGACACCCTTTTGGCCCAAGGTTGATTGAATAACAATTCTGTTATCATTCAGTGAGGAGACAGAATGAAATGCTGCTGAGTAGATTCATGCCACAATACAGTGTGTATTCAAGGCAATATTGACCCTGTGTTTGGCGGAAAGGAGAGAAGGATAAGCTCATTTTTAGATGTTTCGAAGAAAATAATAAACAAATAATAAAAACTTAACCGAAATGAGATGCTTACAATTCAGCTTCAAGCAACTTTTTCAACGACTACACTAGAATAACATGTCTGATAAAATTTGGGAAAGAGCTACACTGCAAAAAAAAAAAAAAAAAATCACTTCCTTAAACTGTACTGTATTTTTGTCTTGTTTTGCAGTTGAAATATATAAACATTCTTAAAAACGGCACACATTTACTAAATCAATCACAATGATGCAAGGTTATTGAACATCTCAAATAAGTTTATTGTTCTTACTCCATTTTCTCATTTTAAGCATAAACCTCACTAGACCTTAAAGGGTTAGTTCACCCAAAAATGAAAATACTTGATATACTTGCCCTCAGGTCATCCTAGTTGTATATGACATTGTTCTTTCCGACGAATATAATTGGAGTTATATTAAAAAATGTGCTTTATAATGACAGTGAATGGCTGTTTCTGTTCTGAAGTCCATAAAAGTGATCATATAACTGCTCCACACGGCTCAGGGGGTTAATAAAGGCCTTCTAAAGCGAAGCAATACGTTTAAGAAAAATATCCCAAAACTTTACAAACTGTAATCTCTATCTTCCGGTAACTGTCATGCGCGTGTTCACGAGAGAATAAGACGTTCCAGCATACAACGTAGGACACAGTCGTAGCGTAATTTCCGGTGCCGAATGCGGAAACGCAGAGAACTAGCATATTCTCACCGGAGCGTCTTACGTCATACGCCAGTCTCTCGTGAACGCATTACAGTTACCGGAAGTTAGAATTTACAGTTTGTAAAGTTATAAATATGGATATTTTTCTATGCATCGCTTCAGAAGGCCTTTATTAACCCCCCAGAGCACTTTTATGATGGATAGATGCACTTTTATGAACTTCAGAACAGAAACAGCCATTCACTGTCATTATAAAGCTTGGAAGAGCCAGGACATTTTTTAATACAACTCCAGTTGTATTCGCCTGAAAGAAGAATGTCATACACCTAGGATGACTTGAGGGTGAGTAAATTTTTGGGTAAACTATCCCTTTAACAGATTTATGATTCAAGAAAAAAAAGTTTTAATTTAAAATATATTCATTTTGTTTCTCACATAAATTGATCTGATTTTTAAAGATGTTTAGGAATCTTCACTGGAAAACAAGGCAAAAACAACTGAGGCAAAGCTTTTGATGAGGAGTGCACATTTTAGAGTAATAATGCCTACCTCTGATGTGTGAAGTCTTGTACTAGCTTTAAATTTTCCTTTAAATTAGTCTGATGAATAAATAAAGTTTTCTCAGGTGCGAGTGAATAAATAATTGTAGAAATAAATAAATAGATAAATAAACAGATACTTGTGCCTTGAGCTACGGTTCAAAATAGTTCTCATTGACTGGCACCTTGTGTAGTCCAGAGGCTTATGCTTCTAATAATAAGCCATTCTTTCTGACTTGCCGTCACCACAATGCGAACACACTCGATATCAAACGCTATCTTGTGGTCCACATCATAAACCTCAATGTTTCCATTTTTAAACTCCCCTAAAGTTATATAAGAGGAGCACTGCCTTCCCTTTTTGGTTCCTATTAATTTCTCTCCCACTTCCAGAGCTCCGTGATGCAAAATATCATTCTGCCGATCATCTGTTCCCGTGATGATCTTGATTTTGCTGATTTTTGTTGCCTTGTTGAACACTATAACATAAAAGTCCCCAGTGGACGGGGCCTTGCCCCAAAAGTACTCATCCACGCTACTGTAAGCTTTGGCAGCATCATAGCTCTCAAACACATTTATGTTTGTGTACAAACTGGCAGGTGGATTGTCTGGGATATCAAGGGAGTCTTCCTCAAAGTCATCATCCTTAAGTTTGTTTTCTGCACCCTTATATGAAGAATAGTAGCCCATGTGTTGGAAAAGGGACGGCTTGAAGCGAATCGCATCCTTCTGGGCCAGTAGGCCTCGGAAATGGATAAGAAGCCAGTCGCAAGGCATCTCCTGATAGAACATGAGCAGGAAATGGGCAAGTCTAGGAAGGTCCCGTGAGTGGTACAGCTTCCCTATGTAGCCCAGTTTGGAAAATTCCAGCATCACCCAATACGATCCCTCCCTAGATGACACCACTTTCTTCAAGGCAGTGAGGAAGTTTCGGGAGCAGCGCACATCATCCTCCAACATCATGTAGAAGTCTGACAAGTTGGTGCAGAAGTTGAGCAGAAAGGCGTAATCTACATTCTGTTTGGAACGGAAGCGTACCCTATCCTCCGGATCATTATAATTTCTCTTCAACCCATCCAGGGACGGGTAGTACTCCTCTGGTGCATGGATAACTAGCAGCCGTCCTGCAATGATATGGTGGCCGAATTTCCTTGAGATTTCCTGAACTAGGCTCTCGCACCACGCCAGGTCGAAGTCGGCCAAGTGGACAACCACAACAATCTCCTTGAGCTCCTCGTAGCTTGATTGGTCAAAAATAGACTTGATGGTCTCCAACAGGTAGTTTCCTCGTTTTCTTTTCACAGATGACAATCCAATAGTGAGATACTCTACAAAATAACATGGAAAATCATGGAGTAAGTGAATCAGAATGTCTGAATGTATGCTTTGAACTGCTTTATCTATAATGTGAATACTATAGTATAGTCTGTTAAAATACAGTCATGCTCAAAAGTTTACATACACCTTGCAAAATCTGAAATTTTTAAATTATTTTAACAAAATAAGAGGGATCATGCAAAATGCATGTTATTGTTTATTGAGTACTGTCCTGAATAAGATATTTTACATACATTTTTTTTACATATAGTCCACAAGACAAAAAATAGCTGAATTTATATTGACCTCGCTCAAAAGTTTATGAACCATTGATACTTAATGCTGTGTCGTAACCCGGATGATCCACGACTGTTTTTTGTTTTTGTTTTATGATGGTTGTTCATGAGTCCCTTGTTTGTCCTGAACAAATAAACTGCCTAACATTCTTCAGAAAAATCCTCCAGGTCCTGCAACTTCTTCAGTTTTCCAGCATCTTTTGCATATTTGAACCCTTTCCAGTAGTGACTGTATGATGTTGAGATCCATCTTTTCACACCGAGGACAATTGAGGGACTCAAAACACAACCATACAAATTTATTTATTTATTTATTTTTTTAAACATTCACTGATGCTTCAGAAGGAAACACAATGCATTAAAAGCCGGGGGGTGATAACTTTTGAACAGGATTTCTTATTTGATTTCATTTAGTACTGCCCTTCAGAAGCAACAGAAGATACTTACATGTTTCTGGAAGACAAATGAAGTACACTTTACCTTCTTCAAATTCAAAAAGTTTTCACCCTCCTTAATATGCAAAGATGCTGGAAAACTGAAGAATTTGGATCTGGAGGATTTTTCTGAAGAACGTTGGGCAGTTTAACTGCTCAGGACAAAGGGACTCATAAGCAACCACCATCACAAGAAAAAAAGAAGAAAAAAAAACAACCAAACAAAAGTCGGATGTTATGTATGATATCTTATTCAGGAGAGTACTAAATAAAAGATAACATTAATTTTGTATGATCCCTCTTATTTTGTTAAAATATTTAACATTGTACAGATTCTACAAGGTGTATGTACACTTTTGAGCACAACTGTATGTCAAAGAACTACACTGCAAAAAAAAAGTTCTTAATCAATATGTTTTCCATAAACAAGGTGCATTTACTACACAACTTAAATAGAGTTCAAGACAGAGTTGTGCAGTTACTTTATTTACTTATTTGTTTAGAAATCTTTTACACCGGTGTATACTGCTAATACTAAGTGTACAAAGGAAAGCAGTCTTACTTTTTCGAGGTAAAGGTGTTCCAGCAAGGTATCGATAAGTCACATTGATTGTTCCAGAAAAATTGGTGATATCTTTAAAGGTATGAACATATCGCTCCGAGTTCAGCGGATGCATTGAGGTTTCTCGCAACTGACGTTTATCTTCCTCCTGAAACACATGACATCCAAGACAGACAAGTCTATAAGTCCAAGGTTGTCACAGCATTCTCTATGAGCCTTAAGGCTACAGAAAGAGTCTCCAAGACAGGATTATATGTACATGAGATGCTAAGACGTCTTTAAATGCGAAGACAGGTCATTATTTTTAGATGCGGTAATATGCTTGCACACTCTTGTATAAGCTCATTAAATTGTAAATGATGGCATTTGAAAAATTAATTGTACGCATGATATTACTCACTCAATTTTTATAATCTAGTATTAAATGATAGCATTGTTGCTATACCACACATGAACTGTTCACACTTTACTAAATCTTTGCTGGCGGTGATGGTGTTTGTATTTCAATTAAATGGGGGTTATTTCGAAAAGTGACTTAGTCAAAATGGGTACAACTTTTGAATAATTCAACAGACAAACACACACGACATGTTATGATCACAAAGTTTTGATCATAAAGTTGGCCTCATGAATAATAAATGTGTCTCTTGCATTTGGACTGCCTCTACATCATGAAATTTTAAATAGGCTGCATCGTGAGCTCTGATAATTATACATGCACAACACAGCACCGGCAGCCTTACACGCAACATTTGGTAATTAAAGCATATAAACAAAATAACTTTTCAGGAAGGAGATAATTAATGCTAAATCACATGCAACAACAGTAGTCAAGTTGTTGTGAAGCCCACTATTGTCTTGTTATCTGCTCCACTGGTGTTGTAAATAAATTGATCTCTGTAATTTACCTGCTGGATTACAACAGGTAAACAAACTCACCAGCACGTAGCCATCCTCGATGTAGAGGTTTATGAAGAGCAGGAAAGTAATGAGAGCCACCAGAAAAGGAATAGTGGAACGTTTCCGGAAACACCTCATCTTGTCCAGGTACTTTAACACCAGTCTCATGATGGAAATACTACTGGTGTGATCTAATAGAAAACAAAGAGAAAATACTGCATCAGGATGTATCATTAAGATGCTCATTTGGTGGAGCATGGACTACGTACTGTAAATTTATTGTGCTTTTTGGAGCTTAATAGTCATAATAGTCTTATACAAAACAAAAACAAAACCTGTCCCAAAAAAGAAAGCCACTGGGTTAAAAGAAGTGAAGTCAGGGTTGTGCACAAACTGAAATGAGAATTTATTTTAAGTTTTATTTAAACTCCTAATTACAATGTTAGGAGGTAGATTTAAATTGAACTGAAATTCACATAACACATTTTTTTATCTA
>JAGHMJ010000033.1:2770091-2857591 GCA_018749465.1 Paracanthobrama guichenoti | reverse complement strand
ATGTAATAAAACTGAATGATGCTGAAAATTCAGCTTTGCCCTTACAGGAAGAAATTAAATTTTAAGTTATATAATAATATTTCACAATATGACTGTTTTACTGTATTTTTATCAAATAAATGCAGCCTTGGTGAGCATAAGATGCTTCTTTCAAAACAATTAAACCGCTTTTACAGACAAACTTTTGAATGGCATTATACTTCACCAGAAGTAATTTTTTTAATAATATATTTCATTGGCTAGTGTCTTTCCTGTAAAATGGCTATGCATTCACAATGACACATTGCATTCTTGGTGCTTGTACAAATACCGTAACTACAGTACTATCGATTGCACAAAATGTCAGTTATATAGTTATACAACCTACATATATAATAAGTACTTTAACCCTTTTAAACCAATACATTATCATTAGACAATAGAATGTAGACAGCAGAAAAATCTTATTGCCAAAACGATATCCATACTGCACATTCAATTTTCTTGTACATTTAATTACACAAGTGGCTGGATTTTAAATTTTCCAGTTCAAACCATTTTGCATTTTGACACACGCAGGTGGATTCATGTAATGTTAATGCAGCATAATAGCAATGCTGGATTGATTCAGCCTGCAAAACCTGCTTCATCCTTCACTGGCGGTGAAGTGAGGAGACCGCTGATGGTTTTGCATTACATCACATGGTACCTAATTCTAAAACTTTCACACTGACTGGATATAATCATTTAAGACATTTCTGAATTTACTAAACATGTCATGAATGACAATGCTGAAACACAGTGAGGCTGAGTCAATACTACTGTAATACCCTCTTAAAGTTAATTACTAAGAGTAGCTGGAGGTGAATTAAAAGGATTGTTGACCCAAAAATGAAAATTGTCATCATTTACTTACACTCATGACTTTCTTTCTTCTGCAGAACACGAAAAAAATATTCGGAAGAATTTCGGTGCTAAATGAAATATTAAATAAAATATTTTGGGGTCTGTAGACCCCATTGACTTTCATTTTATAGGCAAAAAACAGACATTTTTCAAAATATGTTCTTTGGTGTTCCACACAACAAAGAAAATAATGCAGATTTTGGAATGACGAGAGTATGACAGAATTGTTTCATTTTTGGGTGATTTTTTTGTTAACACTTTAGTATGGGGAACATATTAATTATTAACTACGACTTTTGCCTCAATAAACTCCTAGTTTGCTTATTAATAGTTAGTAAGGTAGTTTTTGTAGCGTTTGAGTTTAGGTGTTGGTTGGGATTAAGGGTGTAGAATAATGTCATCATGCAGAATAAGACATTAATATGTGCTTCATAAGTACTAATAAAATGCCAATATCCTAGTATGCATGTTTATAAGCTAATAACTAGTTAAAGCCACAATATGTAATTTTTCGTAGCTAGAGGTTGCTTATTCAAAACAAATGTGCAGTTTGATGATGCCTTGATTTCGCTGAGCTTTTATTATGTCACAGACAACCACTTCTGCTTCTTCCGGTCATGTGTATGTGGGGTAACACAGAGCTGTTTTATCATATTAGATACATCTGTGTGTGTTGAAATGTCATAATGCTACTCTGTGCATTCTTTCGGTGGCTACTATGAGACACTTGTTGAACAGTGCAGTACGGTAGATCGATATTAGGCATGGTAAAACATGGTACTCGCTGTAAATCAAGAAAACAAGATTTAAACAATAAGACTAACTGTGTTGAGCTATATAACAATGATTAGTTTTCTGTCGATGAATGTATTCAAACAGTTGCTCACCTGTCTAATAAAACACACAATATATTAAAGCGCCTTTGGTGTTTCCATGGTTTCTACAAAATAAAATGGAAATCGAGAGTAACGCGGGTATGATGTCATTGAGGCGATGCACGGACATAGTCCGTGTCCTGGTTAAAATTGCTTATTTCTCTGGATTTAAAAATTCCTGGAAACATTTGGGATAATGTAAGTATACAAGTCAACAAAATATATAACATTGTTCTAGTGGTTTTTGGACATTTAATCCAAAAATCTTACATATTGTGCTTTTAATAGCGAGAATTGTACCCTAAAATAAAGTGTTACAGATTTTCAGTAGCAAACCTTGCAGTACCATTTAGAGCCTATGAAGAATAGAAAAATTAGCTCAAAAGAAAGAATGAATGTTCAAATAGCATTATAAATGTTTCCAAATATCTTGTTGCAAACTGGCTGCATTTGCCAGGTATTCTTCCACCCCCTCAAATCTCCAAGTGTCCAAACACTTCAGACGCACCCTCAGGCTGAAAATAAAACATCCATTAGGAATGTATTAAGCTGAGCTGACATTATCCCTCCTCCTTTCATGGATGCAGAGAGTGGTGTTTGTTGACATACACACAAAATCAATTCTGAGCTTTGAAAACTAAAACTCCTCGAAAATGGTAGAAAAACAAAGATTTAATAATGACTGCATTTCTTCCCAGACTAAAGCCGCAGATTTAGTTTGTAAAAGGGAAAACCAGCAGCCTGGTACCTTCATATGTTGCGTAATTACACCTGACAGGGTCTGATTCTGGAAGAGCTGAAATTACAGGCAGACGGCAGAGCCGCGTACAGCTGCCAGGGATCTCGCTTTTGCAGAAGTCTCATTTGAGGGAGTGCTGACGTAAATAACCTGAGGTTCATTCCCACTTCCTGTTGCTCTGTAGATCATCGCCTCCCAGGGAGAGCAGCCTTTTTAGCAGTCAATATAAACTGGGCATTTAGAGCATTACCGCCGTGCAAAACGAAACGGTTCAATTAGAGAACGAGAGAAGTAATCCAAAGAGTTGATTTCATAAAAAACGCAGAAAATCCAGATGGTCTTCTGTCTAACATCGGCTTGTTTGTGCATTACTTTGCGTACGCTAATGTGAACTGCCACACTCATAGGAAGTATACTTATAAACACCCATTCATTTCAAGGCGAGGACATTGTGCTAGCATCATTTTGGGCTGCGCATTTGCAGATATTTATCTAACGTTCTTATCTTTTCACTCTCCTCTTGGTGACGGAGAGAGTGTCATTTCTCCCAGGGTGCCATCTCTCTCAGCCTTGGTGACATGAAATAGAGAATAAACTTCAGAATGAGAAACAAGAAGCTCCCTAGTGAGAGGAAGGCAATTACAGTCATGTCTGATGTGCCGCAAGACCCCATGAATAAGAAAAACAAATCAGTTTACAGAGTTGGAAATGGCTTAGAGAGATGTTTGAGGAAGGATGTCTAGTAGACTGGGAGACTGCTATGCAATTTTTATTATGTAAATGCACTATGAGAGTATGTGGAATTAGAGAACACTTGGTTTGATTTGGATTTAATACAAACACTCCCAGCATTCAACAGCATCTCGACTACAAAGAGTGAACCTACAAGACCATACATGAGGGTATTCTGGCTGTTTGGTGTAAATCTCCAATCAAAGATTTACTGAAGCAAGCAACCAATCAAGTCTTGTGTATTTTCTAAAAGCCTGATCCTTTCAGGCCAAAATACAAACATGTGTGAGTCAGCAAATTTCCTTACAGCTCAGTTTGAAAGTAAATTAAGACTCTAAAGCATCTTGTCACTGAATAATTCCAATTCTCATTCTTAAAAACCAAGCCAAAACAAAGCTAAACCTTTTCGATTCCCCTGCCACACACAGACTCTTGCAGCTCGAATGCTAAGCTAATGTTGAAATCGTGAGCCACCCATATTCTTCCAAACGCAAACAGCTTCATAAAACCTTCGTCAGCTGTAGCTTTTATGCTACTTGGGACGCAGAGGCGTACCTTGTCTTAATGCGAAAACCTGCATAGAGGAAAGGGAAAAAAGCCATTTTGACTAAGAGAGAAACAGATTAATAAAGCTGGCAGTAGAAAGCAATTCTTCCACATTTGATCTTGTTATCTGTTTTACATTATTTCCCAAGGGTATGCTGCACCTCGCTGATATACAGCTCTGCGCAAATAATCAATTAAGCCAGCAGATTCTACAGCTTTCTGCTCTTGCTTTGTGTCAGAGCTTCAGCCACTTAAATAGATTTTTCTCCTCAACAAAAGGGCTGAAAGCAGAAAAAGAGTACCGGCTTCAGACGATAAGAAACACTGCCTCTAGATGAACACTGTGGGCCTCAGCTCTGTGAATGAACTTTTGTTAATTAAATTAATTTCTTTGTGTTAATCAGTTTGTGCGCTGCAACCTTGTTTATTGAAATGAGACTTATATAAAATAAATAAAATAAATAAAAATTATACAAAAACACTATTAGTTTTATTAGTAGTTGTAAATTAACAAATGGAAGTGAAATTAAAAGCTATAATTATGATTACAGTTCACTGTTAACCCACAATTTAATAAATTAAAATAATGATAACTAAAAAAACAGAGCATCGTGTAGTAGTACAAGCCCAAAATTCTATTTTGATAATTAAAGTTTGCAAACTGATCTAAATGTATTCTGTAAATTACAGTGCACGTTAGAAGAACTAAATAAACTATAATTTAATGACTGACCCTACACCATATACACATTCATAAAATGGAAAATTAGCAGCCAGTTAAAAATCTTGAATGCTAATGTACAAGTTGCAGGTCAAATTATGTATGGTTACAGTATGGTTAATCAGAGTGCAAAAGTAGTTTGCTTAATAAAGTTAATTCTGGTTATGAATTGTATTCAGACCATCTGACCAAAACATATGAAGTGACCAATGATAGTTTGATGTCCGCGGGGGCAGGGGCAATCACGTGCCAGGTGGGGCCGGGGGGTGTTTCCCCCTCAGTAAGAATCACGTCCGGAAGTGGGTCCCCCCTCGGTAAGATCAGTGGCGGCGTTTCACAAAAACCTAGGGTATGGCATGAGCCCTTCTGGCCATACAACGACATCCCCAAATAATAACATTATCTTAACAAAATGTGGACAAAAACCCACTAAAAGAACTTAACAACATACACAACAACCTTCACTCTGCCCTAACCAAACGCGACACGTGAGAAAAAAATTATATATATATATATATATATATTTTACTGTTTTTATTTCTGCGGCGTTGTGGCTGGAACAACATACAAAGTATGACAATTGCAGATTATGTGCTTTATTTAATGTTAATAGAATATAAAGCGAGTTTGAATATCTTTTTTCGTGACCTTTATAGACTTATTGAAAGCAACAATGGATAATTTACCACAGATCTTGAAAATAAATTAAAGGAAACAATGCAGCATGTATTTTTAATCATGCTAAAATGGTGTAAGATTTAGGAATTCGCTTTTGTACTTATCAATTTCGTTGCGAATGCCGTCAGTGCGCTTGCAGAGAGCCCGCCCACACGCTCTTCTAATTGGCTGTGATTTTTGATTGATTGATCTCGGGTCGAGTCTGGTTTGTCGCTGAAAATCTTGTCGCATCACGTCTGGTCAGGACAAGCCGTTAGGCTGTTTAAATTTGCTTTTCAAAGCTGCAACAGAACTACCGAGCAGCATCAAAAGCCGTTTATTTCCCCTGCTTGTCTGAATGCCAGGGTTTGGCAACTGCCATAGCCTACTCTGCCATACGTAAACACCGCCCCTGGGTAAGATTCGCGTTCCGGGGGTGTTGGTTAAATCGCCTCCGGTAGAAATAAAAAATCGTGTTCGGGGGCACTACGGTGCGATCGAAAAAGGTACTTTCACAATTAAAAGGCTCAAACCGCCCCTGTGCACGCCATTGCTTGCTAGTTTAAACCAAACTATGAATATCTAAATATCCACTAATCTAGTGAACTTTGGTCAAAAAAATTTGCTTTGTAATAATACAAACCCGATTCCAAAAAAGTTGGGCCACTGTACAAATTGTGAATAAAAACAGAATGCAACGATGTGGAAGTTTCAAATTTCAATATTTTATTCAGAATACAACATAGATGACATATCAAATGTTTAAACTGAGAAAATGTATCATTTTAAGGGAAAAATAAGTTGATTTTAAATTTCATGGCATCAACACATCTCAAAAAAGTTGGGACAAGGCCATGTTTCCCACTGTGTGGCATCCCCTCTTCTTTTTCTAACAGTCTGCAAACGTCTGGAGACTGAGGAGACAAGTTGCTCAAGTTTAGGAATAGGAATGTTGTCCCATTCTTGTCTAATACAGGCTTCTAGTTGCTCAACTGTCTTAGGTCTTCTTTGTCACATCTTCCTCTTTATGATGCACCAAATGTTTTCTATGGGTGAAAGATCTGGACTGCAGGCTGGCCATTTCAGTACCCGGATCCTTCTTCTACGCAGCCATGATGTTGTAATTGATGCAGTATGTGATCTGGCATTGTCATGTTGGAAAATGCAAGATCTTCCCTGAAAGAGACGACGTCTGGATGGGAGCATATGTTGTTCTAGAACTTGGATATACCTTTCAGCATTGATGGTGCCTTTCCAGATGTGTAAGCTGCCCATGCCACACGCACTCATGCAACCCCATACCATCAGAGATGCAGGCTTCTGAACGGAGCGTTGAGAACAACTTGGGTTGTCCTTGTCCTCTTTAGTCCGGATGACATGGCGTCCCAGTTTTCCAAAAAGAACTTCAAATCTTTATTCGTCTGACCACAGAACAGTTTTCCACTTTGCCACAGTCCATTTTAAATGAGCCTTGGCCCAGAGAAAACGCCTGGGCTTCTGGATCATGTTTAGATATGGCTTCTTTTTTGACCTATAGAGTTTTAGTCGGCAACGGCGAATGGCACGGTGGATTGTGTTCACCGACAATGTTTTCTGGAAGTATTCCCGAGCCCATGTTGTGATGTCCATTACAGTAGCATTCCTGTATGTGATGCAGTGCCGTCTAAGGGCCCGAAGATCACGGGCATCCAGTATGGTTTTCCAGCCTTGACCCTTACGCACAGAGATTGTTCCAGATTCTCTGAATCTTTGGATGATATTATGCACTGTAGATGATGATAACTTCAAACTCTTTGCAATTTTTCTCTGAGAAACTCCTTTCTGATATTGCTTCACTATTTTTGGCTGCAGCATTGGGGGAATTGGTGATCCTCTGCCCATCTTGACTTCTGAGAGACACTGCCACTCTGAGAGGCTCTTTTTATACCCAATCATGTTACCAATTGACCTAATAAGTTGCAAATTGGTCCTCCAGCTGTTCCTTATATGTACATTTAACTTTTCTGGCCTCTTATTGCTACATGTCCCAACTTTTTTGGAATGTGTAGCTCTCATGAAATCCAAAATGAGCCAATATTTGGCATGACATTTCAAAATGTCTCACTTTCAACATTTGATATGTTATCTATATTCTATTGTGAATAAAATATAAGTTTATGAGATTTGTAAATTATTGCATTCTTTTTTATTCACAATTTCTACAGTGTCCCAACTTTTTTGGAATCGGGTTTGTAATAAAAAAAGGTATCAGGTATTCAGAATTTGGTTAAACATCTGTTAAATAAAAACTAATTTGTTAAAAAATAATTTTCTGTTAATTAACTAAACCTAAATGGCTGATATACAAAAAAATCCCATCTTATTTAGCAGTATCTCAGCATGCTTTTATTATGGAACACTAACACAGCACATCTTAGTTTCTCAGTAGTCTGACTTCTGGTAAATCTCTTAAGGTTATGCCAGTGTTTGTGCGCTGCTGAAACGGCACCTCCTGACATCGGTTTTGCTCAACACATTCTAAAGGCATAATAAGATGGTTCACTGGAGAGGTTGCAAGCTTGTAACAGCAGAATCTTCAATAGAACATTGTTCAACTGCTGACACTGTAAGACACAAAACACAGTCTGAGAGCCACACACATGCACATTTCCCTCTTTTCTTTCTTGTAGACAAGAAGTATCAAGTCATAGTTTTCACTAAACCCTGCTTAGTTAAAATAATTTTTGTTTGTTCCTTCACAGCAGGCTGGGAAATCTGAAGTGGGATTTCTGTTTCTGTTAGAACGCTGTGAAAGTGACAATTCGTAAACACAGTGCGGACTTTTGGAGAAGAACCTGATGACAACACAAAGAAGGATCTCTTTCCTCACATCTGGGTCTCAAACTTTCCTCTGAAGCAGCTGACATATCGCAGTGTTGCATGAAGTTTCATACTTAAACATTTCTGTGAGATAAAAAGAAGATATTTGTTTATATCCTCGTCCCAAGTCTTGGTGGCAGCCTATTTTTAGCGACTCTCCTGCATAGAAGCCATAGTGGTGGTTTACTGTGAGGATCTGCCGAATGTCTCCATGTTTTGATGTATGAATAAATCCAGCACCCCGCTTGGATTTGGGCGCAGTCCAGGCTGCAGCAGGCACCAGCTGTACAGGTGGCTTAGCTTCAGGTTGGAAGCTGCGTGAAGAGCTGAATTGATGCTGAATACAAAGCATATTCTATAATGGCTTACACATGCCAGTTTCCGTGATTGCAACAATAAGGGAGCCAAACATGCTAGAATAGAAAATAATTGCATTACTGAGCAAAAGGGAGAGATTGCGTGATTCATTATTCCCTTTCCAGTGCATTACAAGCTTTTTGCTTCTCAAAGAATAGATATACATTTTTCAAGAAATAAATGTTATGTAAATGTGTATAATTTTTATTCATATTTCATACAATTGAATTGATACTTTTAAGGAACCCTTAAAAGCATACCTCGGGTCTTTAGTGACCCGGGACATCATTCACTACCCTCAACACTACATTCAACCTTCTTAGTATTCCTCAATCAATTCATTATAAACAATATTATAAGAAAAAAAAGACAAAATTATAAAAGCCTGTTTTCCCATTCATTTTTTGTAAAAAAAAAAAAAAAAAAAACTGTATAGGGTCGCTAATGACCCGAGGTGTGTAACTCTTTGATGACTGAATAAGTGCAATTCACCTTTATTCCACAAGGTGGAAATGTCTGATACATAATAATGAAGTGAGTTTCACTCAGTCACCGCAGGCAGAAAACAAAAGAACAGGAAGTATCATCAGCAAAACTTCACATGGCTCAGCGATTTACTGCAGAGCAAGTTCTGAACACAATCAAATATTAATGTCACTGTCATTTGATGGTGGAACTGGTGAAGAAGCTGTCAGCGATCAAAATATTGATTTTGAAGATGTTGAAAATGATATTTTTGAGAATATGTTTGATATTGTGAATATGAGCCAGATGCTGAATGTACTGGGGAATGAGCTCTGACAATGACAGTGATGAAGGTATAAAACATCTGCTCAAACTGAACCCTTCCAAGCTCCATAAGTTAACAAAATATGCTTTATTTTATTCTTTTGTGATTATTACTCTAATATCAGTAGAGTTTTATATTATCGCAACAGGTAGAGATCCATCTGCATTAGATATAGATCCTGGGTTGCTAAAGGCCTGAATATGTAATGATTGGTGAAACATTCATGCCTTTAAGAGTTAAATATGTATTTTATTACAAATAATGTAGTTGACACACTGTGCTTGCAGGCAGAAAGACGAAGACAGATGACCTAAGGGGGTGGCTGGTGTCCTTGGGGGTTCAGATGGGTGGTCCCCCTCGGTAGAAATCACGTTCCAGGGGCACTGCTGTACGATCGAAAAGGGCACTTTCATGACTACAGTGCACGCCACTGTTTTAATGTATTATCATACTCATAAACACATATTTACCTATGGGTGGCTAATGAATCAGAAGTCTCCTGCATTCACAGGAAGTAGCTTACTTCTCTGTTGAAAAACAAGGTGGAAAAGGCAGCATAATTATGCTTATGGAGAAGCTTTTGTGTTGTGAGCATAGCTGTGATGCCTTAAAATGCTGTACATTTTGGAACTGAGCCACTGACCTCGCAATATGTGCAAACTGTTCTGGTCTACGTTGTCTGACATTCACACATTTTTAAAATCACAGTATGGCTTCTTGCTTAATACGAGTGACTAATGCTTACTCAAATCTCTACCTCTCTGTGCCTTTAGTTATGTGGTGCATCTTACAAGGTTAGCCTGTTGAGCGAGGCTCTGTCATTGCCGTAAGGCAGAATTTTACCTTTAAGGTCAGTCGAAGACACGGAGGCCTTTGAAATTCTATCAGCAGAGAGTGTAATGAGGAAGAGAGGCATGAGAAATGATTCATGTGCGAGCGAGCCTCTCACAGGCGCCTCTTAGCAGTTAGCACTTTGACCCAGATTATAGCACCAAACCAAACCTCAAAGGGGAGCTCTAGAGATGGACCTCAGCGATATGACTTTACCGTTACCACTATAAAAAGCACAAATACACAGTACAATCTTTCTTATTCTTTTGTTCAATATTATCATTTTCTTTTACCCGCTTCCACTTTCTTCCTTGTCTTCCTCGCTTCCATTTTCCTCAAGCACACTCAAACAAAACTGCACAGTTTCTCCTTTCCCTTAAACATAAAAGATCCTGGCCACTAAAAACAGTATGTGTGTGGTAGTGCCATGTGGACTTCTGAAATGAGAATTGGAGTTTTTAGTCCAGTATAAATTCACTTTCCAATTCCAGTTGATGTTTGCACGGCTGTTATTATTAAAGCTCACCTTCTTTTTAGACCATTAGATGACAAATCCTTAGTCATGAAGGCCACAAACCTTTAATTTTGCTGAGTGCTTGGTAAAAGCCAGCTCAATTATAGTTCTGTCATGACAACTTTCTGAGTGTTTGGCATGGTTATGAATATGAGAGTGTTGATATATTTGGTATTGGCGGAATAGATCTGCTTCGCTGCTGCTGTTGCTGTTATTTCTGCTGCTGCAGAGCAAATACAGGACTTGCTACTGCCAGTACAGTAGCTGTGAGCAAGTAAGACATGCTGCTGATGTACAATATAGAATACATGAATTACCCTTAGCAGATCTATACAGGTGGAGCTGGGGAAGGTGGAGGGTTTCGGAAAGCGTGCTGCACTGATACACAAATGCTGACCAAGTATTTGAAGGTTTCGCAGCGAGCTCATTGGCTACTGATAGGGCAGGAACCAATCAGATGCCTGTGCCCTATAGAGAACAATGTGATTACAAGCAGATTGAGTTAAGGACCTATCAGCCTGCACCATCTAGGCTATGTTCACACTGTTAGTCCAAATCCGATTATTTGTGTATCCGATTGGAATCTGATCTAAAATTATTGATGTCCACCCTGTATATCGCAACTGTTCAGATCTGATTTGTGAATTTTTTTCTTATTTACAACATTTATGTGCGTCTTATGAGGCAGCAGCAGAACCGTAGGAGGCTGGTATGGGCGGTTTTATTCCACGCTGTCATCTCCGCCAGTTTCAAAACATGTCTCTGTTATATTGTCCTTTTCTGCTCGTCTGACACTTCGCAACAACACAGTCTTGTTTCTGCAGCGACTTTCAGCATGTTTCCTATAACAACGTCTGACATTTACGTTTCAGTTTTAGACTTGCTAGATTTAGATTTAAGTTTTAGACTTGCTAAATCTGATTGGATTTCAATCGGATATGAACAAAAATCGGATTTGGACCGACAGTCTGCCCTAGAGTTTCATGTTATAATTTCAAGTTCTTTTCAATTCAGCGATATGAACTAATGTGGTTACATTTATCCATTTCTACTTTTTTCATCCATTTAGGCTTTCTCACATGAATGTACCCATATTAGAAATCACACTTTAACACCCACATGAAAACATAATGTACACAAGGGAGACAAAAAAGGCAATATTAAATTGCAATCACATTAGCAATATATCAGCTAAATCTATTGCCAATAGTGTAGCAAGCTCAGTTCAGACAGAATTCACTTTCAAGGCATTTTTCAGTTGGTCAGTGCAACGAATAGGCTACTCCTTGCAAAATCTACCTGGGAAAATTGTTCTATGATTTCCTATTGAAATGATTGGATTTTGCTCACTGAGCAACGGAAAATGTAACCCTCCCCTCACCCCCCCACCAACCCCCTTATAAAAACTAAATAAAATAATGATTTTGGTTTTCTTTTGAGGAGCCATTGCCTTATTTGCTACCATGTTGGTCATGGTACATAATAATAGAAAAAAAATCCAACATAAGTTATCATTCAAACCTCTAGTGATTGCTTTCTTTTCTGCTTTTTTTCCAGGCAGATACATCTTGACATCACATGATCCGTTGGCTCTATGGGGAGAATAACTGTGAAAGCCAAACCATTGTGCAAAACTTCCCTCCCTCTCCATTTATGAGAGAGGAATGGTGGGACAGCACTCTTTCCTAAAAGCTCTGTAAAAAGCCAAGGTGACCGCTGGGTCACAAGTGAGAAATGGGAAAATGGCTGTGGGGTGTGCATCCAGTAGCAGATAACATGAGAAAGCACTATCTCCTCTCAGCACATTTTTGTGAAGAAGAAAGTCCAATGCTTTCGAAACAGCGACTGTTTCATGCTCTCTGTCTCTCTTTCTGAAATGATGGACAGTTCATTGTTTATCTATTACAATAGATACTGTGCATCAAAGTCAAGAGAAATGCTCTAAAAAGGCTTAACAATACTGTTTGCATGATTCATTTGCAAAAAGAAAGGTTGAAGTAGACCCTCTTAAAAATTTTACAAGCTTCAAAAAGTCAAAAGCAAACATGTGCCATGTGTAAGAAGCCAACACTCTCATACAAAACATTAATCTGACAAAACAAAACAAAAATTAAAGTTTGTTTGTGACATTTACAGACGCAATAAACATCAGAGTAAAAAATATGACCATTTACCTGTAAAATGTTTAAACATTAAATGAAACTGTAACGAATAATGGACAGTTAATATACAGTTATTGTAAAATAAACCCTGTAAACCCTAACGCTCATAATACTTAATTGGTTTGAGTAGGACACACTTAAATTAAACAAATTAGTTCAGTTAAATTAACTGTTATGAGTATTTAGAACTTTCTTTGAGTTCACAGCACTGACATATTTCAAGTAAACTTGAAATGTCATTGTTTGAGTTACTAATTTAAAAAAATTGTAATTGTTAAAAATGAACTAATTTCCTTTAATTTAGACTAACGTAAGTTTAAGTGAAACTGGGCTGGGATTTTTGAAATGCTAAAATTAAGTGTTATATAATTTTTGTGTGTGTGTGTGTGTAAGATTAATGGTAAGGGAGATTAAGTTGTGATTAATGTTTTGTTATGCTAATTTAGAACAGTTTCTGTTAATGTGGGTTTTTGGATTTACCGTCATGGTGACAAGGTGACGCTGTTTGGTTTGAGAGCAGGTAAGTTACATGTTTTAAGTTGCAGTACTCATTCAGTAAGTGCTATACCATGCTATTGTTAACATGTTAGCAAATTAGCAAGTTGGCATTTTCTGAATTAGTTTGTTATAACTAGCAAAATATTTATGTTGATATAACCTGATAATTTTAAGTTAAATGTATCAATTAGGGTACTCAAATATTTCAAGTTAAGTACAATAAAAATGTATGAGTACAAAATAAAAATATTACTTAAATTTTCTCATTCAACCTTTTAGAGTTCTGACAACTTATTAGGGTTTACAGTGAAGTAAATAACCAATTTGATTAGCAAGAACTCAAAATAAAATAGTTTAACTAAATATTTTATGTTAATTGCTATAAAAATGTATGAGTTCTAGTTAGGAGCAATTAGCATGCATGAATATTACAAACTCAAAACTTGATAGTTCTGCTTAAAATTGGGAACATCATTACTCAAAAATTTGATGTAACTGATTACCTCACATTTTTGGAGTTAGCCCAACTTATTCAGGTTTGCAGTGTTGTCAGGATATAGCACAGACACAGAAACGAGAGGAACAGGGGTACTGGAACAATGGTACGTTTACTGAACTGACAACAGGATAAACAAAGGCTGATGGGTAATGGGTATTGACCCCAGACACGGAGTCATATACATAAATATGTAGACAAGTAAAATGATTTCATTTATAATGGCTGCAGTACCTGTATGTGAAAAAATCCAGTAAAAAAATAGTCCATTACCGTACAAAACAATCAGCCTAGCAAAAGACGAATATATTACAATAATATTAATACTGATGTCCTCTGAGGGGATTTCAATATAATCAATGACTGATATGCAGTTATTTGCATATGTATGCTACAAGAATCCGAAAGTACTGTCAGTTTGATTCATTGGTGAAAATCTGGAAATATCAGACTGCTGGGTGCTGCATTTGGCTAATCAGAATCGCAAGAGTTATAGAATGCAGAACTCTCGTAAATAACCGAACTGTGAGTGATTGTAAGCATTAATCAATAAATGATACACAATCATATTCTGCTGCTGTGTGAATGCTCCATAGTTTAACTGTAAGAGCTGTGTTTTATTGTATTGCATAACTACCATTATGTATTATGTTGCTTGCAGGTAAAATCTATGAAGGCTGAAAGCATTAGCATAAAGTGACTAATTAAAATGAAATTAGCATAAATCTGGACACAAATGGATAGGTAAAGTTCTTATTAGCTCGGGAAACCTTTTCAGCTGCTGAACCAACTGAACTGGTAAGAAAAACATCTTCACATCATAGTGGGAATTCATTTAGTATTCATTTTCCACCAAATCTGTGAATTGAACTAGCTTTATGCAACATAATTATTCATACTAATCCATTACTTTTTATTATTTACATAACATTTTTCTCTATTACTTTTTAAATGAGCTACATTGATGGTTTTTATTTAATTTCACTTTAATTGTGTGAGTGATGGAAATATAAGGAAATTAGAAATGATACAAAACGACTTGCAAATGGTTGATTTGTGCCATTTAACAAAACTAACAAGGAAAATTGGGGGGAAACAAACTGCAATATAAATTTTTCCACTGCTGTAGAAATATAAGTCTTATCTTCTTCAGCTTAGGGAGATGTTCATATGGAGCCAAATGAGGCTCTAAGCCATTTGTAACGCAATCAGTCCATAATTAACGAGCACAACTCTGTTCACTGACATTTATGCTTGTAGCTGTGCAGAATAACTCTTTGACTTCCACACAATAGTTCAGCCATTTATAGTTAAATTCCCCAATCACACTTTTAAAATTAACACTGTCACATCCCAACCACACAAAAAGTCACGGTCATTACAAGGCAAGACTAGTCTGGTCTTAACACAACTTTTTGACTGTAGCATAAATGGCCCAAAACAATGCGGCAGCTACTTTTAAACTAGGGTTTTGCCTTTAAATTTACTCATATAATGACTGAAATCAATCACTCAATGTTTGATATGCATATATTGCGGAGAGGTTGAAATGGATGTATTGTCAACATTCTGCTGGTGAATTGTAACACATTGCAAGTTTCTTGAAAAAAAAAAAGAGAAAATAATAAATAAACATTTCATAATAAACCTGCTGCTGTTGCTGCCTCTTCTTTTGGCTTGCAGTCTCTCTGTCGGCTTTGAAGTTTCCCAGCAAGCCTGAGGTAAAATAAAACGGCAAACTTTTTTTCTTACTTAACAAAGGTAAACTTTCAGCGCAGTTTCAAACCACAGGAAGAGCTCAGGCTTGGCATCTTTCTGATGTTTAGCACACGCAGCACATGTTCCCCGGTTGCTCTAAGAATCAATTTGATGCATAGTCTTCCAGCCTTTCAGAACTGCTCTTCCAGATGGTGGAATAGAAGAACAATGGCCTGTTCTATTGTGAGCACAACAGAATATTGAATCAGATAGCTGTAAAAGCAAAGGCTCTTTCATTATTGATGATAACAGAAAGGAATTGTAAGGTGAAGATAACTGCTTGTATTTAGCTCTCATGCACACAATACACATTCACTCTTTTCTTTATGATTCTTCCTCTCCAGCTTTCATTTCATGTTATCCTTCAAGCTGCCATTGTCTTGACTCTTGTAGCATTTTATTTTTTCCCATGTTCAATTTAAATGTTAATCAGGGTTTCTTAGGAATTTTTGTTTTATGTGACCACTTTCAACCATGATTATTAGAACTAAGCAGGATATTTTGAAAT
Organism: Paracanthobrama guichenoti; assembly: GCA_018749465.1. NCBI lineage: Eukaryota > Metazoa > Chordata > Actinopteri > Cypriniformes > Gobionidae > Paracanthobrama > Paracanthobrama guichenoti. The sequence continues at coordinate 2,841,663 of JAGHMJ010000033.1, read as the reverse complement.
ATTGTTAATCTTCACTCAAAATTTGAAGGAATATTAAATCATTGATTGTTCAATTATTCTATTAAAATATGTAAGGATTATTAAAATAAATTTGATGGAATTTTACTATTAATTAAAAATGCTTCATCTGGACAACCTACTGTCGCTGGGGTTTCATTCACCTTAAAGCATCTCGCCAACTTGCAAAGAGAAAGTTGGAAAGTTGTCCTAACAGGAATGTTGTCATTAATAGGTTTCGTCAGATAATTAAGAAAATTAGCATCATGTGCCAGATTAACACCAATAACTGTGAGGTCCTTGCTGAAAAATCCAGCATTGCTGGTCACCAGCATAATGTACATGGTGGTTGTTTCTATAGCATGGATGTTGTTTGCTGGTTTTCTGGCCCCAACATGGGGTCCTTGTTGCTGGTCCCCAACATGACATGATGGTTGCTGGTTTGCTGGTCCCTAACATGAGATGCTGGTTTGCTGGTCCCCAACATGGGGTGCTGGTTGCTGGTCCCCAACATGACATGATGGTTGCTGGTTTGCTGGTCCCTAACATGAGATGCTGGTTTGCTGGTCCCCAACATGGGGTGCTGGTTGCTGGTCCCCAACATGACATGATGGTTGCTGGTTTGCTGGTCCCTAACATGAGATGCTGGTTTGCTGGTCCCCAACATGGGGTGCTGGTTGCTGGTCCCCAACATGACATGCTGGTTAGTGGTTTGCTGGTCCCCAGCATGGAATGCTGTTTGCTGGTTTGCTGGGTGTATGGGAACAATGACAATATTATCTCCCTTTTTGGCAAAACGTCATTCAGAGTAACAAACCATGGTCATTCAGCGTAACGGATATATTTATGTAAAAATATAACAATATACTTATTTCTGACCTGTAATTATTAAAATACATAAAAGAATATGTGATCATACTCTTTTTATCATACTCATAATTTAGTTATTTTCAGTTCCTTACAAAAACCTGCTGACAAATGGGTAAAACCTAGTGGTTTGAAGGATAGTGGGAAAGTTTAAAGATTTCAAAATTACAATTAATTAGTATTTGAGGGCTGCACTGATGCTTAAATAGAGTCTTTTAATATATCATCAAATGATTCCTGTTTTAAATATGCCTAATAAGATTTTCTGATACATAAATATTGTTACACTGAATAATATTTTAGTGGGTGTCTTCTGTAAATCATAACAATCAAAACAATGCCTCACACGTTTTTTATGCTGTGATTCAGAATATGTTTTAACTTATTGTATGAAATATGCTTGAAGAGCCTTGCGTTTTAGAAATAGGTTGTTCTCTAATGGATAGATGGACAAAGAAAGAACCAGTGAATGCATGTTATTCTAGCTCTTAACTCTTTAAAAGAGCAAGGAAATATTATTTTTCAAGATACGTCCCCTTTAAATATCCCAGAATAACAACCTGCACTGGCTCTGTCTTGAGGCAAAGCCCACCATAGTTCAGGATGGAAGTTACGGAGGCCCAGACTTTAGGGAGCAGAAGCAGAGCTCCTGTATTACAGATTCTGCTTGTACCTTCACAGCAGCCCAGATCCACCTTTGGCTAATTTCCCACAATTTCCAAGCTTCCTGAAAATGAATATGCATTACAGTTGCAGTGAATCCATTTGCACGGCAGAATAATAATGAAGAAAAAGTGCTCTCAAAAATGCAATTAATCTTATGTAAAACGCCTGCTCAATGCCTCTAATTAGATGCCATTTTAATAACTGCGTATGTTGTACAAGAAAGACAGTTTAGCAAAGGTGGTAAACACCATTGTTCATTTGTTTGATGGCATAACAGCAAAAGTAAATAGATTTTTGTTTACTGGAATATAACCAATCACTTATTTATCTGAAACGAACCCTCTAGAAAAGTACTGCACATGCTAAAACATGATAAAACCCACACAAAATAAGACAAATTGCTAGCAATAACACATGATTAACAACACTATCAAACAGATGAGATATGCATTCAGAAAAACAAAAACAAAAAAACAAAACAAATGTAAATGCATAAATGCATTTTAAATGTGAAAATGGATTCACGTTTGGCATTCAGGCTAGTGTACAGCAAGATGAACATAGATTTGTGGGAGTAGACGCTTTTGGCAAAGGATTACACTGAGCCTGCAGAATAAACCAAACACAATCACCAATAGAAACACCAGTTCATGTTCTAGAAGCATGGTGTCATCATATTTGTGTTATCCAATTGTAGGTGAAAACAGGGTCCTCCCACGACCGGCTCTGGGATGATAACATCTTCCAACGTTATTATACTATTACAGGTCACAGACTGGGTCGACAACTAAGGACTGGAGAAAAGGTTACTGTTTCTTCAGGCTAAGATGTGAACTGTTCTGTGCTTCAGAAATGCTTGATGTACTGATAGTGCCTTTCTGATAGACTGTCAATCAACCTGCCATCCCTGGTACAAGGTACTGTAGGTAATAGGTTGTAAAGGCATATTCCAGATTCAGTACAAGCAAGCTCAATTGTAAGCTTGAGTAAGCTCAACTCAGTACAGTAAGCTCATTTGTGGAAAAATTTTGTTTACAGCCAAAATTTTCAACGTGCCCCTCCTTTTCGTTACAAAAAGCAAAAATCTGTGTTACAGTAAGGCACTTACAATGGAAGTAAATGAGGCCAATTCATAAATGTTAAAATACCCACATAATAATATAAACAGTATGAATTATGGGTGTAACGGTACACGTATCCGTACCGAACTGTTTTGGTATACAGGACTTCCGGTACGGTGCACGTGTGCCAACTTTAACAGTTAACAGTAGGCTTGTTTTACGCGTGGAACATACTTAAATCTGAGTTCCCACACAAACATATTAGACACTTTGTCTATTTTATCACAAAAATTCAAATGATAAATGCTGTTTTGACACTCTTTAATCTGACGTGACTGATCACTGTATAGGCGGCGCGCGAGTGAACGTGATCATCTCTTCCTAGTAGGGGTGTTCGATTCCAGGTTTTTTGGAGTCGACTCCGATTCCCGACTCCCACTGTAGGAGTCTATGGAATCGACTCCTCGACTCCATTTACTTTACATCAAAACAGGGTCAGAAATAAGACAAAATTGCAGTTGTTACACACTTAAATTATGCCCCCCCGACACAAAGCCTTAAAATCCCTTTAATAAAAACGCACACTTTTAGCGTGATCGTCCAAATTAGTCCAATTTAGCGATGACTTGATGAGTGCTTATCAACGTTGTTACCTAGCTGTTGCCGATGCCTAATTTTACAGTGGAAAATGTCACGAAAAGGCTGTTGTCGAGTGATGGCGCTAAATGCACATGATCATTGTCTTAAAAGGTGAGTTAAAGATACTAAATACTAAAATACAAACAATAATGTTATTGATGTTATTTATAACTGATGATGTTTTCTTCTTGATGTAAGTTTTTTTTTATGATTTATGGTTAATTTAATGATTCTCCTTTAACACAAGGTTAACCACGAATGGAAAACCAAATCTATATTTATTGCATTAATATACCATCAATTAAACTAAAGCTAGCATGGAGGAAGCCTATGTTTAATTACAAACTAAAGTCGCTGTGTTTTCTATTTCTAAAGTAAGCACTCAAATAAATGTGTGTGACAAAGTTTCTGCGACAGCTCTCTGACGCGGTGTATGACGTCAGTGTCTGAATTCCTCGCTTCATTTCATTCACTCAACTTATATAGTGCACTAAACTGCCATGCACTTTATAGGGATTAGAGAATCAGTAAACAAGTGAGCGATTTCGGACACAGCAACAGAGTCGACACCGAGAGTCGATTCCTGTGCTGTCTTGGAATCAACTCTTTTGGAGTCAACTCCCCATCACTACTTCCTAGTCGAACAATAATCATGAATTAACATCTGAAGGTATGTTGAGGATACATTACAACTTACAAACGTATCATGTCGACACAAATCACTATTAAACCACTATTTAATGAAAAAAAAATATATATATATTTAGTTTTCTCTCCCCTGCTGTACCGAACCCGTACCGAACCGTGACTTCAAAACCGAGGTGCGTACCATATCGTCAGTTGTGTGTACTGTTACACCCCTAGTATGAGTGTTAACATATTTTAAGTGTGTAAAAAAAACTGCTTAGTAACTTTTCTGGGTAAAATTGTGTCCAATTTTACAACTTTGTTGTCATGACAATAAAACACACAATAAATTAAAAAAACAATTGTAAAAATGGTCATTTAAACAGCTTCACAGCTCAAGCAATATGAACGTTTAGTTTATTTTTTGTGGTAATCAACATTATGCAAAAAACACTCACACTGACAAAACATGTATTGAACCTGAATATTTCTATATACAAAACTTTAAAAGCCATTTTTAAGATGTTACATCAAACCGTCATGGATGATTTTTCACCCTTTAATAATTTGTATACAGATAATAATTTATTATACTGTTGTTTTAGAAGTATATAAATATATAAAGTTGATAATTACTTTTTTACTGAGGCAATTTATTAAGAGTGACATGCTGAATGGCTACAATTATGAGACTGTTAAAATATATGGTCAGTTATCTGGAGCATGTAAAACAAACTGCGATTGCAGGCGAAAACAAATCTGCCTGTTGTGTAGTGGAGTGCCAGTTTCCAGCATTCAGCATGTTTATTTATTTATGGGCTTCAAGAAAGAAGGTCTTGGCAAAGGCTGGACACTGGGCCACTGCGGTTATCCTCAACGCTCTACCACTGGACGAGGAGGAGAAGGTAGGCCAGCACATTAATGATGCATGGGGACCAGTACGTTCAGTTTAAAGTTCTCCATGCTCTGTGCAGACCCACTGAAATATGCATGAGCTACACCACATGTGCAGGCTGCAGCACGTCAAGTTACTTTCCACCTTGGCGGAGGGTGCAGCGGCTCGCGGCACGCTTGCAGCAAAGCAACCGCAGGCTCTTCTGAAAAAGGATGCTTGAGTCGTAAGTTGTCCATTATAATAGACCGGTTCTGCATGTATGTGTTCATCATGTAGTGTTCTTGAGTATTTTATAGCTTGTTTTTGTCATAATGTAGATTTATAAGGTAAGAAACAATACTTTTCATAGTAAAATGCACTCTGTTGAGATGATATATGTTGTGTCCAAATAGACGTTGCTTTGTGATGATTTTGCAACTTTAATAAAAGTGGCAGAATTTGTCAACATATCATTAAAACAAAAAGATTGCTTTATTTCTAACTGATTCAAAGGGAAAAAAAACAAGGATTTTCAAAGTATCTTGTTATGCTGGCTTGTTAGTTATAATGAGTTGTTTGTTCATGGACTGGCCTCTAGACAAAGTTTTTGGTCTGCTGGATTTCCTTGAAAGTCAGCATGAAATCCAAACTGACCCTGTTTATTTTATTTATTTATTTATTTTTGCATTGCCTTATTTTGAACGATTCATTGCTGCACGGTTTTCCAAATAAATTCAAAATGAAATAACTCTTCCCAGCGACTGCGTTATCACTGACAGATTGTGCAGGCTATTAGATAACACTTTATTTTGATGGTCCCCTTTAGACATTAAGCTGACTATAATTAATGTTGCACCTACATGTCAACAAACTCTCATTAGAGTATTAGTAGAGTATTTGTAGACAAGTAGTCATAGGCGGAGGGTGAACCAACTCTAGGGTAAGGCTAGATGTGATTCCTTCTTAAAAACCCATTTAAATAGAATGTCATGAAATAGTTACATGTCACCTATCAGCAAACTACACATCCCAGCATAAATACTCATTTAATTGTTATTAAATACTCATTTAATTGTTATTAAAGTGGTTATGTTCACAAACCACTATAATATGAACTGGCACGCATTGGGTGATTTGGCATGGCAGCCAGTGTGAATAATAAATAGCCTAACCATTGCCTTACCTAAATGCAGCAAAACATACATGTTTTCTTCAAATTCTGAATTGATTATCGCCTAGAAAGCATGTATAAACGCGCTCCCTTTTCTAATTACTAAGCTGTCACTCATCTTTAATCATCTCGATCTCACATAGTTCTGCTAATCGATTAAGCTGACTGTACAATGAATATCTTATTTAGCCTACATAATGTCTACACATTTTTGTTACAAGTTAAATTATAACGATCTCAGCACTGGACAAAAACTTTGGCGTTTTGAGTGGTGAGGGGATTCTCTAACTTAAACATGTCTGATTGGCCATTGCATTCAAGAAATCATTAGATATGTTTGTGATTGGCTACATTGCTCAACGGTGCAAAAATATGTTGTAAATAGAAAAGCCTATTCAAGAGCAAGAGCACAATCACCAAATCTGTTTATGTGTATCAGAGTTCAGATGGCGCATTGAACAAATGTTTCAGCGATTACTAATCTTAACGCCACTGATTGGCCATTGCATTCCTAAACTCAACACAGTCGTGTGTGATTGGTTTTAGTGTGCAACGCTGTAAAATGCGAAAAAAGTATGATTCAACATGAGCAAATCTAAATGTAATGCCGCAATCGGCACTTTTCGTTGCATTTTAATTTTCAATGTATTACTAGATTTAGTTTAAATGTTTAGGTGCATTTTTGACCCACGCCCCCATCCATTTTTAAACCCATGGCCAGGGGAAGGCTAAGTCTTACACACCCCACCTATGCAAGTAGTATTAGTAGATTTTATTGTGATGGTCCCCTTTAGGTATTCTACTGACTATAAGCAACCTTGCAAGTACATGTCAACTTGTTTGACTAACCCTAACCCTGCCCCTAACAGTCTACTAATACTCAACCAATACTCCAGTATTGAAAGTTAGTTGACATGTAGGTACAACATTAATTATATTCAAAAGAAAAAAGGGACCATCAAATTAAAGTGTAACCGATAATGTTAATCAACAGCTATAAGGCATTGCTTTACCAAACTAGCGCAAACCTGGCTCTATTTTTATCCAATCAATGGATGGATAAAATACATACTTTTTCACATTGAATATCCAGTTTCATTTTGAACACTCCTTATTAAAGAAGTAGAATGGGTTGCAAACAGGGCTTCATGTTGACTTTTAAGTGTCTACAACAACTACAAAAGCAAAAATTAGCTCTTGAGGAGGTGTAGAGACCACATTAACAAATCTAAGGCTAAAAATACAAAATCTAACTTCTAAAAATACTGTCATGTGTTAACTATGTGACTGCAGTAAGCTGTAGCCTCATCTATGAATGAACTTTCATCTGTGCTGTGTTGCTATTTCTATCGCACAGGTCCAACAGCGACCTCCAACATGTCAGGATCCGTTATCACTTTGTGGCGCGCAATGCCAACGAGCTCTCCGTGCAGCAGGGCGAGGTGCTGGAGGTACGGATGACCCTCTGTGAGGAGGTGGAGGAGGATGGGGAACAGGGCAGAACAGGTCTGAGGTACAGCGTGTGGGAGGTAGAAGGAGAGAAAACACGACTACAGCTCATGCAGAGCTCAAGGTCTAGAAGACTCTGTAGGCCGATGTTTGAACATAAATGATAAAAAACAAAAACATCAAAAGTTTGTGGGAAACTTGTGGGAAACTTGAGGGAAACTACATAGTACATAACATACTGATAAGGTAAAAATACATAACATCTAGTTCTGTCTACTTAATAATGCATAAAATAAGACACTATTTTTCAATTGCACATTACTGAAACACAAGTAAACCCTTGCAAGTGCACAATACCCACAACAAGGGAGCTGAAGTTAAGCATGTAGGAAGGCGTCCTTTCAACCTGTCACTTTCAGATGTCTGCCATTTCCCTCAGAACAGCCGCCAACCCTGAGGAACTCTATTTACATGAGAACTACTGAAGTGATCAAGAGGGATTACCCCCGATTGGCTAATCCATCTGGAAACACGGATAATCGTGTTTCTAGACATGCCGGCCTGAGCCTGGTATCACTGGGATTTAATTCTAGGATCCCAATGGTAGGATGCATCATTGGGACACAGTATGACACAAGCGCTGCACCAAAACCTTTTAGCTAAAATTAGACAACATGTTAAATGAATGAGGAAGAGTCTCAAAAATAGATTTATCACAGAGAGAAAAAAAAATATATATATATATATATATATATATATATTGATCCATGCACACTCATGCAATTTACAGAACTAATAGACTCTTATGTTCTTCTAGGTCTTGGAAAACAACAAACAGTGGCGGCTGCTGAGGAACCGCAGCGGTCAGTCAGGCTACGTGCCGTGTAATGTGCTAGAAGAGGTCAAACCAGGAGAGCAGCAGTACGACCGTGCTGCTCTCTTCAACAGCCAGGTCAGCTTGAGTCTAAGCTACTTCACTGTCACACTGTTCGCCCATCAGTCCGGTTTATAATTTGAATGTTATGAATACGTTAAACTTTAGTGTCTTATTGCTTTTTGCTTAAGCATTAAGGCAGACTGAGATGGCGAACGGGAACACATTACTAGCGGTTTGATAACATAGTCAAGCAAAAGGCTAATCATATTAATTACTATTCTGTGTCCGACATTGTAAAGCCTTTGTGCAGTAATTTGAGTAAAAGTTGAGCGAGTTGATCGCTGAGATGGGGCTAATTTGCATATTCATGGCTCTGCATATACTAAATGAAGAAGGGGTGTAGAGTTATATTCAAGCTATTTAAAGTTTTTTTTTTTTACAGGAAAAAACATTTAAATATGTCATTTTGGGGATCTAAGATGCGTTACAAGGGATAAAATGATTGACTACAGGTGGACTTCATTTAAGATCATTTAATGCTGTAGAAGTAGTGTTCGTTGTTAGTTCAGTTAGCTAATTAATGTAGTTAACTAATGCTAACAAAAGAAACTGTATTGTGAAGTGTTACTGTGAAAACTATTAGATACGTTAGATGAACTGACATCAGGTGATTTTGGGAAACACCACCAACACTTGAATGAACAAAAATAAAAAATAAAGATGGAGCCGAAAAGGTAATACTGTTTTATTTTGCCAATGCTTTTTAGGCACATAGTCCTTCCTTTAAATACAAACAAGGTGATATTGGCCTGTGCTATTTAAAAAAAAATTAAAAAATAATTGTATTTCATACAATTTTTATATAACAGCTTTATTTAAAGCTGCTGTCCGTAACTTTTTTTGTGTTCAACATTTACAAAAATTATATAATGAGAATGTGCAACATGACTCCATTTTCCAAACCGTATTATTGTCTTACCCTGAATCATTATGGTACACTTATAATAACTGTTTATATTGGGACTATTTCGGACCGGACTGGTAGGAACCGCTGCGGAGGAGCACAGTCCCTGCGTGACTCACCAGATATAAACAGAGAGAAGTAGCTCCGGCTGCAATGTTCTTCCGCAAGACTCATGCAGTTCTATTTATTAACCGCTAGAGCGCCAAAAGTTACGGACTGCAGCTTTAATATTTATATGTTTACTGTGAGAATATTACATTGAAGTTTTAAGCTGCATTTAGACAAGTCCCAAAATGTGCTAACAGGGTTGAAAAAACTTGCACACCTCATAGAAAATGAATAGAAATAGGCTAAAATAATATATCAGGCCATTTCCTGAAGGCTAAGCACTTCCTTTTACCGATCACTTGTGGAAAAAGAGAAAAACACTTATTCTGTACTTTATTCGTGGAAAGTGCACACATATATTCTCCTACTTTACATGGCAGGCATTGACTCTTTCTTTTTCTGCCCCTCTGTTTTTCCCATCTACAGGCTGTGAATCCTTACAAAGGTACCTCTGCTGGCCCTGTAAATCACGCAGAGGTTTTGGAGATGAATAAATCCTCCCGGGATAAAGATAGTACGTACCTCTTATCTGCTTGCTGTATTTGCTGTGAGATGGAGAGTGGGGAGAGTCTGCCAAAAAAATAAAAAAATAAAAAAATAAAAAAATGCAGAGAAGTGGGAAATTAATTTGGTGTGAGAGTGCTCTTATGTACATAGATTGCAGATTCCCACCAGAGCTCATTGCTCCTGTCTTGGGCAATCTTATTCACTGTCTCTGTCCCAGTGCTTGTTTCTCTATCTCTCGCTTCTTCTGCCTATCTGTCTAGACCGCAACCAGCAGAAGGAGGTAAATGATGAACTGCTGAAGAGGATAACTGACAATAAGGCCCAGCCAACAGCTCGAAACTTTCGGGTGGAGCGCTCAAGTACATCCATGCCCATCACGTATGAATCCCAGCCCTTTGAGGTCCATGCTTGGCTAAACGCAAAGGGATTCTCCAGACCGTGAGTGACACGTGAGCTGCGACACGTGACATGTGACACCTCAGACACGCGACATGTGACACTTCAGATGATTTATTGGTTTTGTAACCTAATGGTTAAACATATGGGCTGTTAACTGAGGTTGCAAGTTCAAACCCCACAAGTGATGAACCATTTACCCTTGAGCATGGTACTTACCCCCAGGTTGCTCCAGGGGGGCTATGACAAAGATGTACCGTAAATACACATAATAATATGTAAACTTTATTGAGAATGTTATGGGGGGGTCATACTGGCATAAAATCTGGCATAAACATCTATTTTAAATACAAATATATTCTTACCACGGCTTTACTGGCTAATAATACATTTTATAATCTACATAGAAGGAGGCATGTTTGTGCTGTATAGAATCACAGTGACTTAATTTCAATTCAAGCCAGATTCGGAGTCTATTTATAATGTTATAATGTGGGGCTTCAGGTTCTAGAGAGCATTTGATTGGACAGAAAATCTGATGAGAAGCTGAAGTGCAGCGTGATGTCACCAAAATTGATCCATAAAGAGTGGTGCAGGTATGACATCACTTTGTAGGCCAAAATGCAGAAGCAAGTTAGCATTTTAGCACTTCCGGTTCCCTTGTCCCAAAGTCAGTGGTTTTTTTGAATGGGGTTTTAGTTAAAAGGCTGAAATAAGGTTTGTGGTGAACACAAGCTCAAGACACTTTCATGTTTTATTTTACGACATAAAATACATCAGTATTACTCGTGATTATTTGAAGCTGTTACGTGTCTTGAAAAAGGCGGTGGCTAACAAGTGGCTAAATGGGGCTACAGAGTCTGTCGAGGAGATTAAACGTCATCACGCTGAAAAGGTAAGCTCAGTCCGCTTTTACAGCCTCATTATGCTCATAATTGTGCTCTTATAAACTGTTCTAACTCAAACTGAAAATGTTTTGAAATAAAAACTGAAAGTTGGTGGAAGCTTAGTGGTGGTGACATTGAAATCACAGGACCGTGGTGTAGTCTGTTTAGAGCCTACCTTTAGCCTTTTACTTCTGGCGACTGCATTTAGGCTTCAAAATTAATAAAAGATGTGTTTATCTGTGATAATTATCTTTATGGACAGAACGTGCAAGTATCATAAACTTTTGTTGATCACAGAGATAATTTTTTGCGATAATCCAAGAGCCAATGGGAAAATCCTATTGGATTTTTCTCAAGGGAGCCAGTGCGATGCTAACTGCCGTTTGGCCTACAAAGTGGCGTCCTGTACCACTCTATTTCAGCTGATTCAGTGCCTGAAAACTGTAACAAATAGGTTGTGCAGCCGTTTAGTGAATTTTCTCCAGTATATTTTTGCAGTATATGTAGCAATTTATCTCAAAAGATCAAAAAAAATTTGATTCCTCATGATATGACTCCTTAAAAAAAAAAAAAAAAAAAAAAAAAAAGATGAATATGATGTAATATTCTCTCTGCACTCCAGGGTGGTGGGATGTCTGGGTATTCTGAACGGGGCTCAACTATTTTCTCTCAGTAAGGAGGAGCTGAAAGCCGTGTGCGGGGACGAGGGTTCCCGTGTCTTCAGTCAGATCAGTGTCCAGAAAGCTCAATTAGAGGTCTGTCACAGAGTAATATCACTTCATCTGAATTTGTGCAGATTAAACTTTCAAATGCAGTGTAAAATGGAGCTTGAAAGTCTTTCTTTCTCTCAGAGGGGTCGCGGGGATACAGAGCTACAGGAGATCATGAGGCGACGACAACAAGAGGTGGAAGGCTCAACCTGGGACTGATTACAGTCAATCAGGCCGTCACTCGTGACCTTATTTCATCACATTTTCTTCAGTACTCTTGTTCACCCTACAATCAACAGCCACCCAGAGGAATTCAGAACAGATGGACTAAACAACTCCAATCATTACTGGAACCCAGTCCAGCCCATTTCTTTTATGACCAGCACAATGTAGCGCTTAAACTGATGAACATGAATGCATTGAGAGTGAAGTCTTTAACCCCCATTTATAGAGATATAGAAATGATTTTGATAGCAGGCATATGATTGGCGCTGTTAAAGGGATAGTTTATAGCCATTATTTATTAAACCTTGTGTCATTTCGAAATCATTTTTATGTGGAACCTTCACACAGCTTTTTTTTTTCCTATGAAATGCAATTAGTGGTCATGTCTGTCAAGTTTAAGTCATTATTCACTGCACTCTCTAGCTTTTAAATCAACTATATGCCGCTTTTCAACGTATCTCATCTAATGTCATTGCTTCTGAGGGTGAGTAAATAAAGACGTTGATTAATTTTAATTTTAGGATCTATTTCTTTAATCTAACATTTTAAACAAGTCCCTTCTGTTTCTGCATAAATAATAAATGGTGAATAAAAAATAAAATGGTATTAAGTAATGCAGTGAAAGATTGTGATCTATTAACCACCTACTTAATTCAGCTAAATGACTACTTGAATATTAATTTTAAACAATGTGTTGTTATTTATTGTTTCAATTCATTAGTACGCTCATGCTTCACACTTCATTAACGCAAATCAGCTCATGTTTATTCATGTTTATGATTAGTAGAGACTATCATACTTCATAATATGATACATAAGAGCTCATAGATGTATTGTGAAACATTCCTTGTATACTATCTGTACCTTTTAATTATGAGTCTGAATATATATAATGTCATTAAGCAACACAAAATAAACAATAAACAAACTATGCAAGCCCATGGGTAAATCAGTATGTGTGCAAGCTATGGGGTCTGTACTTCTGTAAATTATTTAAAACATGTTTACATAAATTGTGTACTGCATGTGCATTGATCTCATAAGTGCCAGACGTCTTTGTACTATCGCTTTTCACAGAGCAAATTCCTGGTGCTCTTCTTACCCAGTGTTGTCTATAAAGCCCCCTTTCAGCCCTGTGAAAACCATAAGGCCGAATCTCTAACCGCCTCACTGACTGACAGCTTTGCTACTTGCCCTCACAGGGGGCACATAACAGTGGCTTTCAGTTTGTCTTGTTGCTTTATTTCTGGAATAGATTGTGAACGGATCAGCGAGTATTGTGCTGTGTTCAGGATGAGTGAGAATGACCTCCATCTCTCCCTTTGTATGCACTGTCAAAACGCCTCCCAGTCTTAAGAGAGGGTGGATGTGGCTGCGTATTGTCACTATGATTCATGGCATGAATCAATGCCTAATGATGGGATTTACAGAGAGGAACATCAAAGAAAAGATACTAGACATTTGCAGTGCAGTGGAATTCTTGTTATTCATGTTGAGGGAATCTACCATTTTTGAGAGAATGTTTCTATTGGCTATCTTCTATATGTCTGGGATTGTGGTCATGTATATTCTTTGAAGTAATATCCAAGTATGATCAGTGTTGGGGAGTAACTACAATATAAATGTAATTAAAACAGTTACTGAGAAAAAAAAAGTGTAATTAAATTAGTTATGAAAATGTTAACAATTACAAAGGGGTTACATCTGAATATTTTCTGTAAAAAGCTACCCTAAACATAACCAGTAAAATGTCCTTACTAGTTGGTTGTCATAATATTTCACTATGTAAGTAGACATTTGGCCCTCACACTCCAAACATGCACACAACACACATTGGGTTTGGATTGACATAATTTTTATACTGTACAAACTGTATATTCTATAAAAAAAATCTTCTGCTGAAGGAACACCGCAATAAATTACTTTGAAAGTGTTCCCTGCATTACTATCTATTGCGAAACACTGATTTTAGTCTGTTCAGCGCGCACTCGTTCACGGAAGCCTGCATTTTACCGGATATTCCAAGGGGGGTAATCCAGCACCCGGAAAGTGTACCTTCCATAGGGGCAGCCATTGCTAACCAAGCCATCACCTGCTGTTAACGTTCCATTGACTCCCATTCATTTTGGCATCACTTTGACAGCGAATAACTTTACATCTGAGGTGTTTAAAGACTCCATTTGTCCATTGTTTATTTCTAAAGAAACACGACAATGTATAAAAGGATCCATTACCTTGTATCTTACACTATCGCCCTGTGGAAGCCGTTTTTGTAAAAATAGGCTAACGATTGCATCATAACCACGTGACTCTCCATCGCACAGAGAAATTACCGTATAGACCCTTATAGACAGTAGGAGAAGCTCACAGGCAATCTTTTACTGTCTATGAGGCAATCGAGGGGACGTGGAGGCATAAAGTCCGATAAAGTCAAGGGAGAAGCATGGGGAGAAGCCCATAGAGAGCCAAAATCTCTGCAAGATTCGGTGATTCAGATTTGACTTTGCACAACTACTAGAAGACGTACAACTGTCAGACAGGTTGCTCACGTCACATCTACGTCGTCAAGCTCAGTCTGAGGCTGCGCAGTACGCTCAGCCATCAGGAAGTGAGTGCTTCTAATTGACTTTGCTTCTCTCCGTTGAAGTCTATGGAGTCGCTGTGTTAATTTGTTTTACCATCTATGGGATATTCACTTACAGAAGACCCGTCCTCTCCCGACAGCAAAATGGACATATCTGCATGACTTTCTAACATTTACATATGCATTTACATCTCAAACGCATTAAACTGTGAGTCTGTCAGTCAGCACATGTATGTCAGAGCGTCTGCTGATTTAAAATATACACGTTAACTATACCAGTTATTTTGAAGCCCTTAATATAAAGTATGCATCATGTTTAGGACAAATTGGATTTTTCAAATGTGCTCGTATAAAATATCTATATAAACAGTATTGCCTCAATCCATATCGTTTCTAAAAAATATATCGCTATATCGTACAAACTCGATATACCGCCCAGCCCTAACATATTGTAATATCAACATCAAATTAAAACGATTCATTCATGAAACCATTAAGGAACTGGAATTGTTCTTTACAATTCCCATCCCTGCCCGTAACCCAGAATGCAGAAATCAGACACAAAATGGCCACTGACAAAGACACAACACTTCACTGGCTGAAGTGAATTCCAATTTCTGACTACTTAAAGTCATTTACAACACCAACCAGTAGAGAAGATGGCAATAACAAGCCCTTAGATGACTAACTCAGATGCCATGAATCTAATCATGCATAATTTATGAGCTGAATAAACGCTAAGAAAATAAATAAATAAAGCAAACACAGTCCAGATCTGTTAATTTACAGCCAATTATAACTAACTAACGTGAAAGAAGTTGTCACAATTTTCTTGGTATTTCATCCTGGTGGAGAGAACTGCCATAACATGTGACATATCTGACATTTGGGGGTATGCTGGTGTGTGTGCAGGGGGGAGAAGAGTTTTTCTGGAGAGACAACTCAATGCACAATATCAGTCACACCCGCGCTGTTAGCGCTGTAGGAGACCGACGACTCCAAACTTCTTCTCATTTCATTCTCTGCACCACCCAGTGGGCAGTCACTTAAAATAGAAGACAATAACATGCATGGGGCCCCTTTGAGGTGGCAGTACAAGCGTGCCTGATGGAGTCTGATGCCTGCAGATTAAAGCCGTCTAATGCGGGTCCCGTTTTGCAGAGCATACGGCTGCATAATCAATAACCTATCGAACCGCATATGTAATGCATACTTATCCAAACATCCTCTGAGATTTTTGTAAGGTTGATATGGTGATGTAATTTAGCTGCAGCACATCATCCACAACATAAATCTTAATCTAACCTGAGATGTTATAAGCGATCTGCCACTTTAAGACGTCTGAAGTGACACGGATGATTAGGCGAAAAGGGAACAACATGACAATGTGCATATAGCATCTCCCTAAGCCCTTGCCAAGATTCCTAATTCCCTGTGTTTGTTCACAAGGATTAGTGGGTGCTCGGCGCTCTGTACCGACTCATCGAGTGCTCCCACTAATTCTTATCCAACCATGACAAAAGGCGGACAAATTTCTCGAATGACTCTACTGTTAGTCTTGCATGATTTAGATTCACTCCGCGCCGCCTGGTTACTCAAAGGTGAGGGGAACCACGTTATTAGCCAGTTATTCTGCAAATGACATTTTCCCCCGCCTTACAGACATTTGAGATTTACACTCTAATTGCGACTAACTAGACAAGTGCCCTTTCTTTTGGCTTGACCTCACTGGCATTAATAGTTCAGATTAAATCAAATGTCATTCCACACTTAGGTAATTGAATTATATCTCTGTGTTCCCCTGACATCTGTAGTGATTCATTTTCTTTCCCCCTTTTGTAAATCACCCTGGACTTCAATTTAGATTTGTGTCTCCCTGTTTTCGCTGAGCGGAGGGAGAGGGATCGATCCGGTCGCCCCCCCCAGCATTTGAGAGGGTCTTACTGCTCGCACGGCACGATCGATTTACAGTGTGGAAAGATGTTTCTTTTTTTAATCCGTCGAGAAACAAACCATGAACGGTTACCGGCGTGGAGTCCATGTGCGTGTGTAACACTGACAGTGAGGACTGAACAATATGTGAGCGGGTTGATGGCCATTTACCTCAAGGCTAATGTATAAGGATAGCCATTTAATCCTTCAGAACAGAGACAGATCAAGTTAATACACCCTGTCACATCCTCTCTGCCTCAAGACAACTCTGCTCAATTTAAAAAAGGCCCTCAGCAAACTCCATTCTGCTGGTTAGATTATATCAAGAGACTGCAGGCCCGTTATTGTTCATATGTGCTTCCAAATGGTTGCAATCTCATCTTTACTAAAATCACAGATGAAAATGTTTGATGACAAAGTTTTTTTTTTTTCAAAGGGCAAAAAAAAAGAAAAAAAAAGAAATGCATGATGATAGTGATAATTAAATTGTTACTACAAACCCGATTCCAAAAAAAGTTGGGACACTGTACAAATTGTGATTAAAAAAGGAATGCAATAGTTTACAAATCTCATAAACTTATATTTTATTCACAATAGAATATAGATAACATATCAAATGTTGAAAGTGAGACATTTTGAAATGTCATGCCAAATATTGGCTCATTTTGGATTTCATGAGAGCTACACATTCCAAAAAAGTTGGGACAGGTAGCAATAAGAGGCCGGAAAAGTTAAATGTACATATAAGGAACAGCTGGAGGAAGTCTGGGGACTGAGGAGACAATTTGCTCAAGTTTAGGAATAGGAATGTTGTCCCATTCTTGTCTAATACAGGCTTCTAGTTGCTCAACTGTCTTAGGTCTTCTTTGTCGCATCTTCCTCTTTATGATGCGCCAAATGTTTTCTATGGGTGAAAGATCTGGACTGCAGGCTGGCCATTTCAGTACCCGGATCCTTCTTCTACGCAGCCATGATGTTGTAATTGATGCAGTATGTGGTCTGGCATTGTCATGTTGGAAAATGCAAGGTCTTCCCTGAAAGAGACGACGTCTGGATGGGAGCATATGTTGTTCTAGAACTTGGATATACCTTTCAGCATTGATGGTGCCTTTCCAGATGTGTAAGCTGCCCATGCCACACGTACTCATGTAACCCCATACCATCAGAAATGCAGGCTTCTGAACTGAGCGCTGAGAACAACTTGGGTTGTCCTTGTCCTCTTTAGTCCGGATGACATGGCATCCCAGTTTTCCAAAAAGAACTTCGAATTTTGATTTGTCTGACCACAGAACAGTTTTCCACTTTGCCACAGTCCATTTTAAATTAACCTTGGCCCAGAGAAAACGCCTGCGCTTCTGGATCATGTTTAGCTATGATTAATATGCTTTTTTGACCTATAGAGTTTTAGCCGGCAATGGCGAATGGCACGCTGGAAGTATTCCTGAGCCCATGTTGTGATGTCCATTACAGTAGCATTCCTGTATGTGATGCAGTGCCGTCTAAGGGCCCGAAGATCACGGGCATCCAGTATGGTTTTCCGGCCTTGACCCTTACGCACAGAGATTGTTCCAGATTCTCTGAATCTTTGGATGATATTATGCACTGTAGATGATGATAACTTCAAACTCTTTGCAATTTTTCTCTGAGAAACTCCTTTCTGATATTGCTCCACTATTTTTGGCCACAGCATTGGGGGAATTGAAGATCCTCTGCCCATCTTGACATCTGAGAGACACTGCCACTCTGAGAGGCTCTAATTGACCTAATAAGTAACAAATTGGTCCTCCAGCTGTTCCTTATTTGTACATTTAACTTTTCCGGCCTCTTATTGCTACCTGTCCCAACTTTTTTGGAATGTGTAGCTCTCATGAAATCCAAAATGAGCCAATATTTGGCATGACATTTCAAAATGTCTCACTTTCAACATTTGATATGTTATCAATATTCTATTGTGAATAAAATATAAGTTTATGAGATTTGTAAATTATTGCATTCCTTTTTATTCACAACAGTGTCCCAACTTTTAATCAAAGCATCTTAATATGTGTGAATGCATAGGTCTATATATATTGTTATAAAACATAAAATTAACTAATATATTATATATATATATATATATATATATATATATATATATATACACACACACACACACACACACACACACACCCCTCCAAATCATTGAATTCCAATCACTTCCATGGCAGCAGGTGTATAAAATCAAGCACCTAGGCATGCAGACACGTCTACAAACATTTGTGAAAGAATGGGTCGCTCTCAGGAGCTCATTGAATTCAAGCATTGTACCGTGATAGATTGCCACCTGTGCAATAATCCATTCGTAAAATTTCCTCACTACTAAATATCCCGCGGTCAACTGTTAGTGGTATTATAACAAAGTGGAAGCAACTGGGAACAACAGCAACTCAGCCACGAAGTGGTAGGCCACATAAAAATCCACAGAGAGGGGTCAGCGCATGCTGAGGCGCACAGTGGCCAGAATCTCCAAACTTTGTGTGGCCTTCAGATTAGCTCAAGAACAGTGAGTAGAGAGCTTCATGGAATGGGTTTCCATGGCCGAGCAGCTGCATCCAAGCCTTACATCACCAAGTGCAATGCAAAGCATGGGATGCAGTGGTGTAAAGCACGCCGCCACTGGACTCTAGAACAGTGGAGACGTGTTCTCTGGAGTGACGAATCACGCTTCTCTGTCTGGGAATCCGTTGGACGAGTCTGTGTTTGGTGGTTGCCAGGAGAACGGTACTTGCCTGACTGCAATATGCCAAGTGTAAAGCTTGGTGGAGGGGGGATTATGGTGTGGGGTTGTTTTCCAGGGGTTGGGCTTGTATCCTTAGTTCCAGTGAAAGTAACTCTTAATGCTTCAGCATACCAAGACATTTTGGACAATTTCATGCTCCCAACTTTGTGGGAACAGTTTGGGGATGGCCCCTTCCTGTTCCAACATGACTGCGCACCAGTGCATAAAGCAAGGTCCATAGAGACATGGATGAGTGAGTGGTGTGGAGGAACTTGACTGGCCCGCACAGAGTCCTGACCTCAACCCAATAGAACACCTTTGGGATGAATTAGAGAGGAGACAGAAGAGTTGAAGCTGTTATAACTGCCCTCCATATTAAACCCTACAGATTAAGATTGGGATGTCATTAAAGTTCATGTACATGTAAAGGCAGGTGTCACAAAACTTTTGGCCTTATAGTGTATATATAGTCTTGAGACATGATTATGTTAATAATTTTTCATCTTTATATATATGAAGAGTTCAGATGCAAAAGCCTCTGAAAAAGCCAATTCGGTCAAAAATTAGATAACAACACTGAGTGAATGCTCTCTGCACATAGTAATGTCATAACATACTTTCACTTCAAACCCACTAAATCCCAGCCTCAGCTCATTCAGAAGTACCAGTACTTAGGTAGAACCCTATACATAGGAGTCTGACAAAAATTTAAAGAAAAATGTCAGACGGACTTAGAGGCTTTTGCATCTGAAGTCTTCATATGTATATATAAATTATATATATAATTAATATTATACTATGTACTTTCGTCAGCATGAAATATATATATATATATATATATATATATATATATATATATATATATATATATATATATATATATATATATATATATATATATATATATATATATATATATATATATATATATATATATATATATATATATATATATATATATATATATAGCCCATCAACTGTTTGGTTACCCATATTCTTCAAAATATCTTATTTTGTGTTCAGCAGAAGAAAGAAATTCATACAGGGTTGGAACAACTTGAGGGTGAGTAAATGATGACAGAATTTTCATCTTTGAGTGAACTATCCCTTTAATTAGACGCAATATAATTGTATATTAAAAGTTACTGTGATGCAACAATGATGCAAACACAGAAAACACGTTACATGCTAGTCTAAAACATGTAAAAATAATAAGTCTTCAGAGCATGAAGTCTTCACTGTGTAAGTAGCAAATGCATCAGTACCGTCAGCTTAAGCTTAGTAGTGTAGCTTTCCACAACAAGAACAGTATTTACACATTCTACTTTGTTCATGTTTTATGTTTTAAATCTTTTATGTTCTGAATTTCTCATTCAGATTCTTGAGTCCTTTCTAGAAGAAAAGCAAGAATAACATGAAAAATGTGGTTGACTTAAGCCAATGTCTGGGATAGCACTGGAATGCGTCACTACCGAAAGTCCCTCAGATCCGTACAAAGGTTTGAGTAAAGGCTGCATTGAGTGGCTGTTGTAATTCTCAGAGAGACAGGCCCGCAATCTCCAGTTTCCCAGACACAAATCCTGCTTATCTGCTGAGGGGTATCCTCCCCTCCAGTCCCTCTCTGCGGTCCAATCCCACGAGTTCCACCAGCTAAGCGCAACCAACCAAGGGGACAAAAAGCAGAGAATTATATTATATACACACTCTTGCCAAAACAGACCAATGAAAATACATGTTTGAGAAATTATCATTGGATTTCAATCTTCTGTATGTTCTGTCGACTTCCAGCTTGTTCCACGAGAGCTACTTAAAAAAACCTTACATGAGCAGAATTTGTAATTTATGGTGTCAGGCGCTACCGGTTTCAGAATGCATAATGCAAACATGCCATATCCTTGGTATAAAAGATCTGAATCCACATTGAAAAGACACAGCTTGGTCTGCCTAAACTCTTTCCCCGTCCCAGGGGACTAACGGAAGGTGCCAGGAGATGAGAATCTGGATTTTGTTCATCACTTGCAGATGGTGGCCCATAATGAGTTTCTGGCCAAACAGGACATGGTAGATTTAAACAGCTCAGAATAGCATTCCCCAAGCAGGACAGCCTGCCAGATTGCAAAGATGTTGAGTGGGAGCTTTTAGCCATTGCATGTTGGCACACCAGGAATTAGCATTTTGTCACAAAAACATAATCTAATTGTGTAAATATCAGATATCACTGACAGCAACATCTATCTTATACTTGTGTTGTTATTTTTTTTTATAGTAGCTGATTTAATTTCCCCTCACATGCTTTCTCTCTTTTTCAAGTGATATTAGTGTATGTACATGTGAGGTAATCATTTGATAGAACATGATTGTGAACATCATGCTCATTCATTTTATTTGCTAAGACAACATACAACTGTATTGGTGTCTCTCTGAAATCATTCCATAATCAAATTCACTTTAAATGCACATCACTCAACAACTTGACATACACAGATTATTGATTCTGTACAACGTCTGTGCTGCATGAAGGACTACTGTCAAATTAATAAGATCTCAAAACATATATCATACTCCAGTCCGTTTGAATTTATCGCACCACACTAAATCCAAATCAGGTTTCAATTTGTTCTCAAGGACTGCCGGATTATTAAAAATGAACTGGCATAAATTATAAAAATGGATTTTCATGGGATGGGTTTTGATGACAAATGTTCTAGCGTGTGATGATTATGACGAACTGGCAAAATATCATCATTCACACCACCTCTTCAAATCTCATCCCTAATGATTTAAGTGATGATATGTCATCTTAAACCACTGAGGTGGCTGACACACATGACAGTCCTTGTTCATCAGGTCTGATAAAATGTCCCACACTCAGGTAAAATTAAGCTCATTTCAAGGATAATACATGATAATACAGGTTCACCTTCACTGCCTCACCATATTGGAGCTTTCGTTTTTCACCATCTCGCTCAGAAATACAATACAGAGGTGGCATTACAGCAAGAGTCTTTTCTCGCAAGTGTTATTTTCATATGATTTCATGTTGATGTCAAAAGAAATATGAGGTTTATTAGTTTTCTGGTGCTTTGTGTGCTTCATTATTTCGCCATGACAGTTTAGTCTGGAGGAGGGAGGGGGGTGTTTTTCATTAAACGCTTGTATCGTCTCAGATGCTAATGGCAAACGTGGGGAGAGCAGGAAATTAAAACCTACATCAATATGTGAGAGGCCTTGCACAATAACACATTTTCAGCCAGACTTTCAATTCATTATATGCTACAGTGCAAAACATGGATGGACGAATGTTTTTCTATTCGGTTTTTATTGATGAACGAGTGACAAAACCCACAGTTTGCGTCCTAGTGTCTTTCAGCAAGAAGACTGATGGTATTCGTTGGTAATGTAAACCTTTCGCAAACTATTCACAATCACTTCCACACATTCATCAACTCACCTCTGTCTTTTTTTCCTCCTTTTTCATTACAGCTGATAGGAGAAGGAACACAAAACACATTTGGGCCCTCTGCGCTCCATAAAGAATATAATCAATTCTTTATTATTGCATTCGGGAGGCTTGAGGGCTGTCAAGCTGGGGAAAATGATATTGCTGGAGACTAAGAGAAGATAAATTCACGCGTGAAGCTTTGCTAATGGCGAATGGGATCAGGCACTGTCCGGTTTGTCTGAGTCACGTTACTGATGATGAATGACAGGCAGACGATGACCCGCGGTGCGCCTCTGATGACAACGTGACAACATTTAACGGTAGCGTGGTAGCGAGAGCAGATACCAAACCGTTTCCTCTGTCAGGATCCCCTGGGATCTCAGGAAACGCACATTAACCAGCCCTCCAGACAGGTGGTAAATCCTCTTGACGTGTTTATACTTATTTTATAGCCACAACAACCACATTAAAGGATGGCAGCTGGAGAGCCAGTATTTCAGCAGGTCTGCCTATGTTTGTGGGATGACGGTCTCCATAGTGACCAGAGATGCAGCATAGAGGAAGTTGCCAGAGACAATGAAGAATCAAGCATCAAAGGAAACTAGCATTTGCACATCATGTAGGAAATAATCAAGCAGTGTCTGGAGACATGTTCACACTGCTTTCAATAATTCTTTGAACTCGGCTTCATAATAACTGACAGCTCTTCTGTTCTCCCGCATGCTTTTCGGTAATCTGCAAAAAGTGAGCGATGGCTCAGCACAAAAGAATCAATACAGCAGAAAACAAGGAATTCTGACAATTTTATAGCTGCGCTAAACTAATCTAGGACTGGGAGTCTTTCCATTAAACTCAAATATGACTCCTCCAGGCCCAACTTCTGTCATCAAACGCTAAACATTAATTGGTTTATCAAAGGTTAATTGCTCAATAGATACTAGGCTGTTGGAGTTTAATTGTGCCATTAAAAGCACTCGCTAGAGCCCCGGGTTTGGGTAATGGATTTTGTCATTTGAATGAAAATATTATTTGATGGCAGCTGGACTGATAACAGTGTTGAGCATTGACAGGTCCATGCCCTCTCACATAGTGTCTGTCACACAGGGACAACACACAGAAGCGCATGAGTACACATGCTCGCCGCAAAAAGTGATGGCATTTAGCTATGCTTTGTAAATATAAATGACTCATTCTTCACTGTGGCAGAATTGTCTTCCTGTGCCGGGTTTTATGAATGCATCTGCGTCTGCCATTAGGGTGTAACACATCAAAATAGGATGAGGAAATTGCATGAGCCACGGTTGGGCAAAATTCAGAATTGAACTGGCTCCCTTTTCAGTTCATGAGTGTGAATTTGAATTAAAGTAGCCATGCCTGACAGGAAGTTGAAATGGAATGGCAGGAAGAGGAAGTTACTGAATTGCAATTCAGAGAAGTTGTAAGTGTTTCTCCAGCCTGGCCCACAAAAGTTGTCAACATTGAAATTATGTCTCTTTTAGTTAATTAGTTAAAGGTGCAGTTGTGTGTAATGTTTATGAGGATCTATTGACAGAAATGCAATATAATATACATAACTATGTTTTCAGTGGTGTATAAAGACCTTACATAGTGAACCGTTATTTTTTTTAATTATCTTAGAATGAGCCATTTCTATCTACACACACCGCTGGTCCCCTTACAGTGTTGTCACCATTTTGCGGCACCATATTTCTACAGTAGCCCTAAACGGACAAACTGCTCTACAGAGCGCTAGCTACACTTTGCTGTCTCAGACGACGACATCTTTATCCTGTGTCAGCCACCGTAGCTTCTCTATGTGCTTCGAAAGGGAGGGGTGAGCTGTGGGCAGTTGCAATTTGCAACCTCACCACTAGATGCCGCTAAAATTTACACAGTGCACCTTTAAATTACTTGATTTGAATTTAAATGAATTTGAATTTAAACCTATGTCGTTACATTTGAATCTGAAAACAGCTCAGGAATTTTAAAGGCATTCATAATTCTGTTCTGAATGGTGCACATGCTGGCATGAAAAATGTGACCTAAAATGTAAAAAGAAAACAAAGATTATCTGAGCTTTATCATTCAGATGTATTATCCTGTCACTTTATAGAAAAATTCAGTGTCCTTTGCATCATATATGCATTTTTGTGCATTTATCCTTACAGTATATACATTTCCAAACCTATTTTGTTTCAGTATGCACATTGCTGGGAATTGAACCTGTGACTGCGCCATTGCCACCACAATGCTTTACCCCATTTTGCTACAGGAACACAAACTTGCAAGAAGCATTCTTGTGCCAACAATACCTCTCTCATTTTTTACCAGCATCTACTTTAACGATCACTGGGTCAACCTCCGCACAATTATTTCAAATAATTGACCTTGAATTGTTTCTACCAAACAACCATTCTTCTCTTCCATGCTTAATTAATCAGGACATCCACAGTAATTAATCTCAGAGGAGAACTGATTATGTGGCATAAAACGATGGGTTTGTATTACACCGCTCTGTGGGCATCAATAACCAAATGTTAAATGAGTGGAAGTGCAAAAAAAAACAAAAAAAAAACAACGCTTTCATGATTCCTAATAGTTTTGGCTGGGGTCCCAGACAAATAAAGCTTTTTTAAATCAATGAATAACTGCATGATGTTTTTATTACATGCAAGCTAAAAATTGTGATCATTCCTTCAGGCAAAACTGGAGTCAATGGGGGTGATTCCTGATATGAAGTATTTTTATGTCCTCTTCATATAGCATATCTTTTGATATTTTAAAATACAATTCTTAAGGATAAAAATCATATTAGTTGTCTCTTATCCCATACTGATAAGCTGAACTATTTTTGAGTTATGGCCAAAAAGCGATAAATGGCTAATATAAAATTCTATACTGTTTTGTCAGAATAAATTAAAATAAAAACACAAAAAACGAAATCACTCAAAATTAAAAGAAAAAAAAAAAAAAAAAAAAATATATATATATATATATATATATATATATATATATATATATATATATATATATATATATATATATATATATATTCTATTAAATTTCATTATGGCGCATTATAGCAAAAAATTATATTAATTTTTATATTTGTTAAAATTACATTTAACAATGAATTAATAATTTATTAATTATTACTTTTAAAGATACTTTAAGTGAACTTTTGATGGCAGCAAGGGTAATCTAAAAAGGAAAAAAGGGGGAAATGAGAATAGACAGTTAAAAAAACAATAATGATAACCGATATGGTACAGATATATAGTGTATCCCTTCAACCCTTTCCAAATATACACTCACCTAAAGGATTATTAGGAACACCATACTAATACTGTGTTTGACCCCCTTTCGCCTTCAGAACTGCCTTAATGCTACGTGGCATTGATTCAACAAGGTGCTGAAAGCATTCTTTAGAAATGTTGGCCCATATTGATAGGATAGCACCTTGCAGTTGATGGAGATTTGTGGGATGCACATCCAGGGCACGAAGCTCCCGTTCCACCACATCCCAAAGATGCTCTATTGGGTTGAGATCTGGTAACTGTGGGGGCCATTTTAGTACAGTGAACTCATTGTCATGTTCAAGAAACCAATTTGAAATGATTCGAGCTTTGTGATATGGTGCATTATCCTGCTGGAAGTAGCCATCAGAGAATGGGTACATGCTGGTCATAAAGGGATGGACATGATCAGAAACAATGCTCAGGTAGGCCGTGGCATTTAAACGATGCCCAATTGGCACTAAGGGGCCTAAAGTGTACCAAGAAAACATCCCCCACACCATTACACCACCACCACCAGCCTGCACAGTGGTAACAAGGCATGATGGATCCATGTTCTCATTCTGTATACGCCAAATTCTGACTCTACCATCTGAATGTCTCAACAGAAATCGAGACTCATCAGACCAGGCAACATTTTTCCAGTCTTCAACTGTCCAATTTTGGTGAGCTCATGCAAATTGTAGCCTCTTTTTCCTATTTGTAGTGGAGATGAGTGGTACCCGGTGGGGTCTTCTGCTGTTGTAGCCCATCCGTCTCAAGGTTGTGCGTGTTGTGGCTTCACAAATGCTTTGCTACATATCTCGGTTGTAACGAGTGGTTATTTCAGTCGAAGTTGCTCTTCTATCAGCTTGAATCAGTCGGCCCATTCTCCTCTGACCTCTAGCATCAACAAGGCATTTTCGCCCACAGGACTGCCGCATACTGGATGTTTTTCCCTTTTCACACCATTCTTTGTAAACCCTAGAAATGGTTGTGCGTGAAAATCCCAGTAA
Source organism: Paracanthobrama guichenoti (assembly GCA_018749465.1). Taxonomy (NCBI): domain Eukaryota; kingdom Metazoa; phylum Chordata; class Actinopteri; order Cypriniformes; family Gobionidae; genus Paracanthobrama; species Paracanthobrama guichenoti. Next base: position 2,814,631 of record JAGHMJ010000033.1, on the reverse strand, counting down.
CTGAGCAGATTGTGAAATACTCAGACCGGCCCATCTGGCACCAACAACCATGCCACGCTCAAAATTGCTTAAATCACCTTTCTTTCCCATTCTGACATTCAGTTTGGAGTTCAGGAGATTGTCTTGACCAGGACCACACCCCCAAATTGAAGGAACTGCCATGTGATTGGTTGATTAGATAATTGCATTAATGAGAAATTGAACAGGTGTTCCTAATAATCCTTTAGGTGAGTATATATATATATATATATATAGTTAAAAAATCTTATGCTGATATCTTCATGAAAGCTAACTTTAGCTCTTCATTTCCATCCCATTAGGTTCTATCCTGTTACTCATCTTGTTCACTTTCTATCTACTGTAAAAAAATCAAGTTATAAATAGTTTAAGTGCCCAAACTTGACAAGAGAAAGTCTGATATACCCTTTTATATTAAAACATCCTTCAGCTACAACACAAGCATATTCATCTTATGATGTTATATTAATAAAATTCAGGATGAACACATTCAAATGATCTACCCAATCAGCACGAGTGGAGACCTATATATACATAGCCGACTCACCTATGTTCCTTGACGCCAAACACGCAAACTCTTTTACTCTGATTATTTGTAAGTGTGACTCAAAAGGTACTGCGTAACAGGAATGATCCACTATATGGAATGAATGTAGAAAGCCATATGTGTTTTCTACAATGTCTGTTTGTGAATGCAGTAGTAAAAGTAGTTGCAATTCCACCCTGCCATTTAGTGTTCAAGTCAAACATGCCATCCAAATAAAAACAAACATTGGGAACAAAGGCCCCGCGCTTCCAAGAATTAGCATCCTGAGCGAGGTGCCAACTGTGTTCGCTGTCGCCACAGAGGTGCAACGAAATGCTTGACAGTGTGTCACATCTAACCACTGCCATTCTGCCGACGCTGCAACGTTCTACTCCTGACCCTCGGTGCCACAAAAGAAGTACACGCACTTTCCATCTCCGCACAGCTCACTACCTGTCAATCTACCTATTCAAAGGTTTCCCTCTCCCTGTGAGAGCCCGTTCCTCCATCTCTCCATTTGCCCCTGCCTATAAGTGTCACTTCGGTTTAGATTCCACCACAGCCCTAGAACCGAACAAAAAGAGCCCCCACGGAGGGTTTGGTGGGGTGGAGCAGGCCTGCTGTTTCATTAGCACTCCAGGGAAGTGCTGGTTCAAAAAGAGGCCTTGCGTCACACTGTTGATCCCTTTAGCTACATCAAAGAGCAGTTGATTGCATGGGGAGATTGAATGCCACACTGGGCACTCTTAGTGTGGAGAGAAGTTGTCTGTTCACGCAAACATTTTGCATGCTAATTGGAGTAATGGCCATCTGTATAGTACAATATCTGTAGTCCAAGAGATTTTTTGCTTTAAATGCCCTGGGAGAGAGGTTGAAGCAATGATGATACTTTGGCAAGGGGAAGAGAACTTCAGCATCTGTTGGGAAATAAACCAATGTTTGTCAAGGACTTCAGGAAACTAACATCAGTGTAATATAACCCGACACCACCCGGAAAAGCCTGGAATGCTATAGATAAAAAATGTAGGTGTTGCAAAATAAAAGACCCAACCTTAGCAAGACAGACTGCTAAGGTTGCAGAAACTGCAGACTGCATGAAATGCTAGCTAGCTGTCTGTAGCAGAACACTGGATCCGATGGATGGACCAAAAGCTCATGGACTACAGCACAGTCTGAAAGACACACACACACTCTTTCCCACTACTGCTGCATTTGAAATTCATTTCCAACTCCCCCTCTTCACAAAGTCTCACATTTATTTTTAGCTCTTTGCCTGGGAAGCATTTGAAGAACGTTGAATGAAAATTAATTTCAGCCCCCAATAGTGGTAAAAACCTATTCTTCTGAATATGTTTACCTCTGTACAACACTGATATCGTTACGTTTATCATTCACCTCCACTTACCCCAGCCAGTGTTTAGGACAAATATCCTATCCCAATAATCCAAACAGCCTAATACTTCAACGTGATAGTTGAGGTTCTGTAAAAAGGGAGGCTTTTCTTTATGTCTGGGGTAATTTAACATGGATCACTATGGGCAGCTCTCACATTTAACGTTGTGCTTGCTGCTATACACTTGATTGCGTTCTGCTGACTGAGCTGCAGGCGGTTTCTTGCCCTTTTGCCTCCAATGAAGCCTCCTTAAAAGATGCTGTGTTCACGGAGGTCAAAACTTGGTGACGTTTGAGGCACCTTGTTATATTAGCACACACAATAAATGTGAACATGATTAGAAAAAGTTGAGATGGAAATGGTCTTAAAAAATTGTCACACTTGTAGTGAATAATGAACGCCATAGAAAATGAATGGGAAATATGAAAAACACAGCAATTTACACAATGTCCAAAATGGCATACATCATATGCACTTTCGGTCTTGTGGACTTACAATGGCTGCCCTGTGCACGTGTCCGTTAAGTCCACGAGACTGTTGGGTGTCCTATTTGTCATTTTAGGGTTCAGAAGGGTGCTCGTGAGTGCCCCCCTTTGAGGTCGGTATGCGCCCTCAACGCGCACTTTTGCCGAGCCTGCACAGAAGCAAGCTCCACAGCAGACTTTTTCCCGACAGTCAAAGCATGTTACGTCACGAAAGTGCGGACTCGTAGGAAGAGTGTTTAAGGTGCCATTTGGGACAGGGTCTAAGTGAGCAATACTAGAGGGTTAATAAAGCACCTGAATGTATCAACAATTTTTTTTTTTTAAATAATAAAAATAAGCAATGTTAGCAATAAAATTGTGGCAGCCCATTGCTTTCCATTCCATTCCAGTATGTCACAGAAATGCACCTTTTACATTAGTCTGTAGAAACAAGAAAGCAGGACATTTATTTGACTGGTCACTTATTTGCCTTGGTTGAACTATTTCTATTATGAGCTATTATGAGCCCTTAAAACAAACAGCCACAGGTAAAACTATAATACAATATGAAATGCATAAAAAATTTTTTTCAAAAAACATGTCTACTTTGAAGTGATTATGATGTAGTTATGACATCTACCAGCAGAGGCACTAACCAGTTAGTGCCTGACCCCTGGTTGTTACTGACCAGCCTTGGGGATTTTACTCCTTTTTTCACACTCTCACACTCACAGTCAAGCTTGTAGTAACCTAGGTGAGAACATACATGTTATCTATATATAGCGTGGCCTTAGGCTGTGTTTTAAAAATGGGTCACAGGGCATCTCTGCCTATCTAGTCCATGTGCATCCATATGATACATGAGCTGGTTTGCAGCTTGAGTGGAAAGAATGCCAGATAAGCCCATTACAAAAGGCAGAAAACTCCATCTTTATTGGCCTGCTGCTCTTAAAAAGAGGTGATTGCTCATCTCTCTTTAAAAAAAAAAACCCACTTGCATTAAGGCAAGGCATTTGGGATGTTTTTCTAAAACCGTTACACAGGACAGGGTGCGCAAATGGCGAATCTTAAACGTATAAGCCAGATACCAAACAGGCATTAAATACTATCTCTTGCATAAACCATTCCTGCAGAACAAAAGCAGTATGTGCATATAGGCTGGCATATGAACAATCGGATAGTGTTAAGCCATAATAACAATGTAAAAATAGTGGGAGGCATAAATGGGAGCTGCTTTTTTTTTTTGCTAGGAAGAAACATAATGATGTGTAGCTTGGATCAGCGGAGTTCGTCTCCGCCGCCAAACTCTTTATTATAAGATGTGGGCTCCCTGGGAGCTGCTGTACGTTATCAGCGCTCATCAAAGGCACTGTCAAGAAAATGTAAAACTGGGACTTTCAGAGGCTGTCTTAGACGCTGTGCACATTTAAATGAGACAGCCTTATTAATTCTTCAAAAGCTAGGCAGCTTCCTTCCCTCCCCCCCCCCGACTAATTTTGGCACATTTAGGAACGATAAAAGCTCTGTCACCCTCAAAAACACATGTGGATGGTCTCGGTTGTTCTTGGAGGTCCATGAATGCTGTCTATTTGCGTATGCACAACTGGAACATCTAAAACAGGGCGTCTGTCTGAACTACTATTCAAAAGTTTGGGCAAGGACACATTTTGATCAAAAGTAAAGACTTTTGCATTGTTAGAAAAAAATTCTATGTCAAATAAAAGCAGTTCCTTTAAACTTTCTATCAGAGAATTGTGAAAAAAAAGATCCACACACACAAAAAAATTAAGCAGCACAACCATTTTAAACATTGATAATAATAAATGTTTCTTAAACATGTAATTGCCATATTATCATGTGACACTGGAGTAATGGCTGCTGAACAATTTAGCTTTGCCATCACAGTAATAAAAATATAATGCAATGATGTGGAAGTTTCACATTTCAAAATTTTATTCAGAATACAACATAGATGACATATCAAATGTTTCAACTGAGAAAATGTATAATTTTGAGGGAAAAATAAGTTGATTTTAAATTTCATGGCATCAACACATCTCAAAAAAGTTGGGACAAGGCCATGTTTCCCACTGTGTGGCTTCCCCTCTTCTTTTTCTAACAGTCTGCAAACGTCTGGGGACTGAGGAGACAAGTTGCTCAAGTTTAGGAATAGGAATGTTGTCCCATTCTTGTCTAATACAGGCTTCTAGTTGCTCAACTGTCTTAGGTCTTATTTGTCGCATCTTCCTCTTTATGATGCCCCAAATGTTTTCTGTGGGTGAAAGATCTGGACTGCAGGCTGGCCATTTCAGTACCGGATCCTTCTTCTTCTCGCAGCCATGATGTTGTAATTGATGCAGTATGTGGTCTGGCATTGTCATGTTGGAAAATGCAAGGTCTTCCCTGAAAGAGACGACGTCTGGATGGGAGCATATGTTGTTCTAGAACTTGGATATACCTTTCAGCATTGATGGTGCCTTTCCAGATGTGTAAGCTGCCCATTCCACACGCACTCATGCAACCCCATCCCATCAGAGATGCAGGCTTCTGAACTGAGCACTGAGAACAACTTGGGTTGTCCTTGTTCTCTTTAGTCCAGATGACATGGTGTCCCAGTTTTCCAAAAAGAACTTCAAATTTTGATTCGTCTGACCACAGAACAGTTTTCCACTTTGCCACAGTCCATTTTAAATGAGCCTTGGCCCAGAGAAAATGTCTGCTCTTCTGGATCATGTTTAGATATGGATTCTTTTTTGACCTAAAGAGTTTTAGCTGTATGGTTCCACAAATATCCAGTATGGTTTTCCGGCCTTGACCTTTACGCACAGAGATTGTTCCAGATTCTCTGAATCTTTGGATGATATTATGCACTGTAGATAGTGATAAATTCAAATTCTTTGCAATTTTTCTCTGAGAATCTCCTATCTGATATTGCTCCACTATTTTTCACTGCAGCATTGGGGGAATTGGTGATCCTCTGCCCATCTGATACATACAGGTAGACACGGAGAACAGGTAAGGATGGAATATGACACAGTTTATTGACAAGACCAGAATGAGCATGGCAGGTGAGTGTAAAGCAGGTTGCAATGGTGACTCAAGTGGTGCACAGAGTGATACTTGTCTTGTGCTTTGCAGATGACAAGGAAGACGCTGGAGACGAGGAAGACACAGGAGACTTGGAAATCCAACAGGGAGGCAGGCAGATATCACGGGTGAGTCCTTAAGGTAAGTATAAGCATAGGCTGTGTGCAAATGAGACTGGACAGTGACTGTGTGAGAGCGTGGGGCTTAAGTGCTGGTGGTGATTGCAGGTGATGACGATGTGCAGGTGTGTGTGATTAGAATTCCGGGGATGGAGTGCGTTGTGGTTGGGAGAGGGTGGAGCCTGGTGTGCTTGTGACACCATCTTGACTTCTGAGAGACACTGCCACTCTGAGAGGCTCTTTTTATACCCAATCATGTTGCCAATTGACCTAATACGTTGCAAATTGGTCCTCCAGCTGTTCCTTATTTGTACATTTAACTTTTCCGGCCTCTTATTGCTACCTGTCCCAACTTTTTTGGAATGTGTAGCGCTCATGAAATCCAAAATGCGCCAACATTTGAATAGTAAATAAATGAGTTATGTGACTAATGGCTTGGCTGATGAAACTAGCATGCATATGTCAGCCTATGTATTAATATATTAATGACCAAATATGAAAGTTACAATAAACATCAAGGTGTCTAAATAATTCCAGGTTTTCTACTGTGAAAAACGCTTATATGCAATTTTGCAGCAATAGTCCAAATGGTTAATAAATATTGTAATTTCACAAAGTTAAAGCTAAAGTGTGTATTTTTTCCCAAAATACTTTGTCCTACCCTCTGTGGCAACATAGCAACAGTGGCTGCGTCCACAGTCCAAAAGCTTAAACAGCTGACTTGTTGACTTTGCAGGCAGTGTTTGGCAATGAAGGAACCTCACAAAACTGATTTTGGACAGACTTCTGAGGCAGCGTAATGGTTTAATGATCTACAAAGAGCTTCAGTGATGACTAAGCAAATATTTAATTAATACAATAGTATTTTCTCGCCAGAAATAACATCAAAAGTGAAAAAAGTTGGTCCAAAAATCACATTTACACACAAACTGGCCACCAACTGCAACTTTCAAATGCCATATTTATTTTTTTAGCTCAACCGTCACGGAATGGATCACACAGGATTGTGGCAGAGAGAGATCAAAGGCAGAGATGTATTATCTATGCTGCCTTCAAAAATCGATCAAATGAAGGTCTCTCAGGAGACAGGAAGTGAAGCTAACATCGAATTTATGCCTTGGTGCCTTCCTACCTTGGAATGCATCCTCCGAAGGCAGCATTTTTTGGACACAGTCAGTGGCTCGACCAATGCAGTGAGTTTGGGGCGGGGCTATCTGTTTGGCTTGACCAATGGCAAGTGATAGAGACATGACAAACTTCAGCTTTAAAAGGTAATGATGCACGTGACAGTCAAAACAGACACACTTGAGTGCTAGACACTTTCAGGGAAATATGTCATTACATAGACAAGAAATTCCAATTCAGCTCATTGAAAACACATCGCCTGGATTACAAAGCAAATAGATAAAGTGTGGCGCCAGCATTTCCTCTGAGCTCCCAATGATGCTGAGATTTGTTCAAGCCATCATGGCCATTTAAAAAAAAAATTATCTGTTACATTAAGACTTGTGTCCTATTCAATTTAAATGGAAATGGTGCAGCCTGGGAAAGAAAAAAAAAACAGTAGAGAGAAGGCTGACTTTGAGGAAAGCTACAAATGAGAAAATAAGGTGATTAAATTGGAGAAATCTCTTGTCAATACAAATGTAAATGAATTTCTGCAGTCTGTTTATCATCCATGAAGGACAGTGCAGTGTGTGAGAGAGAGCTGTTGCATATTCATTGTACAGTAGCAGCACTCTCCCAGTCGGCTATAAAGAAAGAGAGGTCAAATGAATATGGAGAGGAGCTATAGTCATGACCTCTTTCTCTGAAACAAACCTTTCTCGTTCTCCCTGAAGAAACTCACTTGAAGGTAGGGGATAAGAGCTGCACAAGGACTTGTTTTCATGGGGAAATAGATTGTCCAATTTTTTATATATATAGTTGCTCAGCTGCGGAGTTGTACTTTCTGACATGGGACATCAAAGCTCTCATTATCTTAATTAGATATACTTCAGAATCTATTAGCATCAGCTGTTTTGCACATCTAAGGAAGCTTCTAAATGTGCTATTGAAAACAGATTTTGAAATGCAAATTTTGAGGCTTTAATTGATATAATTTATAGATTGATAGGCTTTAGTGTTTTGGTGTGGTCTTGGTAGCTCATTAATAATCCCTAATGAGTCTCGAGCTAATGCATTCTGGAGAGCCCTTTTTTACCTTAGAGAAAACCTTACTGCATTTAATCTAAATTAAATATTAATATTTTGTTCAAAATCCATTTTTACTCACAATCTAAATAAACTCAGTTTGGCCAGCAAACATGTCTAGGCATAACTTGTACTGGGATTTATTTATTCCTCCAAATATTGAGAGAATCTTTAAAAAGATTGTTTATCCAAAAATGAATATAGTGTCACCATTTACTCAGCCTCATTTTTTTCCAAACCTGATTTTATGTCTTCTGCAGGACATAAACAATGTATTTTGCTGGATATTTAACCTGTTTTTGTTCACACAGTGAAAGTCAGAAGGATCTAAAACAACACTGACGCATACAAATATTTTCTTTTGTGTTCCACAGAATAAAGAAAGTCATACAGGTTTGAAGCAATATGAAGGTGAGTAAACAATGACAGAATTTTCATATCGGGTGAACTGCCTTTATTAGTTGGTGGAAAATGTAAGTTTTTTACGTAAAATATGTTTGATTTACGCATTACAGAACCTTCAGTTGTTAGTAACCCTTCTTAAGCAGCTGACTAAATTTGTGTCTTCCATCAGTCCACGAGCCCTACTTTTCAAAGGCTCACCCCCGGGAGCACTTCATTTAAACGATCAATCCCCTAAGACTGGCCCACAGCAAGAAATGGCTGTTTGTTTTTTTCCAGTCAGTGCGTCTGAAGGGCTGGCCGGCGCTGGAGCTTGGGTGGATAATCCGTTGGATCGAGCCTCCCTGGGTAAGGGCCAGCCAGCAGCCGGATGGTTTTGGGCAGCCCGCCCGGTCAATCCCCACACTCTGGAGGTCAACATCCAGTAGATTCCAGAGGTCAGAGAAGAGACAGACTCGCTGTGACTATATGTCTAGCAAGACCAGAATCTGCTTCTAAAATGATCAACACAATAAAGAAACTTTTCGACAGCCTAATAGAAAATTTTACAATGTTCTTTATATTATTCAAAGCCATCTGTGCTCTTTCATACTATAGACAAATCTATCAGGTTCTATAAGTGTACCTTAAATCAAAAGATTCTCTCTTTTTTAAAAGATTTACTCTCTAAATATGTCAAACCATCATCAAGCCACTGCAAAAAATGAATGCGTGTATTGATGCCATTTTGAATCAAATCTAGTTCTACAGCAAAACATGCAACCTGTGTTAAACATCTCATTAATTTCTCAACACATTTGGCCACATGGTTAATTCTGCTGCATTTTCTGCATATTATGACATTTTTGGACACCCACATTCCCCTTCCTGATTTCTCTCCACTGGCTCCCAGTTGCTGTCAGAATCAAATTTAAGGCTTTGACTACCTCAGTACATTCCTATAAGTGTATGCTCCCTCCTACCAGTTACGGGTACTGAAAGAGTGGCGCCTTGCTGATCCTTCACAACGAGGCGCCAATCACTTTCCAAAACCTTCACCCTCTCCACTCCTCTCTGGTGGAACGAGCTGCCAAACTCCACCCAATCTGCTGAGGCCATCACAACTGTAAATTGCTTAGGATAAAAGTGTCTGCTAAAATCACGTTAAAATCCACAAAGATGGCGAAGAGAAAAAAGCAAGTACTCCAACTGAGAAAACCAAAGTTCTAAAATACACAAAATAACAAACTCAATACGAAACAGGTGTGCTCTAATCCATAACTTGAGCCAACACTTTGTCCCAGGAACTTTTTCCCCCAGACCTGTTGCTGTCTTCATTTCCATCCCGGTCTAAAGTACCATGAAGATTAGTCCGGAGACGTAGGACTGCGTGTGACTTTCTGATTTCGTCCTCCGCATATAAGCTTAATAAAGCCTAATCTTTGCCGTCGGTCCATCTGTCATATTTTTTAAACTCCATTGTTGATTCGAATAGCAAACAACTCTTACTGCACACACCACAACAGACTTTTAAAAATGCTGGTTGAAATAAAATGTTGAGGGGAGTCAATCAAAATGCAGTGAAAACTCAACCAATCAGCATGTTCAGCGCCCAAGTCCCACCCCCAAAAGTTCCTGAACTTTGAAAAAGTACTTTTTTTACTCTGAACTTAATTTTAGGCCCTGGTCCCTGCGGTCAAAACACAACGAGCACCACCCCAAAGTCCCTAGTTCCTGAGGAAATTTTCTGCTGTGGAAACTCAGCTTTGATGAATTATCATGACAACTAATGACAAGTGGGATCATAGGAACAAAGGAAACAGGAAACAAAGAGAAGCAAACGAGTCCTTTAAAACAAAACCAAAACACAGGAAAAACTGTGGCAGCATAAATAAGAGTCTAATATTTTAAATGCAAGGGGTTATTTACATTTTTTTAACATATCTGATATCGTATATATCCCATAAAAGTATTTATATTTGATATAGGCCTATACATATTTAATTGGAAGAGGTAATTAAAAAAAAAATTATAGCATACCTAGTATATGATATTAAAGTATTTTATCTGTTATTTTTTTAAATGAACCCTTGCAATTACACCACAGTCCCACTAGGATCACTTAACTACAGTTAATTTCATGACTCCAGAAGTAATTGAGGTGACAAATTAAAATAATACATATTTATATTAAAATATTTTTAAATCATCCTGTGGCTCCTTTGGATATTTGCTGAGGCCCAGGTTGAGAACAACTGTACTAATATTTTAAATGGCATTTATGGTATCAGATATTTTATACATAAAAAAAATAAATAAAAAAAATCTACAGACACCTTCCAATTACGCCACAGAACACTAAGTGTCCATGGACCCTCCAGGGTTGAGAAACACTTCTTTAATCAAGTAATACAATGAATGTCGGAAACTCCATGATAGCTCATCTAAATTAAATCACTATTCTGATTAAACAATCATTATTAGAATTTGCAGGGCTACTCCTGTCATCGCTGTGCATACCCATACAGCTTTTGTTCCACCAAACCTGACAGTTCATTTCTTTTCTCACCTCTAACACACTCAAAAATACACGGTCTCACTCACACTTTCACCCTCTCCCTTTCTCACCTCTCACTTGCTTCCATGCTCTTTCCACAATGTCTCGGCAACCTTCCTCTCACCCCATGATCCTCGCTGAAGCTCTGTCTCTCTCTTCATGTCAGGTCTCATCTCAGGGGAATTTTAGGGTTTTGCACCGAGGAACAGCATCTGCCGGAGGACCGGCGAGGTAAAGAAGAATTCCTGGCCTTGAGCATCAGCACTCCACTGGAAACTGTACCCTCTCCTCCATTACAAGAGAGATGTGTTTATTTTCATGACCTTTATTGGCTGCCTTCACTCCAATCCAGTGTGCAGTCACTCGGTGGTTTGCCATAATTACTTTTGCAGATAGAGGTGAGACAGGGTGCAGCAGTTGCATCATACGAGGCACTCTCAATGGTCAGGTGTCTGCATTTTCCAGCATACAGATTTGAATGTCAGTGTAAGGTTAGGCCAAATGATTTCAAACAGTGTTTCTTCTGAGATGGCTCGATTTGAGAAAGAAATGCATTAGGCAAATGTGCGCAAAAGAAATGAAAGGGAAAATATTTTAACCCTGTTAAAATGAGATGTCAGAAAAAAATGCCATGAGTTCTATCATTATTTACTAACCCTCATGTCGTTTAAAAAAACTCTATTTCCTTATTTGTTTATAAAATATTTCTTTATTTATTTGCCATTATTTCTTTTTGCAAAACACAGAAATGCTTTAGTAGTGACAAACAAACAAAAATGTAAGGTATTAGTCACTAGTAAAATCACCTCAAATTAAATATGTTGCCCGTGAAGCAGGTTGGATGTCAGTAGCATTTTTTTTTGTTTTGGTTTTCATAACCAAATGTCACATTTTTAACCTGTGCCGATATTAAATTCTGAATCGGTGTCACTTTGGTTTTGGGTTTTGGTTCACTTTTAGTTTGCCAAAACGTAGACTAGAAGAACTTAAACATGACACAACTAAAACGTGATTTGAAAATAACCATAAACATAGACTTCTGGCTGACTTCTGGCTGGCTCGCTCCAGACCAAGACGATATCAGTCCGCTTCAGCTATGTGTCCGCATCAGGTCAGTAACTAGTTGGCATGACTGTATTTCCTATGTGGAGTAGAGTATCAAATTAATGAAAGTATAAATCTTTTATTTTAAACATGCTCATGTGAATAGCCTTTATATACAGTATAATTCCTCACTGGAATTCCTACACAACTTGCAATATTCTAAAACAATATCTGAGGCAATAAATACTACATTAAGGCAATTCTAAAATGGTATTCTATGTGTTAGTCGGGTGTAGCTACTAAGTCATCATTAGAGCACTGCACGCCACCCTCAGGCTGAATAATGCAATGACATTAGAATTCTGCCCAAAGTGAGTCTATGTTCAGTGATTAGAATATAAAGCTTACAAAATGTTAATCATAAACTAGCGCTAAGACCCAGAATCTGCCCTAACTAAAGTTACGTCCAGCCGCTACTGCTTAAAGAAGCTTGAAGTTTTTTGGCTTTTAGCATGTTAGTCTTACTGTTATCTATAAGCTAGTGTGCTCCAAAACAATGACAACATTTTGACGATATAAGCATTCAAAACTTACAGTCTCTCACTTCTGCAAATATGGATCAACTATTTTGATGACATCACGCTGCACTTCAGCTTCTCATCAGATTTTCTTTCCAATCAAATGCTCTCTAGAATCTGAAGCGTCCCGCCCCCTAAATAGACGCTGAAGCTGCGGCTGAAATTGGTCATTTACTATTTTTTACATGGTGAATGCCACATAGTGCACTATATATGGGATAGGGAATGATTCAGACGGTGTAAGTATGCTTTCAGTTGAGGTGGATGAAGTCTGGTTTCATGTCACGTGCACCACCACAGCGCACACACACAGTCTGCTCTGGTCCAGAGACATGAGAGCACAGAGCGGATCACATGCGCGAGTCAGTGCAGACAACAAAACATATCGGACCCATTTGAATTCTGCACAGAATGCTGTATTTCAAAGCGATATGAAGGAGATTATGATGAGAAGGTTAAAGATTAGGAGGAAACTGCAGCTTTACTGAGCTGAAAGGCTCTAGTCAAGCTGTGATATAAACAAAACGCAATTGGCTGTTTTAAAAAAGGGGAGGAGCTGTTCTATACGTCCCGCCCTGTCTTCCTGTTTCTGGGGAAATTACGTCAACACATTGAATAATGTTGCGTGTTTCAAGGCAATTCAGTGGGCCTTTAAGCATAAACATAAGCATTGACATGAACTAGAACATAGACTCACCAAACAATGGATTACATGGACAAAGCTAAGACAATGGTAACATGAGGGCTGTTTATACACAAGGGCTAATCACTTAACAGGAACACCTGTGAACCATGATTTGAACATGATAAGAACACAGGACACATGAACAACCAATCAGAACATGACACATTGACAAGGGAAGCACATGACAAGATACATGAGGGCAAGGGAAGCGCATGGCAAACAGGAAGCATGACAGTGAGAATTACAAAATAAAAGACACGAAAACATAAAAGTGAACCAAAACCCAAAACGTCTCGGTTACGTATGGTAACCCTCGTTCCCTGAAGGAGGGAACGGAGACGTACGTCGGACGTCACCGACTGAAAGGGAACTAAACACAGCAAAGGTGAATTCATTTAATTGAAAAACGACTTAAATTTCATTCAGTTCCTTACACGAAGCTGTCATAGAGTTGTATGGACCACTTTTATGGTGTTTTTATCTCTCTTTTATTCCTTTTTTTGTGTGTTCCATTCTGGTTTGGAATAACATGATGATAGAATTATTATTTCTGGGGGAACTATTCCTATAGGATTTCATCTCATATTTTATTCAAAAATATGTACGTGCACTGGGAATTTCTTGCCATATGCAAACAGAAACAGTTTACTGTAACAGTTGTATACATAATGCTACTATAGTCGAGAATGTGCCATAGCATTCATTCTCAAAATCAATCTCTGAATTGGCAATTATGTTAAATACCTGGCTTTGAAAAGATTCATTGAACTGTGAAACACACTTTTAATTGTGACCTGGAAAATGCTCAGGCAATTTTCATCACAAGGTGAAAAAAAGAGAAGAAAATTGAAAATAAATGCATAACAAGACACACAAAAAAGGAGTGAACGCACAGCAGCACAACAACAACACAGGGACCTGCTTCCTCCCCATCAGCACACCAACAAGCCTTGGGGTGCAGCTCTCGCAACAAAGAACAAGAGTCTCTCTCGCTCTTCTGAAGAATATGATTTTCTCTCCTTCTTCTCTATACCCTTGTACCCCACTCACATTCTGCCCAAATCCCCTGCTCTGGGATCTACATTCGGCATGCCACAAACCGTATTCCCTGATGTCTCAAAACATAAGTGTGTCTCAACATCACTCTCTTTTTGCTTTTAATTTTCCAAGGAATTCAAGTGTCATTTCACGCCTCCCTATACATGCCTAAAGCCAATACCCAGTGCATGAGAAACTGCCTCTACAGCTCCAAGTGAGAAAAAAGAAGCTCCAGTGGATATTCGGATGCTGTCTGCCAATGAGATCTTTTGATCAGCTGCCAGGTGATGACAGATGATCTGCATTAATCTCGCTCTTTCTGTGACTCTTTCCAAGCAGAGGGCAGCAAGTAAGGCTCGTTGGTTTGAAAAGTGAAATGATGCCACGTGGGATTTCTTTGTTTCTTATTTTCTCCGCTGTCTCCTCCTGTCTTCTCTGTGCCTCGTTGTTAACGGAAAACTCGATGACATCAGCAGAGCTGAGTCAAACTCGCTGCAAAACAATGGGGGATGAGGTCAGACAAAGCTCTTGTTAGATTGTAGAATGTTTGCTCGGCCTATAGTGGGATGGAGGTTGTTTTAGCGCTGACCTGCGCGGTTGCATTCAAGCTGAAGGAGCACCGCTTGCACCCTTGCGATTCAATCCATGAAATCTTGCGAAATGCAAAACAATTGAATCATTTATGAGAGTGGAGCTGCTCTGACTTGACTTCATCATGAATACCCCATCGATAAAACACTAAAACAAATTTGCTTATTAACTTTTGTCCAAGTTTTAATTGTAAAGACAGACACCCTGCAGCTTCCCAAATTACCCAAAGAGGAAAGTAAACTTCATTGTCGACAGTACTTTCAAGTTGGCTTACACTTTCAAATACTGAAGAATATGAGATTGGTATGTAGCTGCTATAAAGTACTATAAATGAAGACGAGAAAAGCTCGTAAAGAAGCAATTCTGTCAATATTTTGGGAATAAAAGTAGCATTAAATATTACAGAAGGAAAATTCTGTAATAATTTACTCATATTTGACTTTCTTTCTTCTGTGAAACACAAAAGAAGATATTTTAAAGAATGTTTTTGTCAATACAATGAAAGTCACTGGGGTCCAAAACAACATTGAATGGACAAAAACACAGACACAAAAGAAAAAAGAAAGTCATACATGTTTGGTATTAGATGAGGGTGATGACAGAATTAAATTTTTTTTCCCCTACATATAGTGTAGGAAAATCATCTCTCCTGAAGACAAAAACAACAACATATATATTGCCTGAGTTGCACAGAGAATATGTCTGATTCTCTTCCATCAGTTCCAAATTAGCCTGAGGGATGCAAGTGCTCGGTCTGACACATGCAGACACATGTTCATGTTTCAAACAGGCCCTGTCAGGGCAGACTGACCCCTCGGCAGATGGTGCGTATCACATGTATCACCCCAGAATCATCAGCATGAGAGTTGTCACTATTAAGCCGACCTGGACCCCTTGCCCCCGTCTCAACAACCAGGTGTGAGTGTGACGAGACAGAAGCATCATTTCTGCAGGGTCATGGCCTTAACTCTATACCGCTCTTGCGTCTGGAAGATCTGGTTCTGCGCACAGCACACAAATATTATTATGCCGATTTCTCTCCGCACCTCCAGTCACAGCTAACAGCTGCTGATGAACGAGAAGCGACGGCTTGTGATGGTGCTTCTCCATTAGAAAAACATAACCAGCTGTTATTTCGAAAGGGGATGGTGGGCTTATTACCGTGATTTCCAGCGGGAGTAGCTCTCCTGTTTGGCTGATTATTTTGCGTGGCTAAGATTTTGCAAGGGAGGTACGTGTTTTGTGTTGCTGACAGATAACAGCCTTTTCCTTTCACCAAGGTCTAGGGACAAAGGACAAAATATTTAATCCCGGAAATGATTATATTCGTCTGAGAAAAGCCATCAGTGAGGGAGTTTTATGTCGACAAAAAGGGGCATATTGTTTTAGATGATGCTCAATGCTGAATTTGTCATTTTGTAATTTCGTGAGGGTAAATGTGAACTCTCCAAGACCATTAAAGGAATAGATCACCCAGAAATGAAAATGTCATCATCTACTCACCCTCATGTTGTTTAAAAGGGCAGAAGGCAAGATTGTCTGGGAATAACACTCTATGAATAACATTTAAATTGAGAATTTGGAGCTTTCGTTCTACGCAAACCACACTCTAAAAAATGCTGGGTTAAAAACAACCCAAGTTGGATTGAAAATGGTGAAAAAACCAAGCAACTGGGTTATTTTAACCCAGCGGTTGGGTTAAATGTTTGCTTAAAACAACCCAATCGCTGGGTTAAAACAACCCAATTGCTGGGTTGGTCCATTTTCAACCCAACTTGGGTTGTTTTTAACCCAGCATTTTTAGAGTGCAGTCCACTGTGCTAAAACACATTTCAAATGACATGATTCTGAGAAGATGGTGTTGAAGATGAGAAGATACCCATCTCTGCTGGCGATCTTTCCACATTTCTTGTGTGCAAGCATTTTCCTTAAACTAATTTTGTTTGCTAACTGCTAACAAGTGAAAACAGTCAATTTCTTTAAATAATGTGTTCTGTGTTGATTGTGAGTGATAGCTAATAAAACTAACCATATTAATACATTTGTCCAAAATTACGTTCATTATAGTAAATGCCTTGAACTATAAAGGGAATAGAGAAAGCGATATAGACTACTCAAAGGAAGTAACCACTTAATAGCTAAACTTCATTGTTGACTGTTAGCTAATACTTTCAAGTTAGCTTATACTTTCACCAATGTAAAGAAAATGAAATTAATATTGCTAAAAGCTGATTTCTGTTAATGTTTTTGAGAACATTTCCAGCTAGAATGTTCTGATATGTCAAAAATTTGTATTCACAAAAGATTACATACAAACCCGATTCCAAAAAAGTTGGGACACTGTACAAATTGTGAATAAAAAAGGAATGCAATAATTTACAATTCTCATAAACTTATATATTATATTTTGATAACTCCAACAGCAACTCAGCCATGAAGTGGTAGGCCACGTAAAATCACAGAGCGGGGTCAGCGCATGCTGAGGCACACAGTGCGCAGAAGTCGCCAACTTTCTGCAGAGTCAATAGCTACAGACCTCCAAACTTCATGTGGTCTTCAGATTAGCTCAAGAACAGTGCGTAGAGAGCTTCATGGAATGGGTTTCCATGGCTGAGCAGCTGCATTCAAGCCTTACATCACCAAGTGCAATGCAAAGCGTCGGATGCAGTGGTGTAAAGCACAGTGGCTGGAACACCAGTCTCTCGTGAACACGCATACGACAGTTAGCGGAAGTTAGAGATTACAGTTTGTAAAGTTATAAATATGAATACTTTTCTTACACAAATGCATCGCTTCACTTCAGAAGGCCTTTATTAACCCCCCGGAGCCCTGTGGAGCACTTTTATGGACTTCAGAACAGAAACAGCCATTCACTGTTATTATAAAGCTTGAAAGATCCAGGACATTTTTTAATATAACTCAGATTGTACATGTCTGAAAGAACAATGTCATATACACCTAGGATGAGGGTTAGTAAATCATGAGCTAATTTTAATTTTTGGATGAACTATCCCTTTAAACCCTACGGATTAAGAATGGGGTGTCATTAAAGTTCATGTGCATGTAAAGACAGGCGTATATATAGTGTGTTTGGCAATATAGTGTATTTCCATTTATGCTAATAAAGAGAAATTTTGTCATCATTTACTCACCTTCATGTCATTACAAACCTGTATGACTTTCTTTGGTGGAACACAAAAGAAGATATTTTAAGGAACTATTGTTGTCCATTTAATGAAAGTCAAAGTGGTTCAAAACAACATTAAGTGGACCAAAAAAAAAAAAAAAAAAACACTGAGACATTCTTCAAAATATCTCAATGCCATTTTATTTGTTATGAATAAAATCACCTCTGAATATAATGTCCTAGCTTTCTATCTCTATGTTTGCTAGTTTGGCAAGCTTCCAGTGCCGCCTCTGTTCTGCTGTCTTTCTCCCACAGACAATAAACTGAGAACTTATGGTGTACTTGTGCTGAGAACTTTACATGTGTAGCATGTAAAACATCCTGTCAATGTAATTACATGTATATAATAACAAATGTAATTACATTATAGGTATATAATATATGTACAATGTAAAAACATGTATGTACTGTATCAAATGATTGATTTATATGTTAGTACATAGTACTAAAGTGTGACCAAACGTCCTTTACTCACCTAAATAAACTTTTAAAAACTGACTAATTATAGCACTCTTGAGTACCTACAACAAGAGACAGAGTATTAGACTCAAGGGTCATTTTGAAGTTGTCAGCATTACACAATGATAACTAAGGATCTGTGTTTTATTGGACTTCAAAGCAGTTATCTGGCTAAATAATCAAACTCTAAAGAGAGAAGAAAAAACTGTACAGAGATTCAAATAGACATGAGTATGGTCTGTCTGTTCATTCTCAGTTCACTCCAACTTTATTTTTTGAACCTGAACTTTACTGTGTGTCAAATTCAAGCACAAAATCTTGAAATGCTGCTGTCATAGTTTTCAACTTTCAGTCCATGGATTTCATGTTTTCAGTATGAGGTAAACCCTTCAATCACTGAAGACAGTGCACAGACAGATATCTCGGCTGACTCCGCTGCTTGTGTAATACCCTGAGCTTTAGTAAAAAATTTCACCCTTGCTTCCCGCACTCTTCTGCTTCAGAATCAGAGCACATGGTGCTGGATCGTGCTGTCCTGGATAAGGAACAGCTGTTTGAATGAATCTTTAATGTTCACTCACATCAGTGTTTGCCTCTGCCAGCTGTACATCTGTACCACCGTTCTTCACAGTTTCAAGTGCCTATCATTCATTAGCCCGCCACAGCATTTTCTCATTTGCAACTTTCTATATGCATGTATGCATGTTTAGAAATCTGTCTTTGTTATGCATCTCAGGAAAATGGGCTGTTAATGTCTAGAAGTGTAAGGCCTATAGATTCGAATCCAGAGCACTTACACTTACATGCATTATACATTTGGCATTTGCTTTTATCTAACGCAATCTTACATTCCAGTCATACATTTTGCTAGTATGTGTGTGCCCTTCTAATCAAACCCTTGACCATGGTATTGCTAATATCTGGCTTTTAATATTGAATGAATATTATTGTAATAATTTAACAATGAATATATATGTAATAATATTCATTGTGTGATAGTTGTATGTAAAAAAAAAAAGTGTTCAAAAAATAATGGGTTGAGAAATTAACTAACAATTATTAAACTAATAATAATTAATTATGATAATATATTACGTTCAATTTGCATGTTACGTTCAAGTTGCATATTAGGTATATATATATATATATATATATATATATATATATATATATATATATATATATATATATATATATATATATATATATACACACATACACATACACATACACATATACCTATGTAGATGTACAACATAAATGTAATAATATATATACACTGAACAAAAATTATAAACGCAACACTTGTTTTTGCCCCATTTTTCATGAGCTGAACTCAAAGATCTAAGACTTTTTCTATGTACACAAAAGGCCTATTTCTCTCAAATATTGTTCAAAATCTCTCTAAATCTGTGTTAGTGAGCACTTCTCCTTTGCTGAGATAATCCATCCACCTCACAGGTGTGGCATATCAAGATGCTGATTAGACAGCATGATTATTGTACAGGTGTGTCTTAGGCTGGCCACATTAAAAGGCCACTCAAAAGGCCAATTAAAATGTGCAGTTTTATCACACAGCACAATGCCACAGATGTTGCAAGTTTTGAGGGAGCGTGCAGCTGGCATGCTCACTGCAGGAATGTCCACCAGAGCTGTTGCCCGTGAATTGAATATTCATTTCTTATCTGAGCCAGGACTGCCACAAAAGCAAAACTAGCAGTCATTGTAATATAAACATTATATTTTATCTTTAAGGGCGCAGCTAGATTATTTCAGCAACTTCTTTTAAAACAGACTATAACTGCACATTTACCGCTAATGAATTGCTCCGGGTACTAAGCCATTTACTGCACTGTTGAACTTGATGTAAAATTTTAAAATAATGTTGTTAGACAAGATCTTGCAAAACTGTTTTTATGGAAAAGTTAATGGCTGCTATAGATAGAGATTTCTTACTTTGCCTTTAATACCTTATCTCGATACCGCTGCATATCTATAGAGTCCACCATTTAACCCAAAGGTGGAATAAAGTCTATCAGAACAAAAGGACTCTTTCCTTGCATTTACCTCTCTATTACCTTTTAGCATAATTACAGCACCATGTTTAATGTCAGCTCAAATACCACGCTAATCAGCATCAGAAAATAGGCCAGACTGTATTACAATTATTGCCTGCGTTTGAAAGGATAAAAGCATGTGCTTGATTCTGCATTATAGCAGATCCTTTGGTCTCTTCTCACCCCTCCATTTGTAACTCACAATGGCAGATTAAAGCAGGAACGTTGTGGTGCAATTAAAAGCAAAAGCGGTTTCCAAAAGAATAAAAAAGCAAGGACAAAAATAAAAATTAAACACAAGTTACCTGCTTACAGGACTCAGATGTGTTTGTAGGAACGAGCCTTGTGGTTTGAGAAGACGACGATCAATAGATCCATAGAAAATGACTTGTTATCTATGTGAAACAAACAGAAGAGAAGAACATTGCTCATTTTCTGCAGCTTGTGTGAATGTGATGAGTGAGTAAACATGAATCTTGTTGAAAATTCTATTTCCTATTCTTTTTTCTTTGGGAGGAGGCAGCCGTGGGTGCTCTGGAGAGTAGTGCATTATGGGATTCCATAATTCTCACACACAGAGGAGGCCTAATTGGCCCTCAATGAATGGCCATAACCATATATCACAAACCCAATGCCCAAGCTAACAGCCAGCTGAACTATTACTGCCGCAGTTGCCTTTCCCTCGTGTGCGCACGTTCGTATCCCAACTAATTCGGAGACACAAACAACATGTTTACACAGGAGAAAGAGATGAACAGCTGCATTCACGATTCTCAGACGCAAAAGAAAACTCACATTTGAACACACTCAGACATCTGTACATGTGGTCTAATATGAACACAGTGAGGAAAAAACACCCATGGCGATTCATCGGTTGCTCTCTGGCTGTGAATTCACGCTGCCTGCACAGCAGACGGGTCCTCTCATCATTTTATTAGCACTCAAGGGTTGGGGAAGAGGTGTCTGCAGAGAACACAGCCACTACGAGAATATAGGATCTGACTAATGCCCTCTTTGTTGTTTTGTGTGTGTGAACTTGTGTGTTGTGACCTTTGTGGTGCATACTCATTAGACTCCATCAATACACCCAGCAGGAAAAAATATTGCTCATTCACTTGAAAATCTTTCATTTCATTTGAATTATCAACTTTGTCTCCTTATATTCCTAAGGAGAATGATTTGATTGTTGACATGCATTACGGACGCAGAATAAGGATTCACTGATATAAAAATTCTGATCTAAAAAGTCAAAAAAATTGTCATGTTATGGCTAATAAATGATAAATGGCCAATAGAGAAATTTACTATTAAAAATCAATGTAATATCAATCATTTTAAAAGTTAAAGGGGTCATGAATTGATAAATCAAATTTTCCTTGAGCTTTTGACATATAAGAGGTACTATAAGAATATCCTGTAAGTTGCTGAACTGAAAACTTCCTTGTTAGTCCAAAAACAGCTTTTATTGTAACCAAGCCCCGCCCACTAATGTGTTAGTGAGATGATGAGGAGAGAAGAACAATACATGGACTACAAATAACAATACCTTCCAAAGGATCCTAATGCTAGGAATGCATTTATTTATTTTCAACAATGTGAATGTCTCAGTTGAGCATTATTTAGTTGTATTTGGTACATTTCACTGTGGATTATTTGGTAAATCAGTCACAATTTAATGCATGGCTTTGCAAACTGACTTTTACTGTATAGACTCAACAGTAATGTGACAACATGTAAGTAACCGTGTTAATTATAATGCCTGATCTGGGACCAGTGATTTCTGATATATAATGATTCATGTACAGTCAAATGTTCTTTGTCTATGTATCAGTAAATCAAACCAGTGACTAAACGGTCAACTTGTTTCTCTTAGTAGGATACAAATAATCTGTTATTAAAACTGTGATTAAATTTCAAAGAACGCTCCCTTTACAATCTCTGGATATGTCAATCATCAAACAGCACAAGATTATCAGTGACTTCTGGACTCTTGTCAAAACTCCCATTAGAATCAACAAATCTCTTATTTACATTGGGTTTGCACTGTAAGTTATGATGAACGCATTCGACAGTGTGCAGAAATCGAGTTAAAATGACAAGATCACTGCATTCATGCGCTCAACATGTCATGACTGATCACTGCAACCTTTCATGCCACGATCTAAATATAATGCCACAGATCTAAATATAATGCTATAATCAACACTTTCACAACCTTGACAGCTGTAATAGTAAAAACGTGCTAATAGTTTTGAGAGTTCCACATGTAATACTTAGCTATTTTATAAATGTTAGAAAATATATATACACAAAATACATGCAATATGAGAAATATGGATAAAATAAAATAAAAAATGGCCAATTTGAACACAATTTGAGATGCCGATACATACTAGAGTACGGTTACTCTGAACTGGACTTCAACTCCAACTGTTCTCAATTTAATGTCATTGCTGTCTATGAGAAATAAGTACATAGATATTTAAGATATCTATTTTGTGACGTTTCTTTTCTATGGGCAGGCCCATACATCCCCAATCTGAACAAAACAATGTACTATATTTCGTAAGACACCTACTTTGATTCCAGTATGTATGCTTGTGCCATTCTGGATGCAAAATATCTGATATTCAAATCCATAAATTAGACAACACTAGACATTTATCTAATTCACCACTCAGAGATGTTGAATGTGATGTGCACACACAGTCTGTTCTTGCCCTGGTTTCCTAGGAAAAGAAGCCACAGATCAGGGCACAGGAAGAGAGAGCGAGACAGGGAAAAAAAGGGAAGAGACAGAAACACTCTTCTCTGACTGGGTCTTCACAAGGAGGAGTGAATCCATGGAGGGGGAAGAGAGAAAGAATGTCTGCTCATTATTCAGCCTGGCACTCGAGGCCACAGAAAATAGCTCTCTTCATTTTTCTTGTCAAGCTGTGGCTCTGTTAATGGTGTGTTCTCAGTCAGTGGTGAGACAAAAAGGGGGTGGCTTTAGCTGGGCAGCGAGTCAGGATAAGCACTACGACCCTTTCCGATGACCGCTTGCTCTGTTGGTCATCGACCGCCTGTGAAGGAAAGCTAGCATTTCAGATAAAACACCTTAAAGAAAGCTGGCCCCTTTTTGTAGGGACCACATTCCTCCGTTGGAACTAAATGAGCTTCCTGCCTTGAAAACATTTCGCCAATTTCCTACCTTTCTAGACAAAATTTCTGTGAAAACTTTTTGCTGTGGCAGGATCAGCTGGGTAATAAATAATAAGAGCTGAATGGGTAATAAGAGTTGAAACAGCCATGTTCCATTAGAGTGTAAGACTGATTTATAAGCATTGCGTGGTACTGTGTCCGGTCTTTCCTCCATTTGGCTCATGATTGGTCTAATTCAATGAGCTAATAAGATGAGCAGCTGTGACTGCACTGTTAGGCTTCATGTGCTGAGATGAAAGTGGACCGGCCATCATTATGCACATATATTACTACACCAGTGACGGGAACTTGTCCATTTGCATGCATGGACAAGAATGCGATGCAAAGATTCCATTGGATTATGCATCTATATTGACAAATGCATTGTGGGATTACATTTTTATAATGGATTATAGATCCTAGCTACTGTAAGTTACACAATCACAGTAATCAGGATGAAAGGCATGGATCAAGACAGCCATGACAGAGTCCAGGGTTATAGCCACTTGTTAGGCATTTTCACAGCATCTGTTATCTGACAGTCTATACGTCCTGTATTAAGTTTTTGACAAGTTTGACAGTTTCCTGGTTTGTCATGTGATTCCATTGTGCCCTCATGTGATCATGTCATGTGCTTCCCTAGTCTCTTGTGTCTTCTTGTCATTGGTTGAGTTAGTCATGTGGGTTCTTAGTTCAGTTTTGTCGTTAGGTGTGTTCGACACCGGCTGCGGCTGGATGTAACCGATCGGCGAGAGTAGCCGCGTGCAGGCGAGGAGGAGCTGCAAAAGAAGACGTGAAGTCAAACACTTTCTGCTTCCCGCAGTGTTTGTACTTCATCACAACTGAACACAAGTGAAATAAATGCAATATTTGTCTAATACACAGATGTTTCAGAGACATTTTCACTCAATACCGCATGCACTGCTTAATACAGTGTCTGTTTGTACAAGAATAAAGTTTATACATATAAGCCTACACTATCAGTGAAGTGGGGTCTACGTTTTTTATTTTGATAAACATGACAATATAACATCGCGACTACATGAAAAGAGCTTTTACCGTTATAAAAAAAATTATTTGTGAGCATTAGTGGAACTGAAGGTTTTAGAATAAACACGAAACACACGTGATCGATGTCATGCAGTGAATTCGGCCAATCGTGGAACAGCTGTGTCGTCATCAGAGCTCATGCAGTCGCTCTGGAGAAGCTGCGCAGAATGAGCTAGCCGGCTGCTCTCGAATCGCTCTTGCGGCACTTTGATGACATATGTCACAGTCACGTGGCGTCCGCGCTGCCTCTAAGTGGGACAAAAATTTCTAACCGGCATGTGCTGCTTCATGTCAGCTGCCAATCGGTCTAACGAACCTATTGGTTCATTGTCTTGATTGTTCACAGGTGTATCTTGTTTAGTCATTAGTCCTTGTGTATTTAAGTCCTCGTGTTTGCCATGTGTCTTTGTCTAGTATTGTGTGTTTGTTTCTTGTCACGGCTGTTGGTGAGTTTCAAGTCTGTTCAAGTCAAGTCCTTGTTTATTGTGTTCACTTGTAAATAAACTGCACATTCAAGATTCAAGAGATTCAAGAGTTTTAACTCTTGAACCCGAGTTTTAACATGGGTTCAACTGCAACTTGCCCTTGATTGGATTGTGACAGAATACTAGACTAATACAATGAAACAATGACAGAACTGAACTAAGAACCCACATGACTAAATCAACCAATGACAGCAAGACACAAGAGACTAGGGAAGCACATGACATGATCACATGAGGGAATCACATAACAAACAAGGAAACATGACACTGAACATAACAAAATAATAACATGAAACATGAAACAAAACCACAACACTAGACATTACACTATGGAGGTAATTCAAGTCCCGCCCTACATTTATTTTTTGTTAGAGAAGCTGTCACATGGATATTTATTAATTTGCCATAAAAAAAACTTATCTGGATTTTTTCTTGGTGAGCTCATCAACATTAGCTATAATATACAATAAAACAACATGTACACAAACATTAAAACAAAACATATAAACATACAGTCTACCAAAAGGCAGAGGCAAAAGCAGAGGTATCATGAGAAACCAGCAATCTCACACCCCAGGGTACAGAAGAATACAGCCCATTAGTTAATTGCATAGTATGGGTATATAAATCATAATAAAGAAAAAAAGACTATCGTAACTTCCATTTCATGACGACTTTAAATGTTATAAGCCATGAACCAACGAAACCAGACAAAGTTGGACATATGGCTGACTTTGCAAATAACATTATCGAATTAAAAATGATGGCGAATAAATACAAAACTACTACTATAAAACTACACTATATTCCCAAAAGTATTGAGACACCCCTCCAAATAATTGAATTCAGGTGTTCCAATCACTTCTATGGCAGCAGGTGTATAAAATCAAGCACCTAGACATGCAGACACGTCTACAAACATTTGTGAAAGAATGGGTCACTCTCAGGAGCTCAGTGAATTCAAGCGTGGTACCGTGATAGGTTGCCATCTGTGCAATAAGTCCATACGTCAAATTTCCTCACTACTAAATATTCCACGGTCAACTGTTAGTGGTATTATAACAAAGTGGAAGCAATTAGGAACAACAGCAACTCCACATAAAATCACAGAGCAGGGTCAGTGCATGCTGAGGCACACAGTGCGCAGAAGGCGCCGACTCTCCGCAGAGTCAATAGCTCCAGACCTCCAAACATTGTGTGGCCTTCAGATTAGCTCAAGAACAGTGCGTAGAGAGCTTCATGGAATGGGTTTCCATGGCCGAGCAGCTGCATCCAAGCCTTACATCACCAAGAGCAATGAAAAGCGTCAGATGCAGTGGTGTAAAACCACCAACACTGGCCTGTAGAGCATTGGAGACGTGTTCTCTGGAGTGACGAATCACGCTTCTCTGTCTGGTAATCCGATAGACGATTCTGGGTTTGGCAGTTGCCAGGAGAATGGTACTTACCTGACTGCAATGTGCCAAGTGTAAAGTTTGGTGGAGGGGGGATTATGCTGTGGGGTTGTTTTTCAGGGGTTGGGCTTGCCCCCTTAGTTCCAGTGAAAGGAGCTCTTAATGCTTCAGCATACCAAGACATTTTGGACAATTTCCTGCTCCTAATTTTGTGGGAACAGTTTGGGGATGGCCCCTTCCTGTTCCTACATGACTGCGCACCAGCAAGCTACATGACTGCGCACAAAGCAAGGTCCATAAAGACATAGATGAGTGAGTTTGGTGTGGAGGAATTTGACTGGCCTGACCTCAACATCAGTGCTTGACCTGACAAATGCGCTTCTAGAAGATTGGTAAAAAATTCCCATTAACTCACTCCTAAGCCTTGTGGAAAGCCTTCCTAGAAGAGTTGAAGCTGTCCTAGCTGCAAAGGATGGGCCAACTCCATAATAAACTCTACAGATTAAGAATGGGATGTCTTTAAAGTTCATGTACATGTAAAGGCAGGCGTCCCAAAACTTTTGGCAATACAGTGTATATACACACACATATACTTACATGTGTACAAATAATGGGATTAAATAGCATTTGCTATTTAAACAACATAGCGCTGGACGTGAAAATAATAACTGCGTCGGGCTGAAACTAGCAAAAAACACTTGCATCGTGCCTGGCGTCGCATTGCACCAGGTGTATGATAGGGCCCATGAGGTTCACTTAGGATTCTGTCTTGTATTCATCAGGCAGTGAGGCATGTTTTGTAACAGAGCTCATGTTTTTCTAGTCTGTGACAAAAAAAACAAAACAAAAAAACATTCATGGCCTTTTGATCTCTATACATTTCTATATCAGATCTCTATATGAAGTACAAACATCACACCATGTATTCCCATATGCCAATCAGAACAGAAACATGCCTAACATGACCTTCAGGGTTTGATCTGAAAAAGGAATATGCGTGCATGTTAGCAGAATATCAACATATGTCAGCCTATAATAGAGATTGAGGAAGCCTATACAATAGTGACGGCAAGAGTAAATGTGTGCCAGCACTGGGAAATAAGGTCGCGAAGCTGATTGCTGAAAGGCACAGATAACCCTGAGCTGCACGGTCAGAGTTCCTCATTTAAGTGCTACCGCTGCCTCCGCAGACGAGCCGAACTGTGAATAAAAGCGCGAGGAGTGAGCGGTGATTTTAAACAATGAGAGCTCATCCAGGTAAATGTACAGAACCCTCCCACTAGCTATGATGCAAACCCGATTCCAAAAAAGTTGGGACACTGTACAAATAAAAAAGGAATGCAATCATTTACAAATCTCATAAACTTATATTTTATTCACAATAGAATATAGATAACATATCAAATGTTGAAAGTGAGACATTTTGAAATGTCATGCCAAATATTGGCTCATTTTGGATTTCATGAGAGCTACACATTCCAAAAAAGTTGGGACAGGTAGCAATAAGAGGCCGGAAAAGTTAAATGTATATTTAAGGAACAGCTGGAGGACCAATTTGCAACTTATTAGGTCAATTGGTAACATGATTGCATGATATCTTTCCTGTAGCTCAAACAATAAGAGTGTGGTGCTAGCAACGCCAAGGTCATGGGTTTGATTCCCAGGGAAAGCAAGAACTGCGTCTGCCAAATGCATAAATGTATATGTAAATGTAAATGATTGGGTATAAAAAGAGCCTCTCAGAGTGGCAGTGTCTCTCAGAAGTAAGATGGGCAGAGGATCACCAATTCCCCCAATGCTGTGGCCAAAAATACTGGAGCAATATCAGAAAGGAGTTTCTCAGAGAAAAACTGCACAGAGTTTGAAGTTATCATCATCTACAGTTCATAATATCATCCAAAGATTCAGAGAATCTGGAACAATCTCTGTGCGTAAGGGTCAAGGCCGGAAAACCATACTGGATGCCCGTGATCTTTGGGCCCTTAGACGGCACTGCATCACATACAGGAATGCTACTGTAATGAAAATCACAACATGGGCTCAGGAATACTTCCAGAAAACATTGTCGGTGAACACAATCCACCGTGCCATTTAGCCGTTGCCGGCTAAAACTTTATAGGTCAAAAAAGAAGCCATATCTAAACATGATCCAGAAGCGCAGACGTTTTCTCTGGGCCAAGGCTCATTTAAAATGGACTGTGGCAAAGTGGAATGGTATGGGGTTGCATGAGTGCGTGTGGCATAGGCAGCTTACACATCTGGAAAGGCACCATCAATGCTGAAAGGTATATCCAAGTTCTAGAACAACATATGTTCCCATCCAGACGTCGTCTCTTTCAGGGAAGACCTTGCATTTTCCAACATGACAATGCCAGACCACATACTGCATCGATTACAACATCATGGCTGCGTAGAAGAAGGATCCGGGTACTGAAATGGCCAGCCTACAGTCCAGATCTTTCACCCACAGAAAACATTTGGCGCATCATAAAGAGGAAGATGCAACAAAGAAGACCTAAGACAGTTGAGCAACTAGAAGCCTGTATTAGACAAGAATGGGACAACATTCCTATTCCTAAACTTGAGCAACTTGTCTCCTCAGTCTCCAGACGTTTGCAGACTGTTATAAAAAGAAGAGGGGAAGCCACACAGTGGGAAACATGGCCTTGTCCCAACTTTTTTGAGATGTGTTGATGCCATGAAATTTAAAATCAACTTATTTTTCCCTTAAAATGATACATTTTCTCAGTTTAAACATTTGATATGTCATCTATGTTGTATTCTGAATAAAATATTGAAATTTAAAACTTCCACATCATTGCATTATATTTTTATTCACAATTTGTACAGTGTCCCAACTTTTTTGCAATCGGGTTTGTAAATAGGTGAACTTGAGAATGCGATAATAATGTAAAGAGAGACAAATGAGAAAAACATTGCTTATTGTCTTTTTCCTAAGGGAATTGGTGGATACTATAGATACTTTAATGCAGTTTTAATATTGTGTGTGAGTGTGTAATGATTTATTATATCAGTAAAGCCTCCTATAATGTAAGACAATAAATATGAGAGTCTGTGGCCATGAAGGGAGCTGTCCGTGGTGCTGATTATTAAGCTACAATTTGTCTCATTCACTATGTTCTGAATAGTCTCTGCTATGCAAGTGATTATTAAAAGACACAGATATACTATAGAAATTAATGAAATATGATTTGATTTGAGCGCAAGTGGGTATGAAGAGACATTCATTTTACTCTTAACAACTGAAATTAATATTGTGATTTTGAACATAAGAGCTCTGTTTCAAAACATAGTGAGCTGACGCAGGAAGATGGATGGATGATGATTAGCATGTTGCCAAGTTAGTGGTGTTATACTCTAAGCAACTTGAAAATAGAGCACACACAAATATTCTGTGGAATAATCATTTTCATTTGCACTGATGAAAATGAAACTTAGAATTTAGAATGAAACTTTTATGGTTCAATGGCCATAAAAAAAGGCAATTTTTTTATTTTATTATTCTTTATAAGAAATGAATACGTTTAATCAGCAAGGATACATTAAATTGATCAAAAGTAAATACATTAGTAAAAGATTATTATATCAAATAAATGCTGTTCTTTTAAACTTTTTATTCCTGAAAGAATCCTGAAAAAATAACCACGGTTTCCACAAAAATATTATGCAGTTTTCAACGTTGATAATAATAAGACTTTTCTTGAGCACCAAATAAGAATATTAAAATGATTTCTGAAGGATCATGTGACACGAGACTGGAGTAATGATGCTGAAATTTCAGCTTTGCCATCACAGGAATAAATTACATTTTATGTAAAAATTTATTAAAATAGAAATAGTAATAATAGTTCACAATAGTATTGTTTTTATTTTTATTTTTACTATATTTTTAAATAAATAAATGCAGCCTTTATGAGCTTAAAAGAAAAACATTAAAAAAATCGTACAGACCCCAAACGTTTGAAGGGTAGTGCATGTTTATTTATGATCTGCCTTTCTGTTGACTCACCCATTTCTTTTGAGATCATTTTTTTCACTGAACATGTTATAATGCATTCTGATATTGTCTTCTCCTTGAAGGATGCTCGTTATAGAATTTGTCTACAGCAAGCTGCCTTAGGAAGTAACATTAAGTTTACTTTTTGGAACAGTGTCAGAGCACCTACTGCATGATGCTTTAAAATGCCTAAAAAGAGAAGGTGTTCTTGATAGTCACTGGCTTCAGGATATCTCCACAGCAGGTTCAAGAACAGTGTAGTCTATTTTTGGATCATTCTGCAGTAATAAAAGAAATGCTTCTTCTTACACTGTATAAAGTCTCACAATGAGTTCAAGAAGAGAAAAACTTTTGTGACTTGTTAGCAGAACAGTTCTGACCCAATTAACTGTCTTTGTATGATAAAGCAGCACTGACCTCTGTTTACACACTCATCTTCCCCTGATTTGTTTTCACACTGTATGGCTTTAATTAGCTTTAGACCTTGCTTCAGGGAATTTGTAAATCCATGTGGATATTTTGCCCAGTGGTATTCAATGTAAAAGATGTCAAACAAAAACCAAACTACAGGAAACTATCAGAACCAGCATTAAGCTACAGGAAATAGTTCAACCAAAAATGAAATCCGGTCATCATATACAGTAGTACTCACCCTCACATTATTCAAAACCTTCCTAGACATTATTTCTTCTGTGGAATATAAAAGAAAATACTTTTGTTGTTGTTGTTGTTGTTGTTTTGATTTATTTTTCATAAAATGAAAGTCAATGGGGTCTTTCATTGGTGATGAAAATGTCTTCTTCTGTGTTCCACATAAGAATGAATGTCATACAGGTTTGGAACGAGATGGGGGTGAATAATTGACAGTTTTCATTTTTAATTGAACTATCCCTTTAAGAGAGCAATATTGTTGCTGTTATCAGAGCCAAACAAATAAATAAGTATACAGTTATAAAGTATTTACAAATCATTTGCAAACTATCAGTTTATATTTAATTAATAGTTAATATATTGTAGTCTCTACATTGTTAATATACTATTAGGTTACACACATGCATGTATATTAAAATAAATTGTGTTATATTTATATATAATATAAATTATATATCAATATATACATACATGCAAATATTTCTTAAATATATACATGTATGTGTATGTATTTAAATATACATAACAATTATACACAGTACAGACAAATATATTGCAAACTATAGCAAACTTTTATTTTGGATGTGATTAATCGTTTGTCAGCAGTTATATATGTGTGTGTGTGTGTGTGTGTGTGTGTGTGTGTGTGTGTGTGTGTGTGTGTGTGTGTGTGTGTGTGTGTGTGTGTGTGTGTGTGTGTGTGTGTGTGTGTGTGTGTGTGTGTGTGTGTGTGTGCGTGTGCGTGCGTGTGTGTGTCCTGGTAAACCCTACATTATGGGGACAAAATGTCTCCACAAAGATGGCAATATCCGAAATCCTTGTCCTTGTGGGGACATTTTTTGGTCCCCATGAGGAAAACATCTTATAAATCATACTAAGTGATGTTTTTTTGAAAATGTTAAAATGCAGAATGTTTCCTGTGATGGGTAGGTTTAGGGAGTGTAGGGGGATAGAAAATACGGTTTGTACACTATAAAAACCATTACGCCTATGGAATGTCCCCACAATTCACAAAAACAAACGTGTGTGTGTGTGTGTGTGTGTGTGTGTGTGTGTGTGTGTGTGTGTGTGTGTGTTTTTACTCCTAATAACCAATTAACAATTCCTTTACTACGTGCTAATTAAACAATAATAATTTTGTTAATTACAGTGAAAATGAATGAAGAACTATTTATATATATAGCCTATTAATACATTAACAATGTAGAGGCTACAATATATAAACTATAAGTAAATTATAAACTAATAGTTTGTTAATGGTTTGTAAGTACGTTTTACTTGTAATTACTGTATACTTATTATAAAGTGCTACCAAATTCTCTTGTTTTAGGACTACACGCTGAACAGCTATAGCCTACAGTACAATGTGACAGTAAGTCAGAGTAAAAACAAAGCGAAAAACAGCAATTCAGTATTTGGTTGCTTTTCACTGCTACTTGTTGGAAAAGGTAGCTTGTACTGGAAAAGCTTGACAATTTTTGAAAATAACTGAAATATTGTCACCCTACTGAAAAATTTAGTTAAGTTAATAGCGGTAATGCGTTGGTCCTCCTCAATGCTGCATCAGGTATTTCTAATAATTACGTTTGTTTCCTTTTTTACAATTTAGCTTCCTGCAACCTCTAACATCATAATGGAAGGATGTATGGAAGATGGAATATTACAGAGGAATAGAGAATCTTTTCTGGTGTTTTATATGGGAAATAGCATTTTCACAGGTGTCGCTCTACATTTTCTCTCTCTCTGTGATGGATACCTGTTTCAGTCTGTAGATTTCCTTGTGACACCATGCTTTCCCACCACTGATGATACTGAAGGAACTTTCTCAAGCTGTCAAAGATTTCCCTCTATCTCACATAACTGACAGGCTAACCGTCATTACAGACTCTCACTCTCTCTCTCTTCAATTCTCTCGTGTGTGCGCACACACATAAATACAAAATTCAGAGATAGGTCTGCTGTCAAATTGGGACTAAGGCTGATTTCCTTTGAAAGGAAGAAAAGAAAAACGTTTTTACTGAACGCTGAACTTTACTAAAGTGCCATACAAAAGAAAGAGGTGCATAATGTTATCTGCTATCTTCTCAGAACCATTTATTTGTCAGCTTCAAACCATATTGACCCTTTCTTTTGTCCCTCACAAAAATATTCCACCAATAAACTCAACGCAAAAGATGTTTTAGCTGTCAAGATGGTTTATCAGACAAGCTAAAACAATTAACACAACATGTCTTTCATTTCAGGTGCA
Organism: Paracanthobrama guichenoti; assembly: GCA_018749465.1. Taxonomy (NCBI): domain Eukaryota; kingdom Metazoa; phylum Chordata; class Actinopteri; order Cypriniformes; family Gobionidae; genus Paracanthobrama; species Paracanthobrama guichenoti. The sequence continues at coordinate 2,781,225 of JAGHMJ010000033.1, read as the reverse complement.
ATTATATTTGTACACAGCGGTAGCAAACATGTTAATCTATGATGAAGATGCAAAGTCAATAATGTATTCATGTTACACTGAGGTTGAGGTTAGAGGGTTAGACATGAATTATGAATGATATGAAAAGAGATTCTGGAGATCTGAGCACACTGTGGGAATGCCATGCGTCTGTTTTATGGATTCTGTTAATAAAGGCTTGCCCACAGAGACGCAACATATATAGCAGATCAATAGAGTTCCAAGACATGCAGCCAATAAGCAAGTGCCACACAAAGCAAGACAGATAAAGGCAGGCAAAAGTCAATATGATTGTAAATACATCCAGCTGCACTCACTTATATGGCTTATCCTATGTGCTATTAGTGCTGGGGGCTTTCTGCACAAATCAAATTGGGATGCATTTAAGACTGAAAGAGATATAGAATAAAAGACAAACATTGTGGTTAAAATTCATAATTTGAGAAAAGATGGTGGGAGAATTAAGGCCAACAAGAGATTGCACTCAGTCACAAGCACAACGTCAAACCTGTGGAGAGAGAAGCCATTGATTTTTCACAGAAGTGCCAGTTCATCATTCTGGGGGACACTTGCGATCGATCCTTCCTTTCATTTGTTTGTGATTTTGTTAGTTTCAAAGCTGGTCGCCATGATAAATTCAACCTCTTGCCACACATATGAAAAATGAGGGATGAGGAATGCCAAGATGAAGAGATAGGGGCATGAGAATATGTAAATGTGAAAGAAATATTTAATTCTAATATTTCTTGGGTCATGAAAGCAACTGAGGGTTTGAAAATTCGATTTTAAATGAATTACATGAGGTTTGAAAGCCTGAATCCAGGATCAAGTTTGTATTCTTATAAACGGAAAAATATGAGACTATCATATATATATATACAAAAGTCTGGGAACAGTAAGATTTTTCTATTATTTATCAAAAGTGACAGTATACATATATGTTACAAAAGATTGCTATTTCAAATAAATGCGTTCATGTCTAAAAAAAAAAACTCTGTAAGTGTAACCATCGTGCTCTTCCCCAAAAAAGCAGAATCTGCAAAACGAGAGTCAGGGGGGATAGAGAAGAGGAGGGGGGAGCAAATCCATAGCCGGAGACTTGTGCCTCCATTGGTAAAAAAAAACCACAAAAAAACACCAATCACCATCAAGTACTTCACTTTCAGCGAACTCCCAATTAGGAGTGTTGAGAAAAGAAACATGGCAGAGGAAGCTAGTCTCCCTTAGTATATCAACTAATCATCGAAGAGACGTAAATTATGTGATATTAGTTTGAACCGCTACCGCTTATCACATTTATGTTCACTTCATCCACACGAAGCCAGAGCTTTCCTTATCCCATCTTTTTTTTTCTCGTCTCAAGAAATATCTGCGTACACACAAAACCACTGAAACGACTCAAAACGATGTAGTATACATGCCAGACCAGTATGTGGCGCTGTAATTTTGCCACAGAAAATACACTAAAAACGGAGAAGACTTTGAGCATGAGACGTGGGCTGATGACATCATTGTTCCACAAAATATACGGACTGGCTGTACACATGAAGACGCAAGGGTATCGTTTTCAGATGTATCCACTCTGTTACCTGGTTTCAAAAAACAGCAGTTTCAGGCTCTCAAAATGCTGGATGCGCCTGGACGAAACGCTGGTATGATACAACATTTTTAGGTATACAACTAAAAGACATTGTCTTTATTCACCTTTTTCTCATGGTTTCTCAATAGAATTAATAAAAGTATAGAATATAATAGCATAGTTCTAATAGGGGCTCATTGTAATGCAGTGTTAGAATGTGCCCCACCTGCGCAATTGGGATTTAAACCTAGCTAGTGTCTTCTGCTGTTAGATCAGCATTAAAGAACGATCTCAACGGCTAAATAACAGATATAAGATTACAATAATATCAGATTTGTCTAGTTTTAAATCAACACAAAAAACAGATGAAAAATTTACTTAAGAAATTTACTTTTGCTATGCTTAAATAAATATCAGTGATATCTTCCAAAGATTTTTGGAATTTAGAATTTTTTTTTTCTCAATATAGTGTTGATAAGGCAACTAGTAAATACACAAAGTTTCGTCATGCTGGCATGTGTGGAAAGTTTTAAATCATGTGTGTTACAACTAACCCCACATTAGGTTGTGCCCCACTCACCCCCTATGCTACAACCCTGCTATACATTCAACCTTAATACATTCCATTAAAAGCTAGCAAACCCCCAAAAAAAAAAAACGTTCTAAAAGGACACCCTACAGTGCAGAGAGTGTACAGTCTATTACCTTCAGTGGGTACTTTCATCTGAATCCTGTCTTTAATCATTTCCCAGCATCCGTTGAGCCTGGTGGGAAGTAAAAGAGGGGTATGTATCCAGAAACCTCTCTTTCCCCTTCTACAGCAAAGAAACAGCCGAACCTATGACCTCGACCCACCGCTCCAGCTGCAAAAAAACCCCCCTTCAGTATCTTGGGTAAAGCTAATGCAGCTTCAAAGGATGTAGGCGGTATGGAAGACTAAAGAGGACCACTGGCGATGACACCTATCTGAGAGAAACATGGCTTCTGCTGTCTGATTAATCTGGATTTAGATGAATCAACCTTAAAAGGTGCTTTTTATCTCAGAATGATAATGGAGGAGCAATTTCATTTTGTGTGCTCTGTGGTATTAAGATAAATCTGGTCAAATCAAAAAACATTTAATCCGGAATGGACAAAAGCTACATCTAATATTTACTTTTACTGTAATTACACTTCATACCCTTTCATTTTAAATACACCCCCAAAATGTGCCTTAGTTCCTGTCTGGTATCCAATCGGCAAAGCTTTCCTATCCCTCCTGATCCCTCTCCCCAGGCCTTTAAAATACTATTAATACCTAATGGGCTTCCTCATTAGATGCCCTTCCAAACATATTCTGGCCATTATGAGCTCCATTTACTGTCGGGCCTCATGCCTGCATACACAAATGTGAGTCGTCTGCCTTTTCGATTCCCTCTGTGCGTAGTAAACATCTAATACTGGTATGAAATGCCCCAATCGTTGAGTGTCTGTGTGTGAGTGCATGTGTATCTGTAGCCCAACTACTTGTTTTGAAAGAACCGTTTTAGTGTAGAGAACAGACAGAGGTATTCACATCTATCACGTCTTTGCTCCCCAGGAAAGCTCAGGGAATCCCTTGTAACTGTTACTATAAAGTAAGAAGTGACCTCCGACTGTAATATTACACAGTGCTTGGCCTTGAAATACAATAGCAGCACATACAGACTTATAGATATATGGAGAGAAAAGCTCTCTGAAAAGCTTACAAAATAATGATGCTCTTTTTTTATATACTTGCTTGCTATAAAACTATACAACCAGTTGAATACCGTTGAATAATTAAAGATGTTTTAATATTAATAAATTAATCTTATGCTCACCCAGGCTGGATTTGATCATAGAGCAAAAACAGTAACATTGTATAAAACTTTTTATATTTTAAAATGTAATTTATTCCTGTGTTTCTATTTGAAAAAAATACTGTTCCCTGCTTTGCAATCACAGGAATAAATACAAATTTTAAATATTGTAGACATTTTTCTGAAAATTACTGTTATTACTGTTATTATAAAATAAATGTAGCCTTGGTGAGCATAAGCTTTCGACCGGTAGTGTATATGGAAATATAATTTAAATGGTTTGATTTCAGAGGTTGTTTCTTGCCAAAATGTATTTAAATATTCATTACAACTTTTGAACTTTCAGCTTATGTGTAATTGCAAATGTACTATGATTTGCATCCGATTTGGCACTTACCAGTCCATTGCCGTCACATATTGAGGACATTTCTCCAGGATACTTGTCTTTTTAAAGGCTGTTATTTGGCAAAGCAGAATTGCACTCTTGCACTCATCCAACAAAATGTTCTTTTATTGGGGAAAAAATAACCAGAATAAGTCAAAATGGTTTCCAATTAAATAAACACGAAATGGAACTTGTTCTAAATTGTATGGGGGTAGGGAATGTAGTAAGATTAATATTTCATTATTCTGACAAACATCTAAATTAAATCAAGACAAATGTATTTGTATTGCATGTTTCACAGTAGGGATGGGCGATATGGCTGAAAACTGTATCAAAATATAAGTGTTTCATATTGGTCGATATCGATAATTATTTATATTTTTTATGACCTAATTTAAAATAAGGACCAGGAGAAAAATATATTACATTTAAACATTTTTATTTTAAACTTAACCTTCCTCTGATTATAATCCTGCAGAAATGTCAACACAACTATGGAAAACACTCAAATAATTAAAATGTAAACATAAGTCTAAAATCACAGTGAACACTTAAAGGGGTCCTGAATTGAGAAATCAACTTTCCCTTGAGCTTTTGATATATAAAAGTTAAGGGTAATATAAGAATATCCTGTAAGTTTCAGAGCTGAAAACATCCTTGTTAGTCAAAGAAAAGCTTTTATTGACACCAGACCCAGCAAACAAGAGATCTCAGAATATGCCAGGCTGTGACATCATCGTGTGGTGAAACACCGCCTCAACAGAAGAACGATGCCTGATTCTGTAGCCCCGCCCACCGACTCGTGCCACTGACATGACATAGGCCTACATAGAGCTAAACCGGATCGAACTTCTAAGCAATAAACATGCTGCATAAGCTTCATTCGGATTCCAATATTATGAATGCATGGATGAACTTTATTTTTAATGAAGATCCAGCTCACGTGGGGAAGACATTGTGCGTTAGTTCCTTCATTTCTGATTACGGATTCTTGTAAACAAGAGACTGGATTTGCAGACAGGATGAGATTACATGAATGAATGAACAAACACACTAATGTGAGTAAAAAATTTTTAGTATAGTATAGTATTACATTGATACAGATCATTGATATAGATCTATTGATTATGTGTACGTGTCTAACTGAACATACTTTAGCACACTGTCAAAGGCTGGAGAATTCTTTATTTATGGTGTTGTTGGTTCATTGCGATTCGGGATCAGACTCGGACATGTATGGGCCAGGGCTCACAAAGCCCAACATCCTGAGGCTTTGTGTTTTCCAGACGGGCTACTAAAACGTATCACCGGCCTGCCGATAATCTATCTTAAATAGTGAAATAACATTCCTTTCTTGATGTGCGTTGTTCACTCTCTTGACTTGACAGAAAAAATACTATCGCGGAAGTTTTGATCCTGCAACGTACTTGGCGTGTGTGTGTGTGTGTGATGCACGGTTCACGCTTATATCCACCAATCGGACGGGCCAAGTAATAAAAAAATTACATTCCAATCAATCGAGGGTGGATGAGAAATAAATCATTGTGTTTGTTTGATAAAGACGTTTTGCGAGCCCTGTGGGCAATTCATTCCAGTTACTGTTTCTCCACACGCTTTCAAAACAATTCCCACATGTACTGACAGGGGAGCTGGAGCTCATTATAATATGCAAATCTTATCCAATCATAGCAGTGGGCGTTTACTTCCAAGTCTTCAGTTCGGCACACCCATAGAAACCGAGCGAGAGAGCCTCAAAACCAGGGTAGAAAATAGCCTATTACTTATTCATTATGATGTTTTTGAATGTAAAAACCACGTGAATGCCATAAGTTGACCTCAGACAACAGTATTATTTTTTTTTTTTAAAAGCCAGTTCATGACACCTTTAACATTAAGGTGCAGTGTCTCTGTTATTTCTTTGTACCGTTTAGATGCTTTGTCATAAGGCACTGATGCAGAGTAACGTTACCTCTCCATGTTGTTTCAAAGAATAACACAATGGCAAAACTGTTGAATAAAGTCGCTATTTGTTTGTTTTTGCACACAAAAAGTATTCTCAACGCTTCATAAAATTAAGGTTGAACCTGGACTATTTTAATTATGTTTTTACTACCTTTCTAGGCCTCGAAAGTGTATATTTCTGTCTGAGCTCTCAAATTTCATCAAAAATATCTTCATTTGTGTTCTGAAGATGAACAAAGGCAGTCTTCTTGGATTTTATGCTTTATAACTAATATATATAAAATAGAAAGCAATCATAAATGCACAAATAAACATTTTTGTTAAGTTGTTTCTTTTCGTTTCTTAAGTCTAAATCTAATCAAATGTATTGAGGTTTAAAAAAGAAGCAAAAGGGTAAACACTTGGGAAAATCAAATGGGAAAATCAAATAGCTACATAAACACTCACATATATCTATGAAGATTGCTTTGATCAGTATGAACTGAGGTGAAACCGACAGCATCAGTGATGGCCAACAAACACACCAACCTAAAACTGGTCAATCGCTCTTAGCCATTTAATGACCCTTCCCATAACCCCCCTTTCCAGGGAAAACAGCAAGTAATTAACATAGTGAGTGGATTATATGACTGCAGTGACTTGTGGATTAATGTACACTGTTATTCCTAATATCTCTAAACCACACTGACTGGGGCTCTTTTTAATGGCCAGTTTCCACTCTACAAGCACATAGAACGAGACAGAAAATTGCTGGGTGATAAAATTGCTAATCATAAAGCTAACTATTAGAGCAGATGAGCCTCTTCCTGAAATGGCTTTGATTTTTGAGGAGTGAAAAGACAGATCAATGCCTAATTGACAACAACAATGGATCAGCATGGGAACTACTGTGAACAGCACTTCACTGAAGCCGATCAACTCACAGCCACTCGCTCACAACTGCTCTGAGAGAATACACATGCGGACGCACGCATGCCTTACGGCACTGTTTCCTCCGGTGACAACTATATCAGCGTAGTGTGAGCGGGATGTGTGCCAGGCTAAAAGGTTCTGGCAGGCCCTCTCTGTGCAGAAGAAGGGCTGCCTTTCAACCCTTATTTCCCTCTCACATCTCATCTTTCTGAGAGTGAGTGCATATGATAATGTCCAGTCCTTGACATCTCACTGTGTCAGACAGTGAAAGGCACAATCAATTAGCACTTTCCAATGGCTGTAAAATGGCAAAAAAAAAAAAAAAAAAAAAAGAATAATTTAAGGTTAAAAATATTTTCTAAGATTACCATTAAAAAAAAATCTTCCCTCTGAAAACACATTACAATCAGGAAACTGCAGACACAGGTGTCATGTATTCCCTTTTTTTTTTTTTTAACAGGTACCAGTGACAGTCCTGCCTGTGAAAAATTTAATTAATAAAACTGACATGACAACCACCGAACCCCACGCATTTTAGTTTCATTGGGAGAAAAACACCCATCACACTAGAAGTGCTCCAAAAATCAATTTGACTCAAAAATCTGTGGGTGCATGAATGATGTTTCTGATTACAGGGACATATCAGTTAGTCACCTTGTTCCTGTGCTCACACATGTTACTTTGCTCCATTATAAACTGTCCCAGGCTCCCTATCTCTGGAGCAAAAGGCTTCATTGGCTATCTGGCCAATCATTTCTTATGCTTTGCCTCTGATGGTGATACAATCTTTAATCCAGTACTAGCCAACTCGTCCTCCCATCCCTCATGCACTCCGGCAGAGACCGAATGAGCCTATCTCTGTTCCTTAATAATCATCCAGCGTCTGATTCCCTCTCATATCAGAATGGAACTTTACCTTGGCGTGAGGGTTGGATTTGAAACACAAAGTGTGTGGCTGCGTATACAGATTGAAATAGATTAAAATGCAGCTACTTCATGCCAATGGGTCCATAAGCATTGGAAAGGACCTCTGGATGTGTAGCAAATTAGCTCAAAAAGGAAATATTGTATATATGCAATTCATTATAATGGGTTTTAACCAGTTATAAATATTTAGATCCAATTACAACAAATTGTAATTAATTATGAATATATAGATCAGCTTTCAGAATTAACTGTATCAGAATTAATACTGATATGTTCGTCCACCAAACCAACAGATCTTCTATCAACTCTTAAGAAATATTATTCTCTTGGTCAATGAGGATAACTATCTTACTATATATAGTACTAAACAGTACAAAAGCATGTAGCAAGATCAAACATTTAAGTGACTTTGATTTGGGAGGCACAAACATAGAGACAATCAGGCGTGGATTTAAAGTGGTAATATATTAAACTACAGGTGCATACACCTAAACCAAGCAAAGCATATATAAAGAATAAAGAAAAGGAAAGGAAAAGAGAGATAAGAGCAAAGAATGGAAAGATTTACAATGTTAACCCCACCATAATGAGAATCAAAATCACCTTCTTAAAAAGGGGTCAAACTTAGAGACTTATCTAAAGATTGATAAAACGGTTACTTTCATTGGCTTTGGTGCTGAACAAGAGTCTGGATGCGTGTAGAATACAGAGATTCTTGATCCGGAGATCTGTTGGGCCGCAGGAAATTTGAACAAAGTTAACTTGTAAAAGTTGCCAGAAAGTCAGAAAGTGTCCATCTCACAAGGGACTGAGTAAAGTAGGGAACTCTTAAAGGCCCCCTGAAATCAAAATTGAAGTTTTTTAGCTTTTAGTATGACTATGTTAGCCTTAAGGTTAGGAATAAGCTGGTGTGTTCCAAAACAATTACAAAATTTGCATTTAGGAGGTATAAGCATTCAAAACTTACAGTCTCTCACTTCCATTAAAATGGATCACAGATTTTTATGACATCATCACAAACTTCACTTTCTCATCACATCTTCTGTCCAATCAAATGCTCTCTAGAATCTGAAGCCCCGCCGCCCTCCCTACGCTATAAATAGACACTGAAGCTGCGTCTGAAATCAGTCAGTTGTTCTATGTGTCAGTCAGTGGACTATGCGATAGGAAACGATTCAGACAGTGTAAATATGATTATGATGATAAACGGTTAGGAATTAGGAGGAAACTATGGCTTTACCAAACAAAGGCTCTAGTCAAACTGTGATATTAACTAAACGCTATTGGCTGTTTTAAAAAAGGGGCGTTTCAGGGGAAATTACACTCACCTAAAGGATTATTAGGAACACCATACTAATACTGTGTTTGACCCCCTTTCGCCTTCAGAACTGCCTTAATTCTACGTGGCATTGATTCAACAAGGTGCTGAAAGCATTCTTTAGAAATGTTGGCCCATATTGATAGGATAGCATCTTGCAGTTGATGGAAATTTGTGGGATGCACATCCCGGGCACGAAGCTCCCGTTCCACCACATCCCAAAGATGCTCTATTGGGTTGAGATCTGGTGACTGTGGGGGCCATTTTAGTTTAGTACACCACCACCACCAGCCTGCACAGTGGTAACAAGGCATGATGGATCCATGTTCTCATTCTGTTTACGCCCAAATTCTGACACTACCATCTGAATGTCTCAACAGGAATCGAGACTCATCAGACCAGGCAACATTTTTCCAGTCTTCAACTGTCCAGTTTTGGTGAGCTTGTGCAAATAGCCTCTTTTTCCTATTTGTAGTGGAGATGAGTGGTACCCGGTGGGGTCTTCTGCTGTTGTAGCCCATCTGCCTCAAGGTTGTGCATGTTGTGGCTTCACAAATGCTTTGCTGCATACCTCGGTTGTAACGAGTGGTTATTTCAGTCAAAGTTGCTCTTCTATCAGCTTGAATCAGTCGGCCCATTCTCCTCTGACCTCTAGCATCAACAAGGCATTTTCGCCCACAGGACTGCCGCATACTGGATGTTTTTCCCTTTTCACACCATTCTTTGTAAACCCTAGAAATGGTTGTGCGTGAAAATCCCAGTAACTGAGCAGATTGTGAAATACTCAGACCGGCCCATCTGGCACCAACAACCATGCCACGCTCAAAATTGCTTAAATCACCTTTCTTTCCCATTCTGACATTCAGTTTGGAATTCAGGAGATTGTCTTGACCAGGACCACACCCCTAAATGCATTGAAGCAACTGCCATGTGATTGGTTGATTAGATAATTGCATTAATGAGAAATTGAACAGGTGTTCCTAATAATCCTTTAGGTGAGTGTACGTCAACACATTGAATAATGCTGCGCGTTTCAAGGCACTTCAGTGGGCCTTTAAGTCCCTATCAGTCACATCCATCTTTGGTGAAGTAGCCAAAAAGAGGTGTGAGTTTTGAGCGGGAGAAAGTTTCTTTGTTCTCCCTTCACATCTTATTTGCATGTTTATGGTGGTCTAGAGAATTTACACAAGTATGGTAAAAATAGATTGATGTATTTTATAGTAACATACTATACACCATTAATTAGAGAATATGAGAAGAGGTGTATTTCAATATAAAACAGATGAAAACATTAAAGCAGTGATACATTCTTGAAACTGGATATCAGCATTTGAACATTTATTAACCTGACTTACTTTGTGATACTAATTTACTACAATGTTTGATTGAGGGTAAAAAGGCCAATGTCCTTTTCTAAGTGTATACTGGACCACATGGCTGGTGTTGGAGGAGATGTCCCTCTCCCCTCTGGAATGCCTTTGAAGTTTGAGGAGAGTGGTGGAGCATTTCTTTGTCAGCATCCAGAAGGACAGGTAAGGTGATGACGATCTTTTAGCGACCGTTATTTGGAGTCAGGCTGGTGATGTAGAGTGCATAAACGGAAAGGGGGCTCTGGGATGCCTAAAGCACAATCGAGCATCTTGATCATATCCAAACGTAACAGATGAAAGCTAAATAATTTCATAAATATCTGTAATTTGCTATTCAAACAATGCAAGATTTTATGGCCAGCTGCATGTTATAATTGGCATTCAGCATTGTTTCTTTCCCTAGATTTTGCAACACTATCGGAACAAAGCCCTGACCTATCAGTTCAAAACCAAGTGCTACATCTACAATGACCAACATTGTAGATCTGCATAACGTTTCTGCATTTTCAGATGCACAGTTTGTAGTGTTGCCGCCTGCCTGCAAGACTGCTGGAGACCTATAAAAAATGCTCTTTGAAAATCAATTGGGCCTCAGCAGAGCATGAAAAAGCAGCATCAACATAACCTTAAATTTATTTGTTCATTGTTTTATGTGGCTATTCCAGTGACCTAATGCACTTAAATTTAGTATTCATGCCCCAAGCAGCTCTTCCTATAAAACATTCGGATCCATGCTCTTCAGAACAAGTTTTCACTCACGCTGCGCAGAGAGAATGTTGCTCTTGACTAAACCAGCTGTGGATGCTCTGAGGAAACTGGAGGTTGCTGCAGCTGTGTTGTTCT
>JAGHMJ010000033.1:2721785-2733831 GCA_018749465.1 Paracanthobrama guichenoti | reverse complement strand
CCTGATGGCCAAAACTGAGAGACTCAGAAGGAGCCCAGGCCATCAGACTACTGACTACACTTAACATCACGTGACTTCACTTCAGGATAAACGTCAACATACTGACATTGCACTGCACTTTCTGTTCTTGTTACTGTGGAACAACCGGTTATAAGCCTGTTTGCACATTATACCTTGTACATTTCTGTTAACCACATATTTATAAGTCTACAGTTTACTCACTGCACAGTTTATTTTCACTTATTTCATTCCACTTCTTTATTTATTTATTAATTTTTTCTACTTGATTTATTTATAATTCTACAGATGTATATATAGTACTTTTTTATTCTATTTCTATTATAATTTCCTCCTTGTGTTTTTAACTGTGAATTTGCACTGTCCATGGAGCGGACCTGTTTACATTTCACTGCCAGTTGTATATTCTGTATATAACTGTGTATGTGACAAATAAAACTCTTGAATCTGTTTGGTGGCGGCAGAACCTCTAAACCCATAACAGTTGCTCTGACTTACGCCACTGGCTAGTGCGGTGGAAGTAGGCCTGAAGAGCACAAACTGGACACAGTCTATGAAATCTCTACTGATCCGGCGAATGAAGCAAGTGAGAAGAGGATGCCTCCCGAGTGGCACCCCGTCAATCAAGGCGTGGCAAGCCGAAAGAGTGGCCACATAAACCCTGAGAGTGGCGGGGTATTTGCCTGCTGACAGCCTTTCCTGCACGAAGTCCAGAACTGAAGCAATCTGGCAATTAACTGGATCTGCATTATGTGTCGCACACCACCTTTCAAAGACACCCCATTTACCATTTAAGAGGCCCTAGCACCTAGAATGGTCTCAGTCACGTCAGGTGAAAGCCAAACATGAAGGTTCCACAGGTCGGGCCTGGGATGGAATATCGTGCCCTCTGCCTGAGAAAGGAGGTCCCTCCTCTCTGGAATTGCCCATAGCAAGCCGTTGAGGAGAGATACTATCTCTGAGAACCATACTCTGTTGGGCCAACGCGCCGCTATCAGTAAGAGGCAAGACCCTTGTTGGCAAACTCTGGCTAGAAGAACTGCTGAGAGCAGAGCGACTGGAGGAAAAGCATACGGGTGCATTTTGGGCCATGTATGTGCCATCGCATCCAGACCCAGGGGTGCTGGGTGGTGGAGCGAGAAGTAAAGGGGACATTGCGCTGTCTGATAAGAGGCGAAGAGGTCCATTTCCGCTTTGTAAAACCTGGTCCAGTGTCATTTTTATTGGCCTCTGAAGATTGGCCCTTGGATAAAATCCCCTGACTCTGAGCCACAACTGGAATGGCCTCATGTGCAACAGCCCCATAGGAATCACCGTGGATGCTGATGCCATGAAACCTAACAATCTTTGATTCTGATGAACAGTGAGATTTTGACCTAGCCTGACTTTGCTCAGGGTATGCCGAATGGTCTCGATTCGAACGGGAGACAGTTGTGCCCGCATCGTGATCGAATCCCAAACAATCCCCAGATAAGTCATTCTGTGGGCATGAGAAAGAACGCTTTTCTTGGTGTTGAGTCTCAACCCTAGAGAAACTAGATGGGCTAGCACGATGTCTCTGTGCTGAAGCGCCATCTCTTGTGATTGTACTAATATTAACCAATCGTCTATGTAATTAAAAATGTGAATGCCCCGGAGTCGCTATGGAGCCAGGGCTGCATCCATGCATTTTGTGTATGTGCGGGATGACAAGGCTAAGCCAAATGGAAGAACCCGAAATTGGTAAGCTTCGCCCCCGAAAGCGAACCTCAGGAACTTCTTGTGTTGTGGCAGTATTTCTATGTGAAAATACGCGTCCTTCAGATCGATCGTGATGAACCAATCGCAATGTTGAATTTGCGACACGAACATCTTTACTGTTAACATCTTGAACTTGAGTCCTTTGACTGAAAGGTTTAAGCCTCGAAGATCTAAGATTGAACGCAACCCCCATCCTTCTTGGGAACCAGGAAGTATCTGCTGTAATAGCCTGACTCTCTCTCTCTGGAAGAGGAACATGTTCTATGGTTTCTTTGCTCAGTAAAATTTGTAGCTCTTGTGACAGTACGTGCGTCAGCTCTGGCTTCACAGAAGTGGAGACCACGCCGTTGAAACGCAGAGGACGCAAACTGGACTTTGTAACCTTTCTGTACTGTGTTTAACACCCATGCAGAAATGCCTGAAAATGCCAGAAATTTCTCTGGAAACCACTGCCCCCCGAATCGCCAGAGGTGGAGAGGTTTCATGAGGGTAGCGGGACGGATTGAGCAGGTGTTTGACGCACCCCGTTCCACGGGGGGCTACCCTGGGGGCAAGACCATCAGGAGTACTTCTTTTTAATAATAATGGTCCTGAGGTCTGCCCTGGGAGGTTGCTGAGGGCAGCGAGCCGATCCCCAGTCTTTACGAGGGGGAGGGCGACTCGCCACACTCTATTTTTTCACCTCCCTAACTACCAGGGAGAGGGAGAGGCTGGGTGGCTGATGGCCCCTCCCCTTGAGTGTGGCGAGGAAGAAACTGTGTAAATGCTTCCTCATGCTTTTTAGCTTCCTTAAATCTGGCGACAACAGAGTTAACTTCATCACCAAATAAGCCCGTAGGGGAGATTGGAGAATCTAACAGATATACGCGGTCTTTGTCCTTGATTCCAGATAGATTGAGCTACATGTCTCTTCATGCTCACCAAAGCAGGCCATTTGCTTGGTGGCACGAAGAGACAGATCCGTGGCTTGGCGAAGTTCCGCGAGTTCTTTGCCAATGATCATCCCCTCCACACTCAAATCTTTCAAGAGGTCAGCATGGTACGCCTGTAACACCGCCATGGTGTGCAGCGTGGTAAGCTTTTGGGGAGGGTAGGTTTCTTCAGCAAAGATGCCGAACCTGCTAAGAGAGTCTGCGCGCGTCTCTTCAACCTGTGGCATCTCCGCATATCCACGTGATTTCACACCCACGATAGTAGAAAAAGTCGATGTTGAGGGCACAAAAACACGCGAGGTATATGGTTTGCTCCGTGACTTAGTTCGTCATGGAGGTCCTCAAAGAAGGGGAGAGACTGATGTCCCGGACAGAAATCTATCCTCATTTGGGGATCTCTTGTTCACAGGGCCAGTCAAGCTGTAACATGGCCACCACGCGAGTAAACACCTCTAATAACTCCTCGACAGATTTGTTATCGTGTGAGGAATGCTCAGAGATTGGCTGCTCGAAGTCCGCAGACCCAAGAGATACATCGTCATCATCCCCCGCATGAGCCGAAGAGGCACCAAAGTGCGCCTCGGAATCACACAGAGAGATGTGTGGATCTGGTCAATGAGCAAGCGAAAGGGGCGGCCCCATCTCTTGCTCGTCAGCCAAATCCATTCTAGAGCCCCACGATGGAATTGCAGACTGAAAGTAGCCCAGACCAGTACGCAGCATTTTAACTGTGAACAATTCACAATGCCGGTACTCGCCTGACTCCAGTGCAGCAATCGCGTGCTCTTTCCCCAAACACAGTACTTGTGTGTATCCACGTCTGCCATCGGGCGATAACACGGAGGGACACAATGCTTTGACTGCTGACTAATTTTCAACTGGTAAGGATTTATTTTAACTTGAACTCTTTTTACTGATCCCTACTGTTTTTCAGTCCAGCACAGGACTGAAAAAACGCAAGGAGATTAAATAGGGGACAAACAAGGCAGGTAATGGGGAACAACAGGTGGGGCAAATTAAGCAATAATCAGATAACAAGAGGGGTGGGGTCAAGACTGAAGACAGGAACACACATGGCCCAGAAATAAACTAAAACACCACATGTGCAAAACAAGACAGACATGTGACAGTTATTAAATTGGGCTGTTAGTGTTTTTATAGATTGACATGAAGTAAGAGTCAGATAATATAGGCCTAAATGTAAAAAAAACAATGAGAGAATGCACCATTAAATAGTCAATATCGATACAGATAATTAAAAATCTCTAATATTGGCTGATGTATTAACAATATATGCAGTCATACTTAGAAAGTTGAAACACTCACCCCTCTTTCTCCTTGATTATCTTTTTGATTTGAAAATGGGTGTTCAGCAACATGGACTGTTCCAGAAATGCTCCTTCATACATGCGTCGCACAAACAGATCTTGGGTTCTTATCATTTGATCGATCTTCAGATACCAGATGTAAAATGTACAGAGCATGAGTCCCAACCACCAGCTCAGAGCAGAGCAGATCAAACACGCCAGTCCTCCTGTACTCTTGGTTACCACAATGTCCCTGGCACGTAGAGTTTTTAAAGCATCAGTCAACATCAACTGCAACAGTGTACCACTGGATTTCGCCTGAATGTTCTCAAAACAGGTAGAAGGATCAGACTCTGTGAGTGTGACTGCAAGTGGAAACAAAAACACTGCCAAAACTGCAACTGAGGCCATGTATATGGGCAAGGCGAAGCTGAGGTGCAGGGCGTGCATCTTGCAAGCTACAACTACAAACCAGTGGCACAGCGCAGAGGATGCAATCTGGATCGCCACCAATGAAATAACAACCACTTCAAAGCTGTCTTTGACTGATTTCCAGTCCTGACCTGACAGAGGAACATAAGGTCCAACCACAGCTGAAGTAATCAGAATTCTCATCAAACTGGAGATGATGCACACCACATTACGAGACTGAGCGATGTCTTCGGAAATGTCCTTTAGAGATGAGATGGAGAAGAGCGTGCTGAAGTTTTCCCACCAGTTCACAGAAACCAAGATGGTCCCCATGATGGCAAGGCCAATTGATACTTTCATCTTAGGAGAATTTTCGAATACCAGATAACCAACTGCAAAAAGGACATGCCCCAGGACGATTAAGAAAATTGAGCATACGGGGGGCATTATAAACCGTTTCCTCTCTTTGGCGAGGCAAACAGCGACGACCTGGAACACTGCTGACAGGATGCTCACGCTGTTTAAGATCATCACATTAGTGACAATGTCAAAGTGTGGCATGGCTACTATTGTTAGAATTGCAGCTCCCAATGCTACCAGGAACTCAACACTCAGGACCTAGAGAAAAGTTAAAATCAGAGTCAGAGAGTTATACAGCAAAAACAATCAGGTTCATCACCAATGTTCCCTATAATTTATTTTCTCGCTGAGCAAAACTTTTCTCTATTGGGCGGACATTTGTCACCAAAAACATTCTTTATACCAGACCTGTACAGTATAGCTACGTAAATGGTACATAACCATTTTATCATGCAGTTATAACTTTTAACTTTAATGTGCCATTTCTATTTTATTTAACCCTTGATGTAACTTATATATATATATAAAAAAAATGCAGTTAGTCACTAAATGAAGCACATTTTTGTCAGGGTGTGGTACAGTGAAAAAGGAGCAAGGACTCGTGCAATGGGGTTTATTTAAATACAAAATAAAATAAACACAAACAAAAACCCACGAGGGGAAAGAAAGGGGAGAAGAAAAAAAAACAAAAACATAATACATACAAGGGACCAGGAGAAAACAAACGTGATGCAGGGAATAGCCAACAGGAACAAACGATAAAACAACGATAACGAACCAGCCCAGGACTGAAGACACAAGGAGATGATAAAGGAAACAAACAAGGCAGGTAACGAGAAGGAACAGGTGGGACAAATCAATCAATGATCAGGTAACAAGAAGCGTGGGGTTAGACAAGGAGACAGGAGATACTGTATTTGAAGAGTAGGCTAGTGTCACTTTTATAAAAAGCTATTCAAAATGATGACAGCGGTTGTTGAAACATTTTGATATAGGCTATATAGGATATAGGCTCTTGCTGCCCTTTAAGCATGTAAACATGACAGAGTGATGAGTGAGGACATAACATTCAGTCAAAGTGAGACCCCTCGTAGCTGGTCATCATACGTCCCGCACTTTTCATAAAAGTGACACTAGCCTACTCTTCAAATACAGTTTCTCCAAACGTGTTTATTATTTTAGGTAGTTATTATCACGATAATCCATGTCCAAGAGTCAGTTTCCTCGGATGAGATGGTTTTTATTTGTTACTTATTTGACACAATGCTATAAACACACACTGACCTCCTTGAGCTTTTATTTTGGCACTTCCAGTTATCGGCATTTGAATTTGCATATTAGTTAAATATTTAGTTTCACCGAAAACATTTAGATTCAACATTTAGATTTAGATTTAACATTTAGATTTAGATTTAACATTTAGGTGTAACATTTAATATTTAGATTTACCTATTTAAAATATCTCTAAGTTGACAAATATTGTTGTAAATGTGCTAAAAAGTGACCGTCAAAAATTCATACCAGTTTTTTAAACATTGAAGCTAAATGTGACAAAATGTTGCTGTTATTTTCGGCGTGAGCCGCAAACGGCGCCCCATATGCGAGGCCCTGTGCAAAACGTGATGTGCGAGGCCCCAGGGGTATATTAATGGGGTCTACTGTTGCTATAGTGACAAACTATTTGTTGTTTATGTGGATATTTAAGAAAAAAAATCTATATTCAGTTTAACAGCATTATGTTCAAGAAGTTACACTGTAAGTGAACTGCGCAGTGCGCAGATTTTGACGCTTAAATTATGTTCTAAATTATGAATGGGTCAAACGCGTTTGCAAAACGGCCTGAATCCACTTGAATTCGTTTGGACTGCTCTCTCACTGAATCATCTGAAGAGATTCCTCAGTCAGTAAAACAAACAGGCAGTACTGAGAGAACAAACAGCGCTGTTTTTCAGATGTTTTCCTCTGTGAACATGCGCTAAATGGATGTCTGACAATTAATTTACTTTTTGCCGTTTTCAGATTTAAAAACATTTTTAACGTCTAGAGATAGAGTAGACTTCTATTCGTTCTGTGGCACTGATGCAAGGTGCGTAATACTTAGGCTATATGGTAATTTAATTTTATAGTGTAAATAAAAAACCTTTGCGTACCGTCAAATGAAACGCAGGCGGTCCATGCTTGACCTCCGTCCATGCAATAAATGCACATTCTTCAAAGAGCGCAGATTTCTAGTGTGGCCTATTTACTTGAACTTCTTAGGTAGCCTAATAGGCTATCTATGGTTTCAGAGTCAGCCAAAATCAGAATTTGATTTGACTGAATAAAGCTCTCTCTTCGAGCCAGACGATTCTGCGATTCTGCGCTGAGTGACATGCATATATGCGCATGAATCACTGTCACATGCAAAGTATCATGCAAAAAGTTAAAAATGTGTACCCTGATGCTGTATTATTCTGCTTGTTAAAAATGTATTTAGCAGTAGTATTTTATTTATTTTTTTATGTCTTTTAACTACTATTATAGTATTTTGAAGGACAAAAACATGAACTTTAACTATTAGCTTTTTTAGACATTAAGTCAGCTGTCACTTTGCACGAGGCCCTGTGCGGTCGCACACTTGGCACAGCCCTTGAGATGGTAGCTACTTGCATTGATGCATTATGAAATTGTTGCGGGACAAATTAAATGTACCTAATATCAATTTAATAATAAAAGTATGCCTATAATATTAATAATAATAATTAAATACATAAATTGGCAATGCTAAATCCTCTTGATATCGATAGCTGATGCATTTGACTATATCATCGTCTATCGGCGCAACCTGGCACAGGGGGTTTATCGTGCATATTCCACACGTATAGTGTGAGCAGTCAAGTCGCGCTCGACGATCGGACTGTACAGTGTGAGCAGATAAACCGTAAGCTTTGGCTTTACATCGTATGCGATCTACTCGTACAGTGTAAGTACGGTAGGTACGTTAACCTAGCTGAAATCACACAGACATCGCACCGTGAACACCCAGCTTGAGAGGGAACATTGTTCATCACGTACATTTGTTTATCAGAAACTCTGTTTGCTTACCCAAAAAACAGTTTTTTTAGAGGGCATGGTTGCACTCTTGAAAATGAACTTCCATGTGCTTTTTAACAGAAGGAGAACACTCGGCCCAACCAGAACAAAGCCAATGCCAAGTAAGGCGGTCGGCTTTTTTTCTGAACATATAATCTCAGTTTGATTGTTCCCAAATGTTATCAAAAGCAGAAATGATGTCTGCAAAGAAAAAAATGGTTTCAGTCTAACTGAGCCTTTTGTTTAATATTCAATAGATAAGTTAAATGTTATCCTTTAATCCTAAAATGATTAGCCAATGATTAATAAAGCAGCTCACTTTACTGAGCAGTGCAAGGACAAAGACGAGTACAGCAACAATGGCACACGAGAACCATTTCAAACACTGCGCTCGTTTCTTTGGTGTCTGTTCATCTTGAATGATTGGCACTTCTCTGCACGCATCCCAAGATCGCCTGTTTTGGAAGAAAAAAAATGGAATAGCTTAATGGAAAATTGACATTTCACTTGAACGAGCAATTTAAAAGATGTACAAGGATAATTAAATAGTGGTATTTATCATGCTCTCTCTCTCTCTCTCTCTCTCTCTCTCTATATATATATATATATATATATATACACACACACACTCACCTAAAGGATTATTAGGAACACCATACTAATACTGTGTTTGACCCCCTTTCGCCTTCAGAACTGACATGGTTGACACAACCCCGCCTTGTAGGAAGGAAAGCACAGAACTGAACATCTTCGGGGGTCTTATCGGTGAGAAGAACACCATTCGACAAACAGGTTCCACTTCAACGCACAGAGGCGCCTCGTAGAGGGAGCACTAGCGGAAGTGATGGTGTCTACCACAGCCTGTGGTAGGCCACCTAGAACTTCCACGTCCCATCCAGGGACCAGACATGGAGTTTCCAGAGGTCCGGACGTGGGTGCCGAAGGATGCCCTGTCTCTGAGTCAGGAGGTCCTTCCTCAGAGGAATGGGCCAAGGAGGTGCTGTCGCGAGGAGCACTAGTTCCGGGAACTAAGTCCTGTTGGGCCAATACGGAGCGACCAACAGGACTTGCTCCTCGTCCTCCCTGACCTTGCACAGTGTTTGTGTGAGAAGGCTCACTGGGGGAAACGCATACTTGCGTAGGAATGTGAATGTGAATGGCACGAGGCGACCTCAGATGCTTCTGACTCCATAAGAGGAGATGGCGGGCGAGTTGTGACATGCGACGGGAACGTAGACCACCCTCTTTGTTGATGTGTACAATGGCCACAGTGTTGTCCGTACGGTCCAGAACGTGCTTGCCTAGTAGCAGAGTTTTGAAGCGGCCCAGTGCAAGAGGAACTGCTAACAACTTGAGGCAATTGATATGCCATTGCAGTTGAGGCCCCCGTGGAGACAACAGCATGCCTGGACACTTGTTCTAGAGGCACTCCTGCCCGTAGAAATTAAGGGTCCGACCACGGGCTGAAGGTTTGTCTTGCATTTGAACGAATTCAAGCAGTTCAACACTGACTGGACGCGCTCCTCTGTGAAGCTCGCTGTCAGGCTGACCGAATCCAGCTCCATCCGGGGCAGAGTTTGCTCTTTTCCCAGTTGACCCGAATCCCCAACTGGCTGAGGTGACTGCGCACCATGTCCCTGTGTTCACACAACTGCTCTCACGACTGGGCAAGGATCTTGTCGTCAAGATAGTTGAGGATGCGAACGCCACGCTCTCTCATGGGAGCAATGGCCGCCTCAGCGACTTTCGTGAAGAGAAGGCACAGACGTACCCCGCAGCAGGGCAGCAAGGTGGCATGCAGGGACCCGACTCAGTCGGCATGGTAGCGGCCCGAAGTGGGGTCTGAGTGTGCTGTGCAACACTACCTGCTTCCACTGAGGGGGCGCACGAGTGTGGGGAGGCCGTTTGTGTGCGTCACAAACACAGCTGGCACCCCCTGCTGGCGATTGGAGAGGCGCCTGAAGGTGACAAGGCATGGAAGCGTCGAACACCGCCAAGTGCGTTCTCTTGGCACCTAGAGGTATTGGAACTGCTCTTAAGAATTTGGGTACCACTGGCTGTTTTTAACACCAGTGGCAAAACAGAATTTACCAATGATTCTCCACCTGGCCCTCCTCCGGGGAAGAGCAGCTCCTAACCAAATCCGGGTGACCCGTCCCCGCTGACTGGCAGCTGAAATGGGTGGCATCATGGGACCGATGCCCATGGCGACGAGCAGACTGAGGGGTCGCCGATGGTGTTTCTGGACCAGGGTGGACATCGTCTGGCCGAGGGCCAGTGCTGTGACGATAAATATAAATCAGTCACTGTGCGCAGCTCAACCTTGGCTCAGAACTACCCTCGTGCACTAAGAGTGCTGGGCAGAGGTGGCCTGCCAGTGGCACTGCCACCCCACTGATGAGGGTAGTGAGAGAGAGGGAAACTTTATACAGATTCTGGCCCCTTTGGCGTTCCATATTCTGGCGCCAAATGGTTCCACACTGCCAAAGTTTTCCAATGCACATTCGGGCAAAAGGCAAGGGGGCGGGCAAGGTGATTTACGCGCTGCACTACACCTCAGCCACCCAGGAAAGCATGGCTGTCAAGTATGAATCTGATTCAGCATGAATCACCCACTATTATAGTGGGAATCTCAGCCTCATCTTCATTTTCAACACATAACAGTCCTCTCTCCGATGCAGCGATTGACATCTGTCCTCGGCTAGAGCCCCAAATTAAAGTTTTTTTTTTTTTTTTTAAGGACCAGCAATCCCATCTGTAAGCTACCAGCAGGCATGCGAGATAGTGAGCATGGCCGTGAGAAGGCACATGGCATGTTGAACACTCAAACCCTTATGAAAAAGGCAAGATGAACAACGAACATGAGAGAACATGAACCACCCATGAACAGTCTCAGCATGCTGCGATGTGCTAGAGGAGTGGGGGCCCACAGAGATGTACTTGGTGGGGAAGTACTGTAATCCTCAGGTCACCCAGGCATATCAGCCGAAGTAGCCCTTATCTGGTGCACCAGAAAATAAACTAGATCGGGGTATAAGCGAAGGGACTCAACCCCATTTGAGGTTTCCGAGTGCGCTGGGTTGCCGTGACAACTCGCGCTGTCAGTCGGCAGCTAGATGGCACACGGCGCGCTGAAAACTCAAACCCTCACGGGGAAGGCGAGACTAACAGCGCGATGACGTGATCCCGTTCTCCTGAGAGAACATGGACCACCCATGAACACAAGTGGGTGGGCTCGTGGCCATCAACAAGGACAGGAAACAACCGCATCCAGAAACGCACGGGTGGAATGACGTCTTGAAAAAATGCAGTGTCACACCCGCACTGCTCTTTTAGAAGAAAATGTGCTCTTTTAAATGTGCTGAAGCACCCAGGAACGACCGTGGCAAAACACAGGAGAGTAGTGCAGCCTGTGTATGCATTCACCATTGGGAACGCCCTCACCCTCACTGAACCAACAGACCAAACAGGGCTGTGAAAACAGCAGTTTATCACTGTATCTGTGAGCTTGTGGCCGCCGCTGATCGTGCCATCCCTCCCAGCACTCAAAGAAGCATCTTCTCTCGTTCTCTCTCTGCTGAAGCAGGAACAGTCTTCTTCATCGACACCGTGTTCGGCTCCGAAGTGAATGACAACAGTGCGTTGCAATCGCTTCCGCTTTATAACCGCGCTGTGGGGCGGAGCGTGAGATGCAAATCTCACACGCCAATAGTCATTGGCCCATTCTCTATATCTTGAAGCTGATAGGGGCTCCCAGAAGTGATCACAATTCGTTGGTGACGTACAACGTATGTCAAATGTAACCAACTGAAAGGGAACGCAGTGTTACAACGCACCCCGCCTGCAGAACTGGGATTTAAACCCTGGTTTGTGTCTTCTGCTGTTAGATCAGCATTAAAAGAACAATCTCAACTGTTAAATAACAGATATAAGATTACAATAATATCAGATTTGTCTTATTTTAAATAAACACAAAAACAAAGATGAAAAATAAACTTAAGTAAGAAATTTACTTTTGCTATGTTTAAATAAATGTTCAGTGATATCTTCCAAAGATTTCTTGATTTTGGTGCAATTTCTTTCTCTAAATAATATTGATATGGCAACTAGTAAATACACAAGGTATTGTCATCCTGTGGAAAGTTTTAAACCATGCGTGTTACAACTAACCCCGCGTTAAGTTGTGCCCCGCGCTTCCCTATATAT
>JAGHMJ010000033.1:2590431-2600519 GCA_018749465.1 Paracanthobrama guichenoti | reverse complement strand
GTGGAAAATTATTGTTTTTTTTTTTTTATATGTACTATGAATAAAATTATTTTAATTATGTTTCCATTTTATGGGGGGGAAAACAGCTAAGATTTAATGTATATACTAGTGCTGTCAAATCGATTAAATCGCAATTAATCGCATCTAGCATAAAGTTTATGTAACTAGCCCTAGTTCTAACTTAAATGTATCAGTTTCCATGCACTTCTAAGCAGTGAATTTGCATTTGTAGGTACTGCCCCTCCCCACACTTCCTGTTCTCTGGCATCAGCTGCTTCCTCCTCTGCCTCAGGGGTGGAGCCCTGCAGGCCACTCCCTCCCTCAGTTGCGTCGGTGAGCACAGTGCTAACTGGGACTAAGTGACGCCAGGTTCTGCGGGGAGAGAGCTGGGAGGCCACGGCCCTGTGAGCCCCGCCCCTCAGCCCACTCCCCGCCCTGCCGTCCAGTAAGGCAGAGGACTGACCCATCGCCATAGCATCGCCACTGAGAGGCTAAAAACACTGCGCGCCTAACGCACTCCTGCCATTTAACCTCCAGACCACTAGAGGGTGCAATGCATGCAGCGGCAGGAGACTGATTTCCAGCAGATGGCTTCCATTTTGAGAAGTGAATTTGTGCGGCTGGACAGAACTGTGATGTCTTTGCTATGAATGTGCTACGACTCTCGCCAGCCATGTTACCTTTGGAGAAAAAACGAACGAGTCAAAAAGAGCACAGAGGTTCAGGTGCGAAAGTGTGTGCATGATTGTGTCCGACCTTATAAGAGGACGGCGCCAATGTCAAATGATTCTTCTTACTATATCGTAACATCTCTATCTCTTCCCTCTTTCCCTTTGCCCCGTTTTCCCTGTTTACTTTCTCTATCTACTCACGATTTAATGTATTTCTTGTTAGCTACCATTTTGATCTTTCGGGTTTTTTCACTGACGTGTCATGCTGACCTGCAGAAGTGCTTTTAATAATCACATTAGACTGTTTTGCGACATTTTCCGAGTCGAGACTTCTGTTTGCACATAAGAGAGAACATTTACTGGTGTTTTACAGTGTTTTTACGAACACAAAGATGGGAGATTATCACAAAGTTCAAGATATCTTTTAAAACATGCAATATGTTTGATTGTTATCTTACTTTACTGGACTTTTTTTGAAAACGCAGAGAAAAAGCAGCTTGTTCCTGTTACTCTCTGCTTCAAACGTGACTTTACATACACACAGACAGTCAGTGTTAGTTCCTGAATATAGTATAACTGTTACGCAACACAAATCTCCCGAAAAGCCATGGCAGCGTCTTTCTACGCCCAGTGTACGAGTTCTCAGGGAATTCCGCAGCTGCACTGGGCACTATAGTGATGGTATCTATACTAACGCCTCCATGGTTTGAGATTTTCTCATGAAGCCAGAATAATGTCAAAAATGTAGATTAGGATGATAGACAGCCGTTTAACTCTCACATTGTACGATTGTATGACAATTTGACCATGCAGTAAAAACTGCATGTTATGCTACGTTCATGCCGTATCAGAATAATCCGAACACAATTACAAACATTTTCAAATTCCTAATAGAGTGCAACAGTCATGTACTGCAAGTAAAAAATTCCTTTGATTTTTTCTTCTTTTATTTTCCATAGGGTAATAGATTTTTTTAATGGTAACTTACTAAGCTTTAAACACCTAATGTGAGCTGCACGGTTGTTATGCTTTTGTCGAAGCCTTCAGCCTTATTATATTTCTACTTATTTTTTAAATAATCATATTTAACAGCGGAATTCCTGGGGAAAAACGACATTACTCATGATCCTAAAAAAACTACACTCCAATGAAGCACTGTAAATTATATACCCTGACAATACTTGCATGCATATTTTGCAATAAACATAAAATGTTGTTTACACAATCAACATCTTTAGGTCAATCATTTTATATTTATCTGTTGGGTTTTAATTTGATTGTCATTTGCAATGCTTCATGGGATTTGTAGTTCTTTCCCGAGACAGTCTTGTACTCTCTTTTTTTTAATTTTCAAATACTTTTTTTGCTTGTTTGTAAGATTGTATTGTTGTGATTGACCTCGCAGCTGGTTGGTTTGGCTCATGGCTTGTAACTATTTAATGAAGACTTTTTAAAAATCCCTATGGAAAAAATTAAGTGGGCGTGCACTGTTGCAATCTATTACACATTGGAAACAATTAAGGTGAGACTGACTTTTTTGTCTGACAAATGATAGATGGGGTGCATTTAGGAAACCTGTTTGAAACCTCTCACTACTTTTGCAACGTTTTGTAATGCTAGTGGTGTAGAAACTTTGCTTTTAAAGGCAGTTTTGTATAGATAATGCAAATATTATATTATAGACAGCATATCATGGTGTACTTTCTTTGCTCTTCCTGAATTCGCAAGAGGTGAATTAATGTGGCTATGAAATATTTTGCAGTCATCATCAACAAAGTCAAGTATATATCATTTGGCGTTATGACATTAATATTTGATCATTTTTGGACTGATAATTCTGAGTACCAACAATATGAACGTAGCATAACTTTAATGGAATGGAAGCCAGCAAGGACTTTAAGCGACTGTAAACATCTTTCCAGTGTGACTCAAAGTGGCTGAATTTCTAGTGTTGGTTTAAGGGCTAAGTAAAGGTTTCTACACTTCCTTATTGATGGGTGACTGGTCTTCTGTCCCCGAACAGCTCTGCTATTATGTCCTGTCGGGTTTTTAAAGTGACTTATGTCTTCTTTGCCCTTTATGGTTTGCTAATATCACAGGAGGGAACCTCGTCTACGGACAAGATTTAGGAGCGCGTGACATTTTCCAAAGTGCCATTGAATATCTTCATGCATTTCCCATTAGTTTGGTCCTGAATGTTTGTTTCAATGTGGGCGCCGCCTCACCATGAGGGGTTTGAGCTAATGGGTTTATTTTTCAGTCAGGTCACGCATGCACCATTTTGTCTTCATTTTCACACTCGAGAGGAGCTTGTAATCTCACAACAGAGAAGCTTTCCACAAAATAACTGGGGCGATATTATATTTTTTTCTATGTCACAAAAGCTGTTTTCTTTGAGGTCATGCTAAGTGAACCATACCACACATTTCTGTTAAAACATTCAGCCATTTACAGTCCAAGCATGAGGTGTTTGAGAAGTAACAGTTGTTTAAATTAATGCTAAGCTCTTTTGATAGTACTGTATCTGTGGCATAATGTCGATTACCACAGGAAATCATTCCAATTTGTTCCTTAGTTTTAGTAAAAGTCTATAGAAAGGCCAAAACGTGAAACTTCTATACAAATGGGTGTTATTTGAGCTAGCTCTTTTAGCGGTGGGACGGCTGTTCCAGACTTACATATTTACTGTGAGTTGTGTCATGTAAACAGTACCTTTTTGGTATCCTTGTGCATTTTGTATGATATTTACCATATTTAGGAGTTGAAATGGGATGTAACCCCAGACAGCAACATAGTGTCGGCCCAGATCCGGCTCACATCTGGTACGTGTGGATTCAGATAACAGATGGACCAGATCGGTGGGCTCCGGATCTGGGCCGACACTATGTTTGGGTCCGTTCGTAACTTTTGGTTAGCAAGCAATTTTTGTTTGACTAGTCTTAAAAATGACTTATTTTGGTGCGATTTGGTACATTACTGGAAATGTCATTTTTGCTTGTTTCTATAAACTGAGGGACAATTAGAAATGATTTTCTGTGGTAAAAGGGCTAAACATAATTGTACTATGTGTTTGTGAGTGTCATTTTTAAATGTAAAATGCAGGAAATTTGTCCGATATGCTGGTTTTAAAATTTTTAAACCCTCAGTAGGATATGCAGAAAAAGTATGAACCAAAACGTTGGGATGTTTTTGAATGAAGATAAATAAATATATCTATATACAGTTACTGCCACTCCAAGCCAAACATAAACGTATTTCAATATAGCATAACAATTAGGTATATAAATCCATTTTAACATTCAATTCAGTAAATACATGCACACACGTGCCATGGCTCACACACACACATCCTGATCAATCAGTGAGTGCAATGAAGGACAGAGAGGAAGTCAAACATGATCTGTATTATTTCAGTTCAGTTAGATTATAGCATCACTGTCGTCTGTCTGTGTCCACAGCAAATCCGTGTGTCCAAAGGCTTTGTAAATAGACTGTGATTGTGACGTGTCTATCATGTTGTCCCTGAGGAGATGTTAGTGTGTGCACGTTGTGTCTCTCATCTCGTTCTCTAAACACTGCCTTTCTCTGCAGTTGTCGGCCACACACCGACTGTAACACACAGATGTATATTCACAAACTCGTGTCTCTTGCTCTATGTTGTACTTTCCGATAAAAATCACAATTCTATTGTACAAACTTCAGTCTGTGCACTTCACACAAGCAACATGGTGAATATTTACGATGATCGGTTGTGATGCAATCTTTTCCCAACGTTCTATTTTCTTTCTTTGTTTTTTTTTTTCACCAACTCAGGCGTCACTTTTGCCTCTTACGATGAAAAAGCTGTGACTGACAAGTGTCTGTGCTACCCAGTGACTGTGCAGTTTTAAACTTGTCCCTTGAATGTTGACTTATTTGCAAACTAAGAAAGAAAATACCTTGCAACTGCATCGAATGATTTTATAAATAATTGCAAGCATGTTAAATGCGCTTTCTGATTCAACCGATTGTTTGCGTACTTTCAAAAGTCCTCACCATGTAACTATATGTATGAAGAAATATGTCTGTATCTATATGAATATATATTTAAAAAAAAATGCAACTCTGGCAATGCAGGCCTTGTGATCTCTGCATCTCTGACACAACCTGTCCGAAATAAAAGTTGCCCAGTGAAATGTGAATTATATACTCATATGCATGTGACAATGATGATCATATTTTGGGAGTGGCATACGAATACTAACTTTACTGTGACGTGATCTTCTGTTGATATGGGGCTTGTATATCCAATGCCTTTGACAATCATCTGCACATATCAGAGTTTATATTCCATGCTGTAAAGCAATGGGGAATGAATGATTGTTTTTTTTTTTTCCTTTCTTTTTTTTCTTTCCTTTTTCCTTAAATAAATCCTGAATGATCATGATTTGTCTTTTATGGCTTAAGGATCTCTGTGACCCACATTCAGCTTTTAAACACTGTGTTTTCTGTCATTAGTTTTGGTTTGGATCCCTTTGATTAGCGGTCAGTCAGGCTGGACGCGGCCGGTCTCCCACCAGCACAGCGCTTCAGGCGCCGCCTCCTGCTATCGACTCAAAACAGACTGGAGAGAGACCATGTGAATATCATCCAGCCATGCATGACCGCTTACGACCCCAGGCATCTGTGCATGTGTCTGGCCAACATGTTAGACATTAGCTGTGTCAAGAAGGACACATTGAAAATGAAGCTTGCCAAGCTACGCTATATTCACAAAGTAGGTTAACAGGTTAGATTTGTAGGCATCAATCAAAAAAAACTAAAATATAAAAATGGATGGATGGATGGACAGACGGACGGACAAACTGTTGATGTGGAATCTGATGTTCAACTGCAGACCTGACAGTGCAGAAAACAACTTTCATTTTACACATCTGAACATCCGAAACATCTTAAAATAGACGCTGAGGCTGAGATTCCCCTGGAGGATTGTTTCCCCCTCACGCTGCTGCAGGGACCAGCAGAGTTTCCCTGTCATTATCCTCTTAAAATAAATGACTTCTAACTGCATCGCCCCGAGAGCCTGTGTCTGTGTGCTCAGCAACATGTGACCCGCATTATAACAAACAAACCTAACAGTGGGAAATTATGAGTCATGCTAATGCTATAAAGCCACAAAAATGTTCATCTTTTAGTTTTTAAAGGGGTACGGGTGGAATTCCAGCAGATGCTGGGGGTACAAATGAAGTAACTTTCCCAGAAGAGTGGCACACAGAAAACAGAGAAATAACAAGTATTTTAAATGCACTCACATACACACACCATACTAAAGAGATCTCACAGATCCAGCAGGTCATTCAAAATAAAAACCTGAGCCATTAGATGCCATCTCTGGCTCTTTGTTTGAGGTTTAGCACAAACAATCAGTTTACCTCACCAATGAGTGCACACGCACACATACCCAATCATGCAAAACTGTCCAAATTCACAGTGCAATTCATCTCAAACAGCTCACATGAAAAATATAACCAAACTAATCAGCCGAATAAACTGAATATTATGCAAACTGTGAGATCCACACCTCAAATACAATATATTATGAAATCATCTTGACTCACCAATGTAGTTCACTTGAAGAAATGTTCAATAGCATTTCTTTTGTGCAAACGTGTCAGTCATTTTTCAGATCTGCCAGTCTATGAAGGATTTCATTTTCAATTGAAAGCATGACCAGGGCGTTTAAACGAAATCACTCGGCGGCCATCTTGGCAACACCCACAGCGTTCGTTATTTTGTAGTACAGCTGCTACCTGCTATCGCTCTGAAATGTCCAACACTATTGGCCAAGCATGTGTCAAATCAGACAGAAGTATAAAACATTTATTTTTGTAGCATTTTCAATTTGGCTCAAAAATATTTACTGATATGTTGCACATGCATGACGGCCTTCACTTCCTGTGATGAGCAACTGAGAAAAGTTACTTCTTGTAAAACACAATTTCTGATCTAATCTAATATAGAGACGCTATCAGCCATTATCAATTGACCAAAGCCTTAACATTGTGTTTAGTTAGTCTGTTTCTCTGGTTCTTAACTTCACAGTCACTGGCGTCCATCATCAGCTCCTGCCATCAACCTCTGTCCTCTTAGCTCCTGCTGTTTGATCACATCTGCAGCTCAAAGACTTTGATAACAGACTGTGTTGAAAGTGGACAAACATCAGTCTGGTATGCTTTGTATTGGGATCAGCTGGGGTTAATGTTTAAAAGAGCACTGGAAAATGTTTGTTTGGGTTGGAGTGAGATTGAACCGTCTTAGATCTGTGTGCATTCGCCACTGTCAGCATGCTGATACACTGTTGTGCTCATGTGTTGTGTAGCAGCAGTTGAAAGAGTCCTGCAAAGTTCAATATTAGTTCACAATGAGCCGTTTTTTGTTGCTTTAGAGAGCCTACAGCTATCAAGAATGGGTGAAATCAAAGCTACCGTCTCCTTAATGTGTGTTCAAAAGAGAGGATGCACACTCTCTGAATATATGACTCTGCTGGGTCTATATTATATGGAATAAGATAAATGTTTTATTTAAGATTTGGGATGTTTTTAACTTTTCTTTCTACTGCATGATGCATGCAGAGTTTCATTCAAGCAGACACAACTTCCCCCAGTTTCTGTTGAAGCCAATATGGAAGTGACTTCTGCAATTCATCGACTGGCCACTAGGGACAGGCTCCAGAAGGGAGCAGAATCTCATTGAGCCCCACACTGTTAGAAAAAAAGGTACATTGCTGTCACTGGTGTGGTACCCTAAGGTACAAAACCGAAAACGTAATAATATGTACCTTTAAGATACTAATATGTACCTTAAAGGTACTACTACGCACTCTCAAAGTACTGATCTGTACCTTTTAAGGTACTAATATGTACCATATCGGGGTGAGTAGGTACAAAGATGTACCTTTTCACTTTTGTACCTTAGGGTGCCACCCCAGTGACAGCACTGGACCTTTTTTTCTGAGAGTGCATGTTAAAATGGCCAACTTTACAGCAGAAAAAAACATGTTTACCCTTCATAACAACTGTGAGGGGGGTGATTTTTTTTTTTTTTAATAAATCATTCATTTAAATTATATTAAGCCTTAAAGTAATGCATAATTAAGGGCGTGGTCACTTGAGTGACAGGTGGATTGCCGCTGCTGTCACTACTAACAGTTTGTCTGTTAGCCCCACCCACTCCACCTGTTAGCTCCTCTCTGCCCATTTTCAGTTATCTGGGAGTGACGCACGGTGACGCGCTGCCAAGATGGCAATGGCCGCACTTTAGGCTTCAGAAACGCTCTTCAGAAACCTATGGGTGATGTCACGGACCCTACTTCCATATATTTTTTTTAGTCTATGGTTTCATTACTGGAAGAGTTGGGGGTGTACAGATGAAAACTGATGTTGCTGTGAGTGTGTGTGTTCATGTTTTTCTATCCCAGTGGGGCCTTTAACATGAATGCACACTGACTCATGGGGACTTGTTTCACTGTAAGGACCTAAATTGAGGTCCCCATGAGGAAACAAGCTTATAAAATTGTTAAAAAATTATTATTTTTTTTTTTTTGAAAATGTAAAAATGCAGAAAGTTTTGTGTGATGGGTAGGTTTAGGGGTAGGATTAGTGTAAGGAGATAGAATATACAGTTTGTACAGTATAAAAAGTGTGTGTGTGTGTGTGTGTGTGTGTGGATTTCAGTATCTGAAATCCTTGTCCTTGTTGGGACACTTTTTGGTCCCTATGAGGAAAACAGCTTATAAATCATAAGTGTTTTTTTGTTTTGTTTTTTTTTTATGTAAAAATGCAGAAAGTTTCTAAGAATTGGACACATAACACATTCTCTCTCCCCTTCCTCCACTCTCTATCTCAGTCTGCTCAGCAGATGAAAGGAGACAATGAGTGAGGATTTGCTGAAAAGCTGTCAGTGGATTGTCTGCCTGATAACTGAACCTGTGATACATTACTATCAGCCTCAGAAAGGAAGAATCAGATGTAATGTAACTCAGCGTAATAATCACAGCATCTGATTGTGTGTGTCCTGGCTCACACTTACCTCTGATGTAACTCTGTGAAGTGTGTGTGTGTGTGTGTGTGTGTGTGTGTGTGTGTGTGTGTGTGTGTGAGAGTCATGTAACCATACAGGTCCTTTATATTCGCTTTTTTATCTTGGAATATCAGCTAGTTTGAAAATGAGTATTCAACTTTAGATGTGTGATTTAAATTTTGAGTTGATAAAATGTTTTATTTTGATCTTGACTTTAGGACAAAAAGAATTTCAAAAAGTTTTATTGAATAATTGTAAATGCATCAAAATTAGCAATGTTTCTTTAAGAGGGCAAATTAGCTCCAGCCCCTCTAAACACGTTTTTCTATTATACTCATAAGTTTACTCATAAGACTTCACAGAAGTATGAGCTAATTGCATGTGTGCTAAAACTCGAGTTTTACAATGTACTAAAGACAAACTAAAAATACTTTGAAGAAAGACAGACCAATCACAATCCAGTATGCAAATATCATGATCACAACACTGCTGTCTGTTACATCTTAAACGCTGAATATTTTCAACATTTTCAAACTTTCATCTTGAATTTCTTACAAACTATAACGTTTACATTTGGAATCATAAGTGGCCGTTCACACCGGATGCGATTTTGCGGTTAAAAACACAAAGACGCAGGTCAGTGAAGCGAGTGAAACAAAAAATCCAAGGTCTAGCGTTTTTATGCGATGGACACGAGCACAACAGTCAAACATATCCGTCTGTCACGTGTTTACATTGAAAAACAGCGGAAAATTAGTTCTTTGAAATAGAAAGAACTTTGGAATCAAAATCAGCAAATGTTACTATGACATCATCACTGTCAGTTATATTTTGAATGTGTGACCATTCTGTCAGTGTATGTCAATGGGAGATTTTAAGGTAAACATGTTTTATAGTCTTAAAAATATGCTTCATGTGGTAGCACCTAAATTATTTGGTTTAATTCAAAATAAAAGTATTTGTTTGAATGTAATTTGTTGTCGCTAGAGGTCGCACATTCAAAACAAAGGTGTAGCTTGACGACACCTTGATTTTGCGGAGCTTTTATTACCCACAGACGAGCACTTCCGCTTCTTCCACCCGTGTATGTGGGGTAACGCGGCGCTGTTTTATCATATTTGACACATTTGAGTGTGTTGAAAGTTATGTCATTACGCTACTCTATGCGTTCGCTTGGCAGCTGCTATGAGACACTTGTTGCACACTGAGTAAACTAGATCGATATTAGGCATGGTAAAACATGGTACTTGCACATGGTACTTGCACATGGTACATGGTAAATGGGAGCTATATAACAATGATTAAAAAATCCGGAAACCGAGGGTAACGTAGGTATGATGTCATTGATAGGCGACGCAT
>JAGHMJ010000033.1:2537959-2550333 GCA_018749465.1 Paracanthobrama guichenoti | reverse complement strand
ATGGCGTTCAAGTTAGAAATTAGAGTGTTTCCTACTAGAATACTGAGGAAAATCATATCTAGTAGCTCCAAAAAGTATTTGGAGACTTAAGCCACATTTAAAAATGTATGGCTGCGATAGCATTAGATAACACAATATCAAAGGTGGCAGTTATTTTAGTATTAGATTACATATGTATTATATTACACTATGAGGACAAGTAAAGAAATCTGTCCAGATATGATTATGAATAGAATTGTTTGCAGTTTTGAGATGATGATTATGAATTGTTTGCAGTTTAGGGTAGTTTATGCCAGGAGCTACAGTGTGCAGGGCAAATATTACAACGACCAATGTGCTGACAAACAAGACAGTGCAGGTTACTTTAGATATAAAACAAACTCTTGAACCGATGAACCGATTATCACTTCCTCTTACTACTAGTTATAGCACAAAATAAACATGAATGAGCATCCAAGGTTATGTTGAAAGAAACAGTATAACTTGACTGAAATGTATCATGTCTCATGTAATCACTGAATCAGTGTTTCATCTGCTGAAATAAATAAAACAGCTTGTAAACAATATGTATGAATATGATTTTGAATAGAATTGTTTGCAGTTTTGGGTAGTTTATGCCAGGAGCTACAGTGTGGTTCAGAGGTGGCAAGTGCTATGATGTGCAGACCAACTGGCATTTAGCACTGGGGTAATGACTGAGGTTTCAGTGATTTCTGGGGTCGGTCTCCCCTGGGGCCATCCCTCTTGCTCAGCTCGTGTTCTGGCTAAAGTGTGCTTGTTATACAAGAGAACGTTTACAAAATGTTGCAGAGACAACAAACAATGAAAAAAATGAAAATGGCAACTGATGACCACAAAACTTAAGCACTTAAGCCCACTTAGCCATTCGGCTTCGAACACCACACAGTTTGCAAAAATCGATGAAGTTTCAAATGTTCATAAATGGTTTTGTGGCATACCTTGCTAAAATAATTTTTTGACTGTTGTGGCACTTCTAATAATCACTACGTAGGCAGATGCATTACTAGACACACTGACCAATTTTAGCTTCACTTAATAGACGTTTGTCACCACTAATGCCACTTAAAGTGAATGCATTATTCAATTCAAAACTACAGTCTATTTGCTTTTGTATAATGTTAACTGAAGTGGCTTTGAAATGGCAAGCTGCTTTGCTAGAGATGACTCTGCTGCAACGTTGCTGTGATGTTAGGGCGGAGGCCTGTCAAATGTTCTGCCTTGTTCTCTGGGTTTCCACGTGGATCAGGTCACGCTCACAATTGGCTTGAGTCTTATAAAAGAGCAGGGAGAACTAAAATCAGATATGACAGACCAATAAAGAGTGAGAGTGAGGGCAGCTGAGAATCCTGGGAACATATAAAGTCACCATGAAATCAAAACTGACAAATCTTATTTTGTATGGAATATTGCAGTATTTATTATTTTTATTTTTATTTTTTTTAAATCACAATAACTTCCCCTCCTCTTGCAGCGACATGTCTTCTTTTCTCTGATGACATGTTTCTCTGCATGAGGGCAGGACAACCTGTCATCGTTCAATCGACCAATGGCAATGCTAAAAGTAATTTTAGTCATGACAAAATATACAGTATGGAAATTAATATTTAAACATTAATTTATCGAACAATTCACAATTATGTAATCATGTTTAACTTTTAACGTTGAATGATTAGTACTTGATCGTAAACATCATTTGGTTTCCTGGCAGACTGATTAAAAACCTCTACACTCCGACTCCCAGTAGTTGCAGGTGGAAAATCTGCTATCTTGCATTTTCACAAGTACATTCCTGTTTTGTGTGCGCTAGACGGTCTGTGAAGTTGAAACTACTCTAATCCTCCTTTTCTACTCTTGTAAGGATGCATTTAGAATCAGTGCAGGGCTTAGGTAAAGGCCAAGCAGATAATGAACAGGCTGTTCTAAAATTGTCTTTTTTTATTTAGCCTAGTTTACTTCCAGTGCCCTTTCCAATACACTTCACACTAAGCTTCACCACTACCCTCTACACAGACGGTCTGTTCCCTCACAAGCGGTTCCAAATGATGACTTTATCCCATAGCTCCAATCTCACTATAGGCCAGTCCTGGCTTAGCAGAGATAGCGATCGAGGAAACAACTTGACGCTCGTAAAAGACCTTAAGGTTGACGTTGATACAGATTAATGTGGCTAACATAATGAACTTAAATTGCTGCACTATTTGTCAGCAGGACTCCAAGTGACTGCCAAAGCCCTGAGCCGCTATAGGCTAAATGAAGAGCTGGATTCCCGACTGGGCGGAAAACCTGGTCACTATTTATAAACTATTTGATCCTAAAATAATGGGCAGCGCTCGTGTCCAAGTTCAATGTTTACGAGCGCTAGAACATGAAGTACGTGACAAGAGGAAGATTGTAGATAATCACAGTAATGAATGCTAAAAGCTAATGCAGGCAAACAATCTTCATTCTCTCTCGTTATTTTTGGCATCAAGTATTCTGAAAGAGACATCGAAATGGGAGGAGGAGCCTAATAGAACAAGAACTTATTTTGCATTTTTATTTGAATTTTATATTTAAAAAATACTTTTGGCAGTATAAAGAAATAACATTTGTGAAAAAGAAATGGAAATAGAAGGTCAAGTTGCGTGCACTGCATTGTGGGATACAATATCTCATGCAGCATGCACGTTTAGGAAAATGTAGTGGATTTTCAATACGCACAAAGAAATTTGCATTGTGCACAGTATAGTAGTAGTCAAAACATAAGATGTAGGCTCATTTGCATAACGATAAAACTGACAATTCAAAAAATGCTGCTACAATATTTTAAATGGCAGCCTAAAGAGACGGCCATCAGGACAAATAGTGCCTGAAGAGGAAACCGATTTAACATGTCGTTTTGTTTTTGGTTGGTGATATTCATTTAGCCTGCAGTTACAGCTTTACTCTTTTAAATACTCAAATTCGTCCCTGTAGAAGATAATAACTGCACTAGTTGAAACAATGTGCATGTGACTATGCATGTTCACAAGTTTAAAACATTGTGACCACACTCTGAATGCATTGTGTTATTAACGAGTAGACTTTAATCAAACAAAAGAAATAGCATATATCTACCACAATACTAAAAATCAAGCATTTCCAATGGCCGCAATGGCTATTAATTGGACACTCAATCCAACATTAGTGAGCTATGCTGAAATACAGGTCTTTATGAAGGCATCGAGTGAAACCCTAACTGAGATGTAATACAAAGCCACTAATCACAGCCAGCCATATTATACCTGCTACACAACAAGCAGGGCATAATAATGACTCGCATATGTTTAAAGGGGCTGCAAAGTGTCAATAAAAACATTGCTAGGCGAATGCTTTCCTCCCTAATGGACTTGAAAGGAGTGTTCGTGAGTCTAATCCTACTTGAAATGAGTGGTGTGAAGTGCTGTGTGTGGGGGAGGGCAGGTTTTGCTTTCCTTGTGGGCACAACATTTTAGTGTGGGGATGTCCCAAAATGTAGTTTGGGGTTTTTCATAAAAAGGTAATTTAAGGAACTAAGTAATCTCTAAATGCCTGTTATAGTCAGTATTTTAGTGGCTAGAAATATTCTTGTGATTTCATATAACAAACATTTTAAACACACCATCACATGATCTTATGTTGCATGATTATTTCAGCAGGTAGAGTCCAGTTATCATATTGAACATTACTTTAACATTAAATTGTCATCATTTACTCACTCTCATGTCATTCCAATCCTATTTGATGTTTTTTTCTTCTTCTTCTGTGATATTTTGAAAGATATATATATTTTTTTTTAATACAATGAAAGTCAATTGGGCCCAATGCTGTTTTGGACCCTACTGACTTTCAAAAATATTCTTTTATTAAAATATCTTGTGTTCCACAACATGATGTTGGATAAATGTCTACATTGGTAAAGGCGAATTGATGTGATTAAGCTCATAAAATCATAGCAACCATAATTGTAGTAAAACGTGGTGTGTGCCGATTTTAAATGCAATAAATTGCGAAGTGGGCATGTGCAGTTTTGGGGTGCTGAAAAAAACACATTGACAATGTAATATAATGCACTATATTGACAGACAAACATTGAAATTGAGACATTTTAGGAGCGTCACACCATATCATATACCGTCTGTGTGTGAGTTCATCATTTGTGCTGTGCATTGGGGTATGGGATAATGGCGGTAAAAAATAACCAAATTTCTTAGAAAATAATCAGAATAATAAAAATTGCATGTAAACAGGCGTGAAAAGGTTTGCTCATGTCATAAAAATCTTACTGAGATTATGTCCTTACTCTGATTGCTGGAAATAATCACATTATTGGTGCACATTATGACAGAATCATTCATATCCCTTTAAAAATACCAAGAGTTATTTATTTACTGATGGCTAAAAACAGAGAATAACAAAAACTGCACAACCCAGATCATCAAAGTGACTGATATTGAGTATTTGTAGCACA
Source organism: Paracanthobrama guichenoti (assembly GCA_018749465.1). NCBI lineage: Eukaryota > Metazoa > Chordata > Actinopteri > Cypriniformes > Gobionidae > Paracanthobrama > Paracanthobrama guichenoti. The sequence continues at coordinate 2,545,844 of JAGHMJ010000033.1, read as the reverse complement.
GCTGCATTATAATGCAACTAAAGTACATCAAATGCAACAAAGGCAAGTTGAAGTCTGTAAAAACACATAAGCCTGTTTGTGGGTGGCGTGTTGTCGTGCCCATGTTGTCAGCAGCAGATGGGATTTGGGCATAATCTCATTCAGATTCTGCCCGCTCTTGTTAAGTGAACAAGCTTTGCTGATAAACATTGGTGACACGAGTACAGACGGTCGTCCCCTTGGCTGAAAGCGATGGCAGGAACCAGACCGTACACTCGGATGAACAGAAGAACGAGCAAGTGAGCCAAAGAGAGCAGAGTTTGAGGAGAGACGGAAGGGAGAGGATAATCTCCAGACGGGTTTCCTCCACCGTGAAGCCCATTTGCTTTGATCAGGGCAGATTAATCCAGCACATTAACCCAAAGCCAAACAACTTACTGTGTTACTGTGTAACACCCTACAAACTGGCCTGTCAACATGTATTGGACGAGGCAACTTTCATGAGGATCTTACAAGACCCTATCATGTAGTTTCTCTATATTAAAAGTAGGGTAGGTCAGAGAGGCTAGCAATAGCGAGCTAACTTTGAAAGCATAAGATCCCACCATCCTTTCAGAGCGTCTCCAAAACCACACCTCCTCCAAAACAGCAGGGAGCAAACAAAAGTGTCATAAGAGATGGTGTCAAACTACCTCATGTTCCAAAGCACATTACAATGATAATTGTGATAAACATCACTGACCTGTACTACCTGACTGCTGCAGATTCATTTCGGCGTTGATAGTGTTACAATTGAAACCTATAAATTCAAGTCACAAACCATTTTGAGTGTAACATCACAAGTGTCCATCTCTTTCAAATTACAGTAGTCATGGTGTGAGCGCAGCATAAGTTTGTTGTTGCCCGGACCGAATGCAATGATTGGACAAACATTTTATAGTCTTATGCCTTCCGCAGACAATATACATATTATATATACATATAAATACATTTAGACCTTTTAACTTAGTAATTGCTATTAGGATGTGAATAGACAAAAAACGTAATGCTGAAACAAATCACCTACCCTGCCTTTAATGCCTGACGGTGGCTTGTGCCGCACACGCCGACGGCTCATAGCAGATGGTTGTGTGAGCTGCACACATGGGGGGGATCTATTAGAGCGGTCACAAGATGTTTGCATCGGAGGAAACTTGCAAAACTGTGCGTGCTTTTGTTCTCAAAAACAGATTGTGCCACAGGGGCCCAGTTAAGAGAGAAGGGACGTTTTCTCGCAAAGCTGTCAACTTCTTCAAACTCAAACTCAACAACACTTTTCTGAACAGTTTGAATTTACCCAAATGGGCTATTAAAGGTTAAGAGTGTAACATCTGCACTTTTATTTATGCCACATCTCTCTGCGAACTAGGACTAGAGAACGTAATTACGATTGAAAAAGTTACCCTTCACCTTAAAGCAATTTGTGATATTTTCTGTCAGGGTAAGCATAACTTTCTCCTGTGTCTGAACACAGACAGCGTTGAAGCTAAAGATTACACCTCGGACAGCTGACTCAGGATCTCAAGCTTACCACATCACTGAACAGCCGTTGGGAACACTCCCAAAGACATGAAGGCGCTCTCTATCGCAATAATCTTTCAGTTTCAGCCCTTTGTATTACAACAACCATGACATACCGAGGTGAAACTTAAGGATGCACTTACATTTTTTGTTTGTGTCAATGCCCAAGTAGTTTTTGGTTATAAAAAAAAGGTGCAATTCAAGTGGACAAAAATTATTTAGTGTACCTTTACAAACAACAACTCAGGCTTCCCTCATTTATAACAGAGCACAGCGAGTATCTGTGACAAGGATTTTATAATAGAATCTCATTTTGAACTCTGGCTCGCCCTGTAAAAGTCACTTTAATAAAGTACAGTGAGAAACAGAGGTATATGATAGAGAGAGAAAGAGAGGGAGCGAGATTCTTAAATAGAGGACAAAGCCAGGAGCACAGGCCTGAAAATGGAGCAGGCAATTAAGGGCTTCATGGCCTCAATGTTTCCACTCTCTCTTTTTTTATCTCCCCTCTGCCTTTCCTTTCTCTCCTCTCGAGTCACCTCACCTGTGTGTGTTTTAGATTGTGGCTCTGAGAGTTTTCTAACAGTAGCATCATGTACACAGTTCCTGGCGCACACGCACCTGTTGAGTGATCACATGACCTCCTGTGGCCTCTGGGCGCTCCACATACTGAATAATTCAGTTCAGAGAACAACGCTGGAGGTGTTCACACACACAGATGAAACACAACACTGAATTTTCATGTCCCTAATGGCTACTAGGCAGAGCAGACGAGTCTATTTCTACATATTCATATTGTGCGCGAGTGATAATATTGTCAATAGTGGTGCTTGTTAAGATAACCATACCTGTTACTAATTTGAACAAATTCTTAACTCCAAGTATAAAACTTCAGTGCATAATTGGTAACATATACGTCTCATCGTCATACTTATTGAAAAAGTAAAACAGTACTTATATAATACTTAGAAGGAGGTTTAACAGAACACTTATTAAACTTACAATACACAAGCCACCTCAATCTCCTATAACAGATAAAGTGAGTGTTTGCGATATTTATGCACCTGGCCCCCAAAATGTACATCTCATGAAGAAACAGGATGTCTTACACAAGGTTTAAAAGTACGGGTTGCGAGATCAGGAAATGATCTAGCAGTTACATACACAAACAGAGCAAGAAAGCTAGAAAAAGAATGTGAAGTCAGTCTTGTGTGGTCATTCAGGACCAAACAAGCTAGAACTGAATGATTCATGTGCATGCAGGCTAACGGAAACCATCATGTCACTTTATGCATCAAACAAACCTATTTTAATTAGTTTTTTTTTTTCAATACAAGCCATGAAAGCCAACCAAAATACCATCAGGATGCAAAAAAACTATTTCTGCAGTGCATTCTGACTCTCTGCTTTTACATAAGGCGTGAATAATAATTAAAGTAAACCATGATCAGAACATTATTGCTCCTCTCTTCTGTAGCTACAACAAAACAGCATGGGAAATCCAGTTTATGATGGTAGCTGTGTTTTGGAATATATTGTAGCTCCAAAAACAGTCTGACCACCTTAAACTGGCCTTTGTTGCGGTTTTAAGATGGTCTACCAACTAATGATCATATTGGACCATTTTAGGATGGGTTTAGCATGGTTGTATGTTATTTATTGTCTACTAGTTTTTTGCCCACCAAGAAAATAAAAGGAAACTACATGAACATGTATGGTATTAGTTCCCCGTTACACACACAAACAGAGAGCGCGAAAGCTAGAAAAAGAAAGCTACGTCAGTTTTTTGTGGTCATCCAGGGGCAAACAAGCTAGAATTGAATGATTCATGTGACTCCAAGTGTGAGATGGCCGAGAGAGGATGTGAAACCGCTTCGTTTCTAAAAACATACGGTTTTAGAAAGCTGCCCCTGCAGAGCCCAACTGTTGAATTTGACACATCCGTCAAGAACATGGGCAGAAATACCCTCCGCACTGCCGGAAACGTCAACACAGCTGTCATTCCTCAGGAAAAGCCCTGGATAAAGTGAACTAACAGGGTTATAAGTATGCTGCGGCTTTTCTTTGCCATTTTAGACTGCAATCAATCATTTATATTTCCAAAGGAAATAATAATAATACTAAACTGTGAACACAGTAAAGATCAGGCATGCTGTGTACTGGTTTATAATGACCAGTTGGATGTCTGTGGGTGGATAAATAAAATCTGCGTGTGCCTGAGCGTGGGCGAAGAGAACCATACGATGCCAGCAGCGTTTTTTATATGAGGGGAAATGAAGATCGGTGAGACCCTCTTAATGGTGTGCTTGAATGGGCCAGTCAGAGTTGCCATGACTCCTGTCTCTTGGGTTGCTATGACGGCAGCGTCTTCACATAGAGCTCAGATCCACCAAATCATAGGTTTAATAGATGTGTGCTCGCAGACAGAGCTCTTCTATTACAAAACACTTCTCCAACTGAACAATGATGGTCATAGTTTATTTACATGAATGTAATTTTTTGATACTGTAATTATATTTACATTTATTTACATTTATGCATTTGGCAGATGCTTTTATCCAAAGCGACTTACATTGCATTCAAGGTACACATTTTTACATTTTGTCAGTTCTTGCTTTCCCTGGGAATCGAACCCATGACCTTGGCGTTGCTAGCGCCACACTCTTATTGTTTGAGCTACAGGAAAGCTTATTAACATGCATTATGTGTAACAATAATGTAAAGTATCACCATGAGCATTAAAGGGGTAAACCACCGCTGGCAATAAAACTTGGCTGCCTATGTGGTAGAAAGGCAGCGGGATTCGAAACGGGGTCTCTGGTGTGGGAGGTTTAGCACGCTAACAAGGACGCTAAAGACCGCAGCCGCTAGCACACCTCTTGAGGCAAGGGCCATGACGTTTACACGCACAACTCTTACTGGCTTACGTCCATTACACTCACCCTCCTAAACCTCAATCCCATCCGGGTCACTGCACCAAATGTAATCGGACCTACTCGACATGAAAAAAGGTCTCTGCCTTTGGGAGGCGGGCACACTAACAAGGACGCTAAAGGCCGCAGCCGCTAGCGTCAGTCACTAACACTAACCTCACTCCCATCCGGGTCACGGCACCAAATGTAACCGGTCCTACTTGACCCACTCCGAGCAGAATTCAAAACGGTGTGGGAGGCGTGCCTCTTGAGGCCAGGAGAGTGAGGTTTACATGCACAACTCTTACTGGCTTACATCCTTTACATAGAGGTAAGAAAGCTTTTGCAGTAATACTCCATTTTTACCATAATGCTGTTTAAAGAATAGACAAAGTATGATAGTTAATTACCGGATACAGTGATAAACATACCCTTACAATAACCCTCTGTCAATCCGAAAAATTCAGAAGTACAATCTGCAGTTTTCATGAAAGACAAAATAATCCGTTTTGTGTCATCCACAGAACTTTTCTTTGACGAATAAATGGGAATTTCTCTGACCAGGTCGCACGGAGAAAGAGTAAACATTGTTCATTTACATATTCTCCTAACATTGTACCAATACAAAGCAGGTTGAAAATCGGCGAAATTACACCTTAGTTAAACCTCTCAGAGGTGCATTATGAAATTTGGACACAATCTATTCAAGGACTGTCTATCTCCAGTGTTATAATCCAACCTGGTTAATCCGACTCTCCCCTGGTTAGCACACAGAGATTAAATTACTGCAGTCAAAGCAACTGGGGCGACCCACCGCAGCACGTATAAACACTATACAGGTCTGCGAGGATGCACCTATTAAGACATGGTAGATGCACATAGGTTCATCTTTATAGGTTCAGGAGGAAGTGAATATCAGCTAACTAACAATCTGAGAGTAAATCACTATTGTGTGGTGAATGAAAACATGCATGCATGGCGATGCAAGTGTCTGCAGACTGCAAAACAGTCCCACTGTTTATCATCAAACACACGTGCATGACCACAACCGATGCAAAAGCAAAGAATGCAGGCTAACAGAAACCATCATGTCCTTTGTGCATCACCTATTTATTTATTTTTTCAATACAAGCCAGAAAATATCTCCATCAAAATACCTTCGAGATGCAAAAAAAATAAATAAATAAAATAATAATAATAATAATAATAATACACTATTTCTGCAGTGCATTCTGACTCTCTGCTTTTAGATAAGGAGTGAACAATAATGAAACCATGGTCAGAACATTATTGCTCCTCTCTTGTGTATCTACAACAAAACGTTTATGCTTGGAAAATCCAGTTTAAGATGGTAGCTGTGTTTCTAGTCTGACCACCTTAAACTGGCCTTTGTTGCTGGTTCAAGATGGTCTACCAACTAATGATCATAATGGATCATTTTAGGATGGATTTTCCAGCAGGTTTGTTCGTTATTGTATGTAATTTAGTTTTTTGCTTGCCACGAAAATAAGAGGAAACCACATGAGCATTTACAGTATTAGTTCTCCATTACACAATTTGCTGTGGTAACCAAACACTGTACAAAAAAAAAATTTGGGGTCAATGCATTTAACTTGACACAATAATTTTGGTCACTTATACTTAACTATGAGTTTCAAATAATGTCTAATGTAATAATGTTTAATGTCTAATAAAATCTCTTTGTCCATAATTCAATTAAAAATGGTCAACAAAAGTGCAATGAACTTTGGCACCACTTTGATTTGACTTTAAAACTGGCAGTATTAAAACGTGTTAGTGTGTTGTTATTGTATTAGCCACCACTGCAATACAAAATAAATGAACAAAAAGTCCTGACGAAAGTGTTTACAAATTAATATCTTGGTTTTACAGTAGTCGTAGTGCTGAAACCAGCATCTTAAACAAGCCTAATATGTTTTAATTGGTTTCAGATGGTCTCCTATGCTGGCAATGACCTCTGCAAAACCAGCAAACCAGACCGAACTAAGACTTTGGCGAGGCGTAAAGCTGCTGTGTTTAAGGGAAACTATGGTTACCATGGCGACTTTTCATAAGTGGGTTCTGTTACAGTGGCATGTCAAAGCCAAAACAAAGTTACTCACGTCCCGAGCACCTCTTTGAATTCAAACATCTCCTTGATATCATCGACCTGCTTCTTCCACGAGCAATCCCCGCCGGCCTCTCCGTTCTCCCGAGCCATGGCGAAAAAAAAAAAAAAAAAAATTCGGGGAGGACCGTAGATGGAGAAGTGAGCGCTGGAGATCCCCGGAGATTTTCCCCGCTTTCCCACGCTGCACTTCCTGCTCTTTCTTCTCTCGCCTTCCCCGGTTGTACTGTTACCAAATAACCCCGGTGAGGATCTCCCGAGTGCACTCGTCTCCCTGGAGCAGCTTAAACGGTTTGACGTAAATAGTTCAGAGAGGCGCGTGCGTGCGTGTTTCACCTTTGCGGTGTCTTAACGGCACCGGTGCGGGTTTATTCCGCCCCGCGCGGCTGCTGAATGTTGATCCCGCGCGGACTGATGCGCTGCATCCGTTGTTATGGCAATGAGGAGAGAGAGAGAGAGTGAGTGAATGAGGAGGAGGAAGATGCTGTGCTCCTCACCGCGCGACCTGACAAAGAGCAAATGCATGAGAAATATGGCACGCCGATTTAACATTCAACTAATAAGCATCTTTTTTTGTTGTTGTTACGAGCAATTTTAAAAAATGTAAATAATTAAAGGGATAGTTCACCCAAAAAAAAAAGAAAATTCTGTCATTAATTCCTCACCCTCATGTCATTCCAAACCCGTAAAACTTTCGTTCATCTTCGGAACACAAATAAAGATATTTTTGATCGGAAAGCTCTCTGACCCCTCCATAGACAGCAATGTAATTAACACTTTCAAGTCCCAGAAAGGTAAAGACATCGTTAAAATGTGACTACAGTGGTTCAACCTTAATTTTACAAAGTGACGAGAATACTTTTTAACAACTTTAAGAAAATAACAACTTTATTCAACATTTTTTTCTAGCCTGTGTCAGACTCTTCCACTGCTGACGCAGTGTAAACAGTGCAGCGCTTCTTAGTTCTACGGCAAAACGATTTGTGCGCATGTGTCGTGGTGCTCACGTGAACAGCGTCAGCCAATGGTAAGCCAGCGTTCTGGAAGCGCTGCATTGTTTACACTATGTCAATAGTGTACGATTCTGACACAGGCTCAGGGCGCTGCACAGGCTCAAATGAACCAAGGTCTTACCGGTTTGGAATGACATGAGGGAGAGGAATTAATGACAGAATTTTCATTTTTGGGTGAACTAGCCCTTTAATTGTTACCAGTAGGCCTATTCCAATTGCTACTGGTACTTACTAGTACTTAATAATACTTACTAGTACTGATTCATTAGATACCAGTACTTTAACTATTAACT
>JAGHMJ010000033.1:2455587-2477845 GCA_018749465.1 Paracanthobrama guichenoti | reverse complement strand
AACAAGTATACTCACAAAATGCAGGAAAAGAGAGTGATTAAAGATGCAACCCTTAAATGCTTGTCCTGATGATATAAACACAACATTCCACACTAAAACTGAAAACGTCTTTTAAAACCCGTATGTTTTGAAGCATTCTGAACAACTATTTCTTTTAATTCTTAATGCTTTAGAAAAATGTCCATAGCTCTATTATTAGTATTATTAATTTTATCTCTTCACTAAATACAAGTCACAAGGCCAATGTGGTATATATCTAGGCTGCTCTAGGTTTAAAAATAATAAATTACTGGAGAAAAATAAGCACCCACGAAAAGTACAAAGAGCATTTAGACATTTCAGTATTCAAGACAAAAAAAAACAAAGAAAACTAAGAACAAAAACCTAAACGGACAGGATCTTGTCATCTCCGCCGCTGTAAGCCGTGACAGCACCAAACTGCAGTCCATGTGACGTCCCGCAGAGCCATTCAGAGGTTTATACACAAGACCGACAGAAGTCAACTGGAGTCTTATTGGCTGATTGGTTCTGTAAACAATGCTGAGTAAACTGGTTCTGGATTGGCTGTTCAACAAATATTAACAGTAGTAGGTTTTTTTTTTTTTTTTTTCCAACGGTAAATGTTTTAAGTCTTAATTGGACTAAAATAAAAGATCTTGTCCTGCGAGCAGGAGTTTTGGTTATGGCTGTGTGAGGGAAAGTGATGAGACGTTCTCATCGGGAGCTGGGACTGATGGCCTGAGAAAGCAGACAGACAAACGATAGATGTTAGCTCTTTCTGAAGCTTTGTTCATGTTCGTGCACTTTGACAAAGCGTGCGGTTGAACTCACCAGGGTGAATGAGTCGTACACGTTCATTAGCTCCTCCATGCGGTACTGCTCCAGCACTACTACATTGGAGAGGTTTGGGCTGCGCTGTCGTGCACAGTCCTCACAGTGCACCACATACGTCTTCCGACTGCCACTCTCACTGGTCACAAACAGCAGGTTAAACACCTCCACCTGCTCAATAACAAACAAACAAACCCCAAACTCTTAAAGGGACCCTATTATGTCATTCACGGGTTCATAATTAAATCATGTTAACGTATTCTGGTAGGCCCCCTTTGATGCTAATCGACCACAACATTCTTTTGAACACTCAAATTGCATTGGCATGGTTCAAATCATACTTCTGACATTACCAATTTGTAGCAGTAAATGAAGCGATGGCATATCGATCACAAGTTCAGTATGGCGTACCGCAAGGCTCAGTGCTAGGACCGTTGCTTTTCACCCTGTACATGCTACCACTGGGATACATCATTAGGAAGCATGGCAGTTTTCACTGTTACGCTGACGATACTCTGGATGTTTGTTCAGAGCACTAAAAAATATAGAGCAGTTTTTAATATAAACTATGCATTACATTCATTTTGTGAGTAGTAGGTATCAGTAATAGGAAATTACTAGTCATACCAATTAATTCTGAATAACATTAGAATAATTCGAATTATTGGACCAAAAACCTCCACACGTAATAACCTAGAATACTGTCTGACACTTGATGGCTGTTCTGTCAAGGCTTTGTCATGTCAGTTAAGAAACTGGGTGTGCTCTTTAGCCGCGTTTCCACTGAAATTACCCAGAACAGTTTGTCCCAGGAACTTTTTTTCCCCCCAGACCTGTTGCTGTCTGCGTTTCCATCACGGTCTAAAGTACCGTGAAGGTTAGGCAATTTAGTTCGGTGACATAGGACTGCGCGCAAGGTTCCAGTTCCCACTGGATTTCGTCCTCCTCATACAAGCTTAATAAAGCCTGAATCTTGTTATTGGTTGCATTTTCTAAACTCCATTGATTAAAATAGCAAACGACCCTTACTGCACGCAGTATGGTTTGAAATAAAATGCTTGCATGGAGTCAATCAATCAAACTGCTCTGTGAACCAATGAGTATGTTCAGCGCCCAAGTCCCCACCCCTGAAAGTTGCTGAACTTTGAAAAAGTACTACCTCGCAAGCAGGGACTTTCTGAGGGCAAAAATTTAACCGTAACTTCATTTAGACCCTGGTCCCTGCAGTCAAAACGCAGAGTACCACCCAAAGTTAATAGTTCCTGGGGAAAGTTCCTGCGGTGGAAACACGGCATTTGATGCCAATCTTTAATTTGAAAGCCATATTTCTAGCAACTGTAAAACCACATTTTTGAACCTCAAGGCTAGATTACTGTAATGCTTTACTGGGTGGTTGCCCTGCTCGCTTAATAAACAAACTCCAGCTGGTCCAAAACGCAGCAGCTCAAGTTCTTAGTAGAACCAGGAAGTATGACCATATTAGCCCGGTTCTGTCAACACTGTAAATAATTAGAAAGATTTTAAAATGGAGCCAGTGCAAAGCACTAAATGGATTAGCTCCCCAGTACTTGAGCGAGCTCTTAACGCATTATAGTCCTTCACGTCTATTGCGGTCTCAAAACTCTGGCCAGTTGATAATCCCTAGAATATCAAAATCAACTGCAGGCGGTCGATCCTTTTCCTATTTAGCACCTAAACTCTGGAACAGTCTTCCTAGCATTGTTCGGGAAGCAGACACACTCTGTCAGTTTAAATCTAGACTAAAAACACATTTTTAACCTGGCATACACAACGCATTAATTTCTATTATTCAAATCAGATTGTTTGGCAGAATATATTACGTTAACCGGAAACAGGAACATTTCCTATAACACCCGATGTACTTATTACATCATAAAAAGAATGCCGTCTATGCTAATATTAACCTCTCTGTCTCATCCTTATCCCAAGGTTACCGTAGTCAGCCGTATCCGGTCCATATCCAGATCGGATGGTGGACCTGCACCTAGGCACGACCACAACGTAGCCCTGAATGTCAGCAGAGACTGTGTCTACTAGACAATCCCCTGTGAAGGCCTCATCGACTTGACAGTCATTGGCACAGATCCTCAGCAAAGACCACAAAAACCAGGCAGGTCCTCCGCACAGACCCTATGGCCAGCTTTGGCTCCATACCGGCATGAAGAATCGATCTTCAAACAAAAGGAACTGGATGAATATTTGAATGCTACCCATCCCGATCTGAATTCTGACTTGTGATGCAGCCTGAATCATAATGGCACAGTGTTCATTCTCTGGCCAGAGGAGAACTGGCTCCCCGAGTGAGCCTGGCTTCTCCCAAGGAACCCAAACTCCATCAGGTGACAATGTCGCCTCTGGCTTGCTTAGTTGGGGAAACTTAATATTCAACAGTATTATTGATCTGACTGTACTGACGCTATTGTATGAGATCTCAACTGGGCTGGATGACAATTTTTTGCAGAACTGCCTTATAGAGAGGAAATTAACTAATTTAATAATTGATGATCTTGTAATTGCCTTATCGTTTGAGTTACACGAGTTAAAAGTGGGGTCAGATTAAACTATGTGAGCTTGGAAGTGGCTCTTTACAACAAAACTGAACTGACTTCAGCTGAACAACAGCCGAAATGCATAATTTTCACTGTAAAGTGGAAGTGCACCCATGCACGGTTCAGCAGCAGTCAATATTAAAATGGTGACAAAACAACAAAAGGTTGTGGTGATGTTTTGCCCTTTAAGTAATTTAATAAAAAAAAAAAAAACTTCTTTGACAGTGATGAGCTCTTCCTGGACTTACAACTACCTTTGTTTGAGGGCGATCCAAAAATAGCAAGTAGGTGGGTATTTTGAAAATGTCTTGCATGGTAATACAAATGGCAGGACCACAAAAAAAGCATTTAAGGCAGTTGTGTTCTGTTGTAGAGATTCAATCCTGTTGGACTTTTTGCATGGACTGTGTGCTTTGCAGATTGTTTACATGCACAAGCAGCTATATTACACACTATAGGAAAGGTATGAAACTAAAAGCATAATAGAGCCCCATTCCTGGGCCTCTAGTGACACCAGAAGGAATTGCAAAAATGATTGCTAGTGGTACAGAAATTACACGCTGCCTATCTTTTGGTTGTGCCAAATTCTAATGCAGAATAACTCAAAGTTGCATTATTTCATAACCCGAGAGGAGACAGCTGCATGTTAAATATTCTTTTTCGTAATATAATTCTGCAGGTCTGTGGGTATCCTTTTCGATGTAGGACCTGCCAATACATTTTACAAATTATGAAGCACAACAATCGACTCACATCACACTCATTACAGTAGTAGGCCGGCTCATCTTTCACTCGGCTCTGGTAGGAGATCTTCTTTCCTGCTGCCACCAGCTGGTCCCTCAGGATCTGAATGTGCTTAATAGACTGAAGGAGACAGTGTCTGAAAAGGAGGAAAGAAAAATGTATGAAATGTCCATGCTTACTTAATTGTGGTGTAACTTGGTAAGAAAGAGCCCACAATGCTGCTGCATACTCACTTGATCATCTTGTAAGTGTCTGGATCGGAGACTTTGACGTTACGTGCCACGTTCCAGGACACGTGAATCATGGGAACGATGGATTTCACTTTCTTCACTTCGTTCCACTCAAATCTCTCTAAAGCCAACTGGTACTGATATGCTACAAATGCAAAGACAAAGGTCAAGCGAAAAAAAGCTTTTTACAGTTCTGTGCCCTGGCTAAGAAATTTTAGACGTTTTGTTGCGACTGTTTATGTAACCATAATGACTGATACAATTTTTCAATGATAAAAATTAAAGGTTAGGTGTGTGGGTTACTCACAGTTGACAGGTCCCACGTTCCAAGCAATATTGTTGCACCAGCCCACGGCTTGAACCCAGTGTACAGTGCCTGCGTTGATCCATACCAGATCTCCGGGCCTTTGGATGAACCGGTACACAGGGATATTAGAGCGGTACAAGTCATCTAGAACCGGCCACCATGATCCTGTTAGGTAGTCCACTCCATGCCTGAGAGAAAATTAGTTCACAAACGTAATATATTTTTGGTTAAAATAAATACTTTCATCAGGAATCAAATATTGTTTGGCTGTTAGTATATCAAAAACTGTAAGCAACAGTAGAGTTAGTCAGTGTTATTTTGACACAAAGACATATTTTGAATGTTTCAAGCAGCACATTTTCATACTTTTCACAGAAATCACTGATGGCCTCCCAGTAGTCGTCATGGACAGCAAACCACTCACAGTCTCCAGGCCCAATATTGATGTTTACGGAACAGAAGTTATTGTTCTCCTGGTGTCCTGAAGGCACAAGCATTAAACATTAAATTTACCATCAATAAAATAACTACTTTCCAAAGCAGACTAATCCATCCCTGATTGACTACAAATCAAGAACATTATTTGAGATCGAGTCAAACCTGGTGTGCGGCAGCCAGGGACCTTCATGTAGAGTTGTACTGTATTCATTCCCAAAATGGTGTGTCCAACATGACTCAGCATATTACCACTGGAGGAAACGCGCATAAACGCCGGCAACTTCTGCAGTTCTTGCAGCTGAGGCTTCCATCTAAAAGCACAGGACAACACCATTAGGTTAATGCAGATTGCTTGTACATTACACAGGCAGCATTCCATTTCCACAACATGCTTATGGTGGAGATTTTCATTTGATCCAAAAGAAACGGGAAAAGTCGCTGCACACGTTTAAGTAATTATGCACAACGGTCTTACCTTTTGGGATCGGACAGATCAATATTGGTGCCAAATTTAATTATCTTCCCCACAGATTTCTGCTCTGAACTGTAAAAATAATGAAACTATTAATAACAGATCTTTATTCATACACACACAGGGAGGGTGATTACAGTTAATTAAAATCTTAAAGCAAATAAACGTTACTTTTTTAAATTTTTTTAAATAAGGTAATTATTTGGATTAATTCAAGAATTAAGTGCTGAGGTAATTTGCTCTAAATTACCTAGAGCTGGGAGCTGAGGGGTTACTGGTCATATTCTCAGGGTTAGTCGCCGATTTCTCGTCATCCTCCTCCTCATCACTGCCCTTCTCTTCCTGCAAGGTCAAACAATGGTGTGGTGAGTGCATGATGTATATTATTCTACATGCAATTTTAGAGTTTACATCAGACAGAAATGTACAAACAGGAATTCGAAAGCATTTGCAAAATGACCTATACACCTATGGAAATTAACAAACACTGCATCCAAACTTTTAAGGTGTAGGAGTGTACGTTTGTGTTCACACCTGTAAGCTCTCTTGAAAGCTGGAGGCCTGGTACTGGGCATACTTGGCAATCGTTGTATGCGACCTGCTGCTCTCGCAGGGCCAGGTCTGTCCAGTGCCACTGGGATCCCAGTTCTCATCTGCTGGCTGCTGAACCTGGGTCCGGACTTCGACTGCATGCTCCGCATTTGCCTCCACCAAAGACTTAGTGGAAAACAGACCAAGATCTATAAAAGGAGGGAGGAATTGAAAAAAGTGGTTCTTAGGAACTTAGCTTCCATAATAGCAACTGTTTGGACATAACTGTACAGTTACTAAATTTAAATCTATCCATAAGGCAAGCAGAAACTTACTTAATCTAAGGGAGCCAGCTAGTCCTCGGATGACAGTAATGGGGTTTTTAGAATCTGTGCAGAATTGCAGCAGGACCGGAGAGAATGCATCTCGTTTACTTTCCAACTGCAGAGAAACACCAACATGGAATCATTAAGACATGCGTTTAACTCTTTCCCCACCATTGATGAAATTTTCCCTCATTTAGGAGACAACTCTTCCCCAGCATTGACAGAACTGAGGTTCTGTATGTAATACAAAAAATGAGCACAAGGGGGCAGGAGATTCCAACAATGCTACTGCAGTGCTTACATAGATACTAGGTGTGGGGGGGTTGAGCTTCTCTCGAGGGATGGGCAGCTCTGTGGTCATAATTGGTTTAACAGAGAAGGCAGGTAGGAGGTATGATTCCTTGAATTTCTCCTTCACACGAGCTCCCCTGAAACAAGAAGACATTAAGTATTTGATATGGTCTTTCATGGTCATAATGACTTCAAACTGCCACTGGGATGTCCTGCATGGAAAGATCACTTACTTGCAGGCTCTGATGATTTCACTAGCTGTGTTCTTTATGGTGATTTGCTCCAGAGGAATCCTCCTCTCCTCCACCTCTGAAGCAATAAATGTCTCCCTGTCCCCACTCTCCACCTTTATGAGGCGTATCTTCAGTTCTTTGGGTGGTCCATCTGTCAGTGCCTTTAGTTTCTGAAAGTCGTCAGAACATAATGCTGATGAAGCTGATGGGAGCTCTGAGGAACGTCCTGAGCTGCTGCCATTGTCTTTACTTTGTGCCCACTCTTCCCCTTCGCTCTGAGGTTGGTTACATTCCTCTTTCCTTCTCTTCTTATCTCCATCACGCTCTTGTTCCTTCTCCCTAAACTCCTTACTCTGAATGTCCAGGTTACCCAGCACCTGCCTGCTCTTCTTTTCCTTGTGTGACTTTCCGTCCCTGTGCCGTCGACTGAAGCTGGAAGATGAGGACGAGGAAAGAGACGCATCGTCGTGTCTTTCTCTGTGCTTTTTCTTTCTCTCTTTCCTGTCCTCATGTTTTTTGCTACTGCTACTGTGTTTGTGTTTCCTCTCTCGTTCTCGGTCTCTGTGCCGGTCCTTTTCTTTATCGGGTTTGCATATCTGTGACTCTGCCTTTGAGTGGTCTTTATAAAGGATTATGTGTTTGTTCACCTCATAGCTATGACCAAGCTCTGCTAGCGAAGACTCTGAAATGGTAGTCAGTTTTGGTCTTCTATCTAACAAGTCTTTCAGAGTTCCTAAATCCTTTTCTCCAGTTGGCTCTTCTGAAATCTCTTCCTCATCATCATTACCCAAAAGATCTGACTGGCTTATTTTATCCCCTCTCATTCTCTCAGATGCCCAACCTGTAGGCGAGAGGGGACAGGGCTGATCTGAGTTACTAATGGCAGGGGTTTGCGTCGGACTGCTAAAACCTGGGTGATTGGCTGTACCTGATGTGGGAGAAGTGCTTTGTTGTTGCCTGCAAATGTCAGGCCCCAGAGAAAGAGACGAAGAGTACTTAACGCCCACAAAGGCAGAGGGAGGAGGACGACCAAAGGGTCCACCCCGGTAGGTGTATTTCTGGCTCTCAAGTACAGACGCAAGGTTTTTAAACATGCTGTTCACACCTGTCTGGTGGAGATGTGGCCGCTGAGGTGGTGGTGAACAGGATGGAGTTTCATCTTCCCGATCAGCTTCTTCTTCATCATCCTCACACTCACTTTTCTCTACCTCTGGAAGGCCATACAGCTTGGCCAAGTCACTATGGCGATAGTTGGTTCCTGTTGTGGCAAGAATGCTTTCTTGGGACTGCATGTTAATGGAATTGGCAGACTTGGAAATTACCTTGAGAACCTCCTCTTCTTCCTCAAGTGAAGAGGTGCGACTGCAAGGTGATGCCAAGGAACCTTGCCGACTTAACACAGGTGGGCTTGCATGGCTATCTGCCTGATAATCCTCAGTTGGAGATTGCTTTAGGGCAGGCACGAGGTCTGGTGCGCATAAATAACTCTTCATCGGTGCCACATTTGCAGAAAATGGAGGTTCCGGTACTGCCTGTTCTCCACTCTGACCAGAATACAACTCCTCCTCTTTCTTGATGGACTCATCCAGCATCTTCATAATGTTAGCCAAGCCATCAGGCAAGAGTTCTGAAGTTTCCTCCTCAAATTGGGCACCATCAGAGTCACCACTGCAACTACTAGCACTGCTACCCAGACTACCAAGTCCTGTACTGGACATGTGTTTCTGCAGGCTATTTGCGGTCGTGGTGATTTGTGTGCACGAAGAGCGAATATCCTTGGGGAAAGCCTGGTACAGTTTGGGTGGCTCTCGCAGGGGCGGGGGGTTGGGTATAGCATCCAAAATCCCAGGAATATGAGAGGTTTTCAACATGGTGACATCTTTGGATGGATCAGGTTTCAATTGCATTGTGTGGTTGTGGGAGGGGCTTATGAGACCTGACTCTGAGGGGTATGTGGGAATCCCAGTAGAATTCTGAGATGGTGCTCCACTCTTCCATTTCGCTCTCTGTCTTTGCTTCTCACGGGCATATTCGGTCTGGGGGGTGAGAGGGGGTGGCCGTGGTCGTTCTATAATGGTTGTTGCAGTTCCAGAAGGACGTGGGGGCACTCCTCCTCGACTCAACCAGGGATAAGGTGGTGAATTCTGGCTAGGAGGTGAGACGGAAGAGGGTGCATTGGCTGGAGACAAATGAAGGGGTGGAGGCTCAGCTGCACTCCCTGACAGCAAACGTTCCAGACTCTTGATTGCGGACTCACTGTGTGGCTTCGTCTCCACTTCTTGTCGCTCTACATTTTGTTTCCTCTCTTCCTCCTGTTCTCTCTTTCTCTCTTCTGCTTGCATGTGGCCTTGCAATTCTGCATCAAGTTTATTTAAAGCATCAGCAATGGATTGAGAGCTTAGGGCAGCAGTTTGCAAACAGGACCTTGGGTAGACTGGGGCTGGAACAGTAGTAGTTGCCTGAGAAATTGAGGAGGAAGCTTGAATGGGCACTGAGTTGTATGAACTGTTGGATATTGACTGGAGGGCTGAATTGACTTTTATGTGTGCTGGAGGTTGAGGGTGGTGTAAAGGTGAACTGACGGCTTGTGGGAGAGTGTTCGAGGTCTTGCTGGTGATGACGCTCTCCCCTGATCTCTGAAGCCCTGAGTTTAGGGTGGAGAAAGTAGAGGACACTGGGGTATAGTTAGGTCTACCTTGTCCTATGTGAGGAAGAGTGGACTGCTGAATCTGAGATTGCGCCCCTCTATATGGGTGTGGAAGGGTTCCAACACCAGGGTGGACACCCTGATACCCTAGATGTGGCCGATTTTGACCAATCATGGATACATGGTTTGGGTTTGAGATTAGCACTGAAGAATCCGTTCCTCTCCAGCTGCTTAGGGTGCTGGGGATAGAGGTGGTAGGGGGTGCAGAGCTCATAGTAGGGATGCTTCCAACATTGGTGTATAGTTCCAGGGAGCAAGGTGGATGAGGAGTTTCCAGGTTTGGGGTAATGACAGGTTTTCGAGCAGGGGCCTGAGAAGGGCTCACACGTTTGGGCGTCCCTGGACCCTGGTCGCCCCCAACAACCTTATTCTGTGCTTGAGAAAGGCGTGCGACAACCTGAGAATCCCCTGTTGCTGAAATGTCATGTGATTCCTAGACGGAAATGAATATTAGAGTCAACAAAACATGACACAAAATTGTAACTATTGATAACATTTATATGTTGCATATCATGCTATTGACTAATATTAAACAGGTAGTAATTTTCAAGTCTTAATTAGGTAAATATTTTTCTGTGCATCAGAGCCGTGTTTTGGTTAATACAAGTTGAATCTGAGTGATTCACTTCATTTCATTCTATGTGTGTGTTACCTGGTTCTTCCAGGGTTTGTTGGAGTTGTGCTGAGGTACTGTGGCCTTGGCCTGGTTGCTGGCTGGTGGGCTGGTGGAATGGATCAGCCCTGGGTGAGGCTGGAACTGGGAGTGACTGTAAGGCACAGTGGTGTGGTTTGCTGGTGAGGGTGCAGGGCGCTCCCTATCTGCCCGCAGTGATGAGGATGTAGGTGGTGGTGGAGCCTGACTATCCAAGGAATTCACTCCAGAATCATGTCTTCTTTGTGGAGTAGTACCCTGTGGTTGCCCTTGGGTCTGAGCTGAAGGTCTGTTGTTGGGGTAGGGGTATGTAGAATGGTGGATGTGAGGGTTCTGTGAAGGTGGCCCCAGAGACTGTGATGACGGACTGGTCTTGTGGGACTGTGGTAGAGGACCCCTGCTTTGTCCGTAACCTCTTGTGGGGGGAATGGTGGGTGAAGACATGGTTGATGGATTCAAGGGAGGCGGTTTATATGGGAAATTTCCAATTCCTGGTGTAGCTGAATCCTGGGAATAGAGAATTAAAAGAATTAGCCATTAAGGAAAGTACATCTAGACACAAATGTCAGTAATAATGCCCATACACTACAAGACAATGGGTTGCTGTGCTTTTCACACTACACGACTGTCTGTCAGTCATTGCCAATGTTAGCTCAAAACATTTTACACTACAGTACTTGGATCGTAGACAAGTCCAGATATTTAACCTGCTAAATAGAGTCGCTTACAATTTCTGCTCTTTGACAAGATCGGCATTAAATCATGTAATATGCGTGTATAATATTTGTATAAATGTAAAGGCTAATAAAGTGGCAGGGACAAATGATGCCATTAAACTGACACAATAGAAGAAAATATCACTGAATATTAATATTCAGATCAGCGGTGACTGACCTGGAAATCGATCTGCCCACTTTTGCGTTCATTTGGGTTCCAGGGTGCTCCTCCTTTGTGCAGTGGGTTCCAAAATCCAGGTTTGGGAGAGGGGTAGTGAGAGGATGGTTGCTGATTCAAATTTACAGGTTGCCCAGGTATGCGCTGCATGGCTGAATGATGAGCCTGATATAAGAAACAGAAAAAGAGAGGGCTTTTTACAACATTTGTTAAAGGAGAGTTTTAAGACAGAAAATGCATGGGTGAGGCCATAAAGACATGACCAACCTGGTCCGACAAAGAGCTCTTCTTTCTCTTGCTTGGACTGGGGCACTCTTCCATGGGCCGGTGTAGAGATGGAGCAGGGGTATGCTGAATGACAGAATGCTCTCCCAGAGGGGGCCCAGGCCGTTTTAACTGCCCAGAATGAGAGTGAGGTCCTCTGGGTTGCTGCTGAGTCTGAGGTTGAGTCCATATATCAGGTATTGGAGGCATGGGCCGTGAGCCATGGGCTGTGAACTGAGGATGAGGAGCACCATATTGTGGAGAAAGAGAGAGAGAGAAACAAAGTTTAGTGAGAGTACTCGTAACCCTAATATTCAGTTAAGTGAGGCTACAGTGCAACGTGTAAATTAAAGCTAGCCATTCACTTATTACATGAACATCATTCAGATGCATATGAAATATATGGTCAATATTCACCTTCAGTAGCTGATTGGCTCGAGCTGTGAGGTGTGCAGGAGGCCCTGCATTGTAGCCATTGTGTAGTCGGTTGTGGTTATCCCCAGGCAATGGATCATAACCCTGGCCAGTTCTGGTTGGTTCCCAAGGCCTTGGAGGAGCAGGGGGTATCCTTTGTAACCCTGGCAACAAAGCCTGAGACAGGTCTTGCTTATCCCCTCGATGTAAAGGGCTGGAAATACAAAAGGCAAATTAGCAAACTTACAAAGCAAGTTGTATGTTTTGCCAGAAGTGTTTGTAAAACAACAATAAAGCTTAAGACACTCACCCATTGTTTAAGAATTTACTAGGCTGGTTTAGGCCAGTCATGTGACTGGGTGGCATATGTGAGAGGAACTGATGCTGACTGACAACAGGTAAGCACCTATCAAGAGAATTTTTTTGCTTTGATCATTCCTTTTGATAGCTCTGTTAACACAGCTTTATCAGTTAAGTCACTAAAAGCATAATGCAGTCCTGATAATGAGGTATAATTACCTGGAGGGAGGTGGCCAGGCGCGGTTGCCCACGGGAGCCCATGGTCCCCGGTTGAGTCCGTCCAGAGGAAAAGGGTCCCGTGTGCTGCACCCGGTGAACTGTTCTGGTGTGTGATGCATCCAGCCTAGACTATAAACAAAGACTGCTTAATTATGTAATTTCCTACACATCTTCAATATCTTAACCAATACATCTGTCACTGACAGAAAAATATTTCACTACATGCTGGAAAGATTGCAAGAAGTTAAGTGGTTGTGACAATGAACTGTTGAACTAAGCCATGATGCTGCCCTAAATGTCTTTGCACTTCCATCTGACTTGATCAGATTTAAGCCGACATCTCTTTATTTAGTGGCTACACTGAAGTGTTAATATTACAAAATAATGTTATGCTAAGAGGCACCAAATAATCTTATCTAAATTACTGTTCAATAATTCTACTCACCACACTAGCTGTGAGTGCGAAGCCCTCCACTGCAAAACAGAGAGGGCCACTCACCAACACGAAGGAGAAGCTGTTTACTGCTACTCCTGCCAACTGGAAAAAGAAAGAAAAGAGGCGAGATGGGACATAAGGGGGTGAGGCACAAATATACAGCCAAATCCATTAAACACAGGGGGAAAACACACCCTTTGTAGTCTGTATGAGTGTTTGGCCCGAAGGCAGCTATTAACAAAGGAACCCTCCAGAACTTCAGTATCACTTGTAACCTCTAGGGGGCAGTGCTCTTCTGTATTCTAATGGGAGGAAAGGGTGCACAGATGGGCTTGTGGGAGTTCACCTATAGGGTGAGTACACTGAGGTCATTATAACCCTTCCCGAGGCCTCTTGGCAGAGGGTGAGAGTGATGGGAGGGAGGGGACGAGCAGAGCAAAGTCCTGGAGTCAAGCCAGCGGTGTCTGTGTGCATGTGTACATAAAGGAGTGTGTGTACTTGTGTTGTGTTGCTTTGAGTTGATTATTTGCATGTGTATGAGTGTGTGTGTGTGTGTGTGTGTGTGTGTGTGTGTGTGTGCGTGCGTGCGTGTGTGCGCGTGTGAGAGACAAGAGAGGCACTGAGGTTAATCTCATTAGGCCAGGCGTGATGGAGAGAGGAAAGGATAGAAAGAAAGAGAGCAAGGGGTGGAGGGAGGAAAGAAACAGCAGAAGGCTTGAACAGGATGGATGGACAGATTAGGGGAAAAAGACGGGTCTAAAATTAAAGTGTTCTTTAGGGAGACTCCAAAGTGAGAAGACCGGCTGTGCTCCCATGAAACACCCACGCATGCAAACACACTGAGCTTCCCACGCATTCTGAACACACGGCACACCGAGCGCAAGCTGGATGCACAAATATTGGCAAGCGCGCGTGCACACACTCGATTGAAATTGCTTGGCACACGCACACATATGCCCATACAGCAAAAGACGCCTAGCACACACTAATTATGCACTTGGCAAAAGCGTTTCAAGTGTGACAGGCACAGGCTTTCTCTTTCTATAGCACAAAATACACACACTTATTATACAATAAAACAGGCCACAGATGCAAAACTTGCCACCCATAAAATGCTGTATAACCTGACAGGTTAGTCCTGGTTACTCAGCAGGAAGAGTAACACTTTCAGTTGAAATTCACAAGCCTTTAACGCTTCTATATAGTCTTTAAGCTGTAATTTTGGTGATAAGGCATAATTAGTCCAAAGATAAATATGTATGTGGCAGTATTCCGAGACTGTTTGGATACAGTGTGTGTGTGAGCTATTCATTGCTCAGCAGGTTTAGTCAGTCAGCGTGTATGTGTATTTTGAGCCGACAGTGCATACAAGCCCACCCACTCTTCTCTGGCTCATGGTGTCGCACTATTAAAAGGCTTCTCTGATATTTCAGGAAGTCTGGATTTAGCTGCTAGTGGGGACTGGATTAATCATGACCCTGTAATACACTAGACTGGAAACCTGTACATTAATTTATCCTGCTCCGGTTACAAATTTGCGGGGACCAATCACAAACGGGCTTATCCACCTGGCGCGCTATTGGCGGGTTTAACACAATGACAGCTAGAGAAGCGATGGATCGTTGGTCTGATTGGTTGAAGGACTATCCAATTGCGTACAGAGTCATTGTAATGATGCTCGTTTATCACGCCTCTTGTGTAGCAGAAAATACAGAGCAGACTCCCAGACCAGTGTTCAGTCTTAAAAGACTGAGCTTGGTCTGGTGATAGCCCGACAAATAATACACTGCAATCTTAGACAGTTTCTGTGTATTCTTGCTCACACACACACCCACACACACACACAATTACCTGTCAAATAAGCATCTAGCACCACTTCTCAAATGTCTGAAGAGTTAGGGTTTAGCACCAACACTCGATCATCTCTGCCGACTCTGTGGTCGTTGATCGCTGTAGAGAGAGATAAAGAGGTAACATCAGTGGATTGAGTTTGACTTCACTCTTATTTGTTTTCCTGGTCTATTACATTGGCTTTATTCCATCCAATCAGCACAAGTGCTGTAAAAACAGCCAGGCCTCGCAGCTGTGCCATCAATAATAATCACAGACGGGGTGTCAAAAATTACTTCAGAGAAGAAAAAAACACTGCAATTAAACAATTAAAAATATAATCATAATTATTAATGTTTTAGAATAAAAATAAAGTCATTAGAATAATAACATGCACGAATATTATATAGTGACTCAAATGTTAAACAAATAAATTAATAAAACAAAAAATATTTTAGCTTCTTTAGGCTTTAGAACAAAAGATATGAGAAACGGACAATCCAGGCGAGAAGTGGATGTTTAAGAAACTAAAGGAAATCCGTCTGCAACACTGGGAGCTCTTGGGTGGTGAGCAGGACAACAGTGAGAGGAAATCCATGATACTGTCTCTCACACACAATGGTGAGAGTTATTGTGGGGAGGTGTCTGAATAAACACCGGCCTGGCTCTCATAGAGACGTATTGGTGTGGAAAGCCAACCATCACATATGAAAACTGTAGCTCGGGAAAAACACTCCATGAGAAATACAGGGTGGATAGTGTTTTCAGGGGATTGGTATATCTGCAGGTTTTTAGCACAAGAGAAATATATACGTGTATGAAACAGGCATGTGCACAGAGTACACCAAGGGCCTTCAACACTATGGACCATCTTCACATTTCCGGGGTTCTCGGAAGCGGAAGCTGCCATAGTTGACTTCTATTTTTTTTTTTTGTTTACTGACCAGGTAATAGAACACAATATAGGCCACATACACGCTTCAGCTTCATTCTTTTGTCAATTCACCTTTAAGTGCTTAATCCTGTTCTGTACACAAACAGTTCAGTAATTTATGGGAGTGACAATCACATTATGCAACCGAATTAACCGCCAAAAAATGCAGATAGTGACAACCGCATTTACAAAAAATCCAATTCTATTACATTCTAAATAAATCAAAATGCTTTACGCAAAAAAAAAAAAAAAAAAAAAAGTGCAAAACTGCTTTAGTTAAAACTGTTGAATATAACAAGTCTTGACGCTGTATTACTACTTACGGATACTCACCAATACGTGAGACGTTACTGCCAAGAGAGACAGTTGTGCGTTCATATTTTTAGTGTGCATTCATACTAGAACACCACACACACACACACACAAACACGCAAACCGAATAACACGCACGCAAATGCAAAACGAAACTTCTCAGTACTACATATTCACATCTCGCTCATCATTCTGCTACAGCTTTGCCTTTACGAAAACATGTTTTCATTACAAGTAATATCGATTTCTAGTAACGGGGAAACATTACAGTACCTGAAACTGATTATTAAACTTATTGTAAGGAAGAGAAAAATCGAAACGCACATACACACACACTAGGCCTGATAACAGCTAGCTGTCTGCTGTCTAACAGGGGAACTCCCATGACTCAACCATGGAAAGGGCTTACCCCACAACCCAGACTCTTCCCCCTTTCTCTTGCTAGTCTTTACGGTCAGGTGATCAGGGACGCCCACCTCGTCACAGCGTCGGGAATTTCTGAAAGTGTGCCGTCATCGATAAACATATGCACAAACATATGCACTGTAAAATTACAGTGGGTTTTTTTTTTTTTAAACCAAAACTCACGACGTCAATCAGAATGGAGAAAACAGGTGGCTTGCGGTGAAATTCATGGTTGCACTTTATTTTACAGTACGTGCACTTGCGTGTACTTACCTAAGAAAGACCTGGGTAATATGAGGTAATACAAGGGGTTAAGGTTTGGCGTTATACTTTATTTTAAGGTGTCACTGTTACAGTGTAATTATATATTTGAGTACTGAGTAATATTAATTAACAAAATGCGCTTACAATAGGGTTAGGTTGAGTTACATGTAATTATGCATGATTTACTGTTAATACTATGGTAAGTATATCTAACAAGGACACTGTAAAATAAAGCGTCACCAGGTTTGGTTTAGGTTCTAGTTATTACAGTTACTATAATAAGTACATAGTATGTACATGGAGAACAGGACTGTAAAATAAAATGCTACCCAATTATTAAAGTAAACGTGGTTGTGTGGTTATTGGTTTATTGTAAGGTATTCATAAATCACAATCAACAAGATCTGTTTTCTAGAAATGCCATGTGTACTCATACTTCGGTTCAAAAACTCTTTGAAATGAATTCAAATCTCTTTTGATTCTTAAATGTTACAACGATGACGACATAATTAGAAAATTCCCCCATTCACCCCCACGTCGACCCTCGGCTTGATAAAAAACCCCATGACAACAAACATCAAACAACTATTCCAGTCACTGGCTTGGTCGTCACACTTACCAGATCAGCACCTAAAAACACCAAACCAACTGAGCGCTATGTGGGCGTCTCCAACCAACCCTGTCCATTCAAACAACAACAAAAAAAATCCCTTCAGGGAATAACCGTGTCAACTAACCAACCATACAGCTGGACTAAAAGAAAAAGATTTTTAGTTGATTTGCTTTTGAAAGAATAAAGGGGCTGATATCACAACTGAATGGTATTGAATTCAATACCAAAAGGAGGTGATCATTTTAAAATAGCGCAATGGGTCGTGTGAATGATGTCATTCCCTGCATGACGACACCATCCTTGTTCCTGCCAGAAACTACCACAGAGCTACTCGCGAGAGCCAAAACAGCTGAGCGCACAAGTATGCATAAAAGAACGACATGGAGTTGAGTCAAGGATCTGCGGTGTAAGCCTGGAGAGGGAAAACAGATTGGAGATCAGGAAATATTGGGGAAACGTGAGAGCTGGAATGTTCCTCAGTGAGCAAAGGGGACAGCGGAAGAGCCTGTGGGTGAGCGCTCACATTTGGCCATTATACAACCCACCTCGGATAGAGATCACACTCTGAGGCACAAGGAAACACAACGTCACAGTAGGCTTGCGTCTGTTCCCTTCCCTCTGTGTGTGTCTGCCTCTGCCAGTGATGCAAGGCTGAGTCGTCACAATGGCGTTGCTGCCTTCCAAGCCCACACTTGTAGCCTCCACACAAACATGCGCACAAGCAACAGAGTGTACACGCTGATCCAGAGAGGGAGTTCAGCTGAGGACACACACACACACGCGCGCGCGCTCGCTTCTATGACACTCTGGCCAAGCCCTCACCCACATGTAACATCGTGACAACCTTCCCTCAACCTTGCACCACCTTTTCAAAAACACCACCACAATAAAAACTTTCACAACTGGCTCCATTATGCTTTCAGAATGTCACAACTGGATACAACGCAGAGACCATGATCGTTTCCCCTGCTCTTCATCACCCTTGACCTAGTTCCTGATTTATGGTTGCTAGACAGACAATAAATCCATCGGGATGGAGCGTTTAATGACAAGTGCTGACGTCACAGGCATTGCTATGATATGTTCAATAAACACTAAAATCCACATTCACCGCATATGCAAAGTGCATGTTTAAATGAAAGTGCTGGTTAATGAATAAACATGTAGGCTAATATATAAACCAGGGCAGATTTGCAGTTTAAGCAAATGTTGAGAAAACTAGTATCTTATTACTCAAGTTGATCCAAATCTAAATACTCAGTAACATTTGATTATTTTGGTGTCACGTCAGGACTAAGATAAGTGAGTCTTGAATTCAGGTGTCAGTCACA
Organism: Paracanthobrama guichenoti; assembly: GCA_018749465.1. Taxonomy (NCBI): domain Eukaryota; kingdom Metazoa; phylum Chordata; class Actinopteri; order Cypriniformes; family Gobionidae; genus Paracanthobrama; species Paracanthobrama guichenoti. The sequence continues at coordinate 2,459,297 of JAGHMJ010000033.1, read as the reverse complement.
GTATGACTCGTCTCAAAGGGAAACATGATGCTTTTCTTAGTAACTCTAGTGATCGTGTCCTGTTACGAGAGTAAACATCCATGCTGTCACTGTGGTGAGCACTGCTGAGAAAACACCCTTAGTCATTACCTTGAACAAGGTGATTACTGACACTGATGCTACCCATCAAAGGAGATGTCAACATAGAACATGCATTCACAAACCATTTTACTTCCATAATGTGTCATTTTTCCTGAATGAAATAATATGCTTAATGAAAAACACTACTTGATCACTGACTACTGGACCATTTCAGAGGTGGAGTGAGTTGTGGTTAATGAACACTAATATGTTAATTTCCACAGATGCCAAATGTCCAAAACTACTTGGATTTCATGCTGTCTTCAAAGTCGCGATGAAAGTGGCAACAGACGTTTTCGTCCATCACAGATTTTCGCAAAAAGAAGGGTGGGCACGTGTTTGCATCCATCGGTCACTGAATAGATGGGGGCAGGTCTGAATGCGAGCTTGCAGTCGATTGTAACAATAGGGGTGGAGTTTAAGCAAACTAATTAACTGGAGAAGTGTGGCATAATGGTCACACGGTCACCGAAGGATGACATTCAAGACCGACCTTTACCCTTTAAACCGTTTAAGAGATTAGATCTAAAGGCCTGTTCACACCAAGGACAATAACCATAACAATAAATATTAAAGAATAGCAGAGTCCACAACACAACTATAATGATAATGGCTCAGAGAATATCGTTGGAACCACGATCAGCCCAGCTGATGAACGACATAAACATGGACAGCCAATCGGATGGTGAGCTTGAGTGGGAGATGACAAAACTGAAGCTCGCGCTTAGAATAAACAGAACAATATCATCCTTTAGTGTGGACGCTAACATAGTTGTCATTCTTGGGGTTAATTGGAATTTAAAGGAAGTTCACCCAAAAATGATCCCATGATTTACTCACCCTCAAGCCATCCTAGGTGTATATGACTTTCTTCTTTCAGACGAATCGGAGTTATATTAAACATGTCCTGGCTCTTCCAAGCTTTATAAATGGCACTGAATAGTGCCCGAGTTTTTGAAGCTCCAAAAAGCGCATACATCCATCATAAAAATAATACGACTCCAGTGGGCTGGTTAATGTCTTCTGAAGTAAAGGATGGACAAAAAAAAACAAAAAAACAAAACACTATCCATATTTAAAACTTTGGCCAGAACTCGACTCTCTCATGAACGCATGTACAGCTGTTGCCGGAAGTCAGTGATTATAGTTTATTGGGTTTTAAATATGGATATATGATGTAGGAGCACTGTAAGCTTAGGTGAGATCTGACGAACGCAGAAGCGCAGAAAAAGAAAAACGTCAAAGGATTTCGATATAAAAGCCTATGCCGGGTCAGAGGTCACCCTTCCGCCGGAACTCGACTCTTGTGAACGCGTGTACGGCCATTGCTGGAAGCCAGTGATTATAGTTTATAAAGTTTTAAATATGGATATCCGTCTTACAAAAACCCAATAGTGCCTTCAGAAACTCAGGCGCTATTCAAATTTAATACAACTCAAGCTGAAAAGAAGAAAGTCATATTTTATATATATGATGGCTTGAGGGCGAGTAAATAATGGGGTCATTTTAATTTTGGGGTGAACTATCTTGATTACTCCATCTGGATAGTCAGGGAAAATGCTGCTTTGGTCACTGTTTGTGAATGTGAATATACCATCATGTGAGATTAACAAAAGCAGAACAGATATGATAAGACAGGAAGTTGTCGTCAGAGCAACAGGAAGTGGGCCTCTCAAAAGAGGGGAGGTGTCTTAAGAGACTGAGGGGAATGAGGTAACATCCTGTGGAACATATTCTGTGTGTACGCATTTATGAATGGCCCAGCAAATAAAAACAAGTGTCTAGTTATTCATCCTGTTAAGTCTTCTGAAGCTCGGCGGATGTTTTTGATCTCTTTCTGTCAGTCAACTTGTGTAATGCTTCCTCTGAGAAGTAGAGTAAAACTTTTACGGAACAGAAAGAGTGACTGACGTGCCCGCACGTTACACAACAAGCACTCTCCAAATGGGAAAAAAAAAGCTGAAAGACGAGTGCTGTGCGTGAATGGCAGTGACTCAGTGTGCGAACGCCTGCTAGACATGAAAGTCTGGTGTGTCTGCACAGCCATCTGCGAGAAAACTTTTTTCAGACAGTACAAATGTGTCACCGTGTCATTGTGAGATGTCAGGAAACAGGAGTTCGCCCTTTCATCCTCTTTTAACATTATGAATACGAAGCACCAGATGTAACCTTTCTCTGTAGCCTCCAAAACATCTCAGCTTTTCATTACTGGAACAGTTAAAACTTGTACATCTCGGTCTTGTTTGTGTCTCATTAGCCCCCAAAAGTCCCCTCCTACATTCAAACTCCTCGTTTCCCAGAAGGCAGTAATGCATTAGACACAAACAAAACAGGCACACTTATAAGTTATTAGTAAAAAAAAGGATCAATCACGAACAAGCTGGCTCCCGGATTGCTATGGCAACTGGTTGCTGTGGTGGCGTACGAAAACACTAATGTCTGAAGCTCAACAAATTCGGAGAGGGATCCAGTGGAGCGGGATGGAGAGTCACGTCTGGCATCCAAAACATTCCAGACACTCTAATAGAAATATGATAAAAGTCATTGACCATAAACAAGTGGAAAATTGACTTTAACGCGAGATATTTGCAGTACAGGAAAACAATCCCTCTCCCCCCAACATTATGACGCACATCAGCGATATGAGTGTTGCATCCTGGCTGCTCACTCTATCCAAAAAACATCTGACTGAGTCACTGAAACATGACTGATCTTTTTTGTTTTCCACCATTCTCTCCCGCTCTCCATTCCTCTCAACCACTCCCACTCTAGTTTCACTTACCCTTCCTTTCTACTCACTTTCTCTTCCCCCTCCCTCACTCTGGTTTTCTGCCAAAAGCGTGAGATAGCAGACCGGCAAAGTGACAAAGGGAAAAAACAAGCCAGTAAGAAGGGAAAAAACGTGGTGTCAAACAGAATTCTTACTTATCGTCTTCAATTACGACACCAACTAAGACGAACTCATCATGCATAATACACCTTCGCACACTTTCCCTAGTGAAATTCCTTTAACTTGCCTACATCACTTCCTTTTACCACAAAAGTACTGTCCTGACATGGGAAAAACTCCCACACGCAAGAGCTCAATGGAACGAATGAGGAGGTTTTTACAGCCTACACGGTTTTTTCTTTCATTCGGCCAGTCCTGAAATACCAGTATAACCACCACACTCATGCAAGTCCGGCTCACGGTCATCACCAAGGGCTACCGTGATAAGCGTACACTGACTAAGCACTCCAACTGACCTACATGATACATCATCATCGTCATGCACCTTCCTGTCACACACACACAGTTTTTATCTCCACCTGTTAGGACCAAATTCACACCCATTGTCACTCAAAATTAATCTCATTTCAGTCTGGTGTATATAGCTTTAACACAGGTTTACGCCGTCATAATAAAGGGGCAGTGACGCTGCAATCAGGCGGCTGATTCAAAACACCCGCTGGTCTGAGGAGGACAGAGTCTCAGCTGCTGCGCTCGCAACATTTACGCCCCACAACTTCAAACGCAGCCTCTCTGTTTTCATGTCAGTCGTGCTAATTGATCGGAAGTCTAACTTCAAAGGGATCTTACTGCCCCCCCC
>JAGHMJ010000033.1:2389925-2443756 GCA_018749465.1 Paracanthobrama guichenoti | reverse complement strand
GATATAAAGTCAGAATTGAGAGATATAAAGTCAGAATCTGAGATATAAAGTCAGAATTGAGTGATATAAAGTCAGAATTGAGAGATATAAAGTCAGAATTGAGAGATATAAAGTCAGAATTGAGAGTGAGTGATATAAAGTCAGAATATAAAGTCAGAATTGAGAGATATAAAGTCAGAATTGAGATATATAAAGTCAGAATTGAGAGATATAAAGTCAGAAGTCAGAATTGAGATATAAAGTCAGAATTGAGATATAAAGTCAGAATTGAGAGATATAAAGTCAGAAGTCAGAATTGATAGATATAAAGTCAGAATCGAGAGATATAAAGTCAGAATCGAGAGATATAAAGTCAGAATTGAGAGATATAAAGTCAGAATCGAGAGATATAAAGTCAGAATCGAGAGATATAAAGTCAGAATCGAGAGATATAAAGTCAGAATTGAGAGATACAAAGTCAGAATTGAGTGATACAAAGTCAGAATTGAGATATAAAGTCAGAATTGAGAGATATAAAGTCAGAATTGAGATATAAAGTCAGAATTGAGAGATATAAAGTCAGAATTGAGAGATATAAAGTCAGAATTGAGATATAAAGTCAGAATTGAGATATAAAGTCAGAATTGAGATATAAAGTCAGAATTGAGTGATACAAAGTCAGAATTGAGATATAAAGTCAGAATTGAGATATAAAGTCAGAATTGAGATATAAAGTCAGAATTGAGATATAAAGTCAGAATTGAGATATAAAGTCAGAATTGAGTGATATAAAGTCAGAATTGAGCGATATAAAGTCAGAATTGAGTGATATAAAGTCAGAATTGACTGATATAAAGTCAGAATTGACTGATATAAAGTCAGAATCGAGAGATATAAAGTCAGAATTGAGATATAAAGTCAGAATTTGAGATATAAAGTCAGAATTGAGAGATATAAAGTCAGAATTGAGTGATATAAAGTCAGAATTGAGAGATATAAAGTCAGAATTGAGAGATATAAAGTCAGAATTGAGATATAAAGTCAGAATTGAGATATAAAGTTAGAATATAAAGTCAGAATTGAGATATAAAGTCAGAATTGAGTGATATAAAGTCAGAATTGAGATATAAAGTCAGAATTGAGAGATATAAAGTCAGAACTGAGTGATATAAAGTCAGAATTGAGATATAAAGTCAGAATTGAGTGATATAAAGTCAGAATTGAGTGATATAAAGTCAGAATTGAGAGATATAAAGTCAGAATTGAGAGATATAAAGTCAGAATTGAGATATAAAGTCAGAATTGAGTGATATAAAGTCAGAATTTGAGATATAAAGTCAGAATTGAGAGATATAAAGTCAGAATTGAGTGAGATATAAAGTCAGAATTGAGAGATATAAAGTCAGAATTGAGAGATATAAAGTCAGAATTGAGTGATATAAAGTCAGAATTGAGAGATATAAAGTCAGAATTGAGAGATATAAAGTCAGAATTGAGATATAAAGTCAGAATTGAGTGATATAAAGTCAGAATTGAGATATAAAGTCAGAATTGAGAGATATAAAGTCATTGAGAATTAAAGTCAGAATTGAGATATAAAGTCAGAATTGAGCGATATAAAGTCAGAATTGAGAGATATAAAGTCAGAATTGAGATATAAAGTCAGAATTGAGAGATATAAAGTCAGAATTGAGAGATATAAAGTCAGAATTGAGCGATATAAAGTCAGAATTGACTGACAAAGTCAGAATTGAGCGATATAAAGTCAGAATTGAGTGATATAAAGTCAGAATTGAGAGATATAAAGTCAGAATTGAGCGATATAAAGTCAGAATTGAGCGATATAAAGTCAGAATTGAGCGATATAAAGTCAGAATTGAGAGATATAAAGTCAGAATTGAGTGATATAAAGTCAGAATTGAGAGATATAAAGTCAGAATTGAGAGATATAAAGTCAGAATTGAGTGATATAAAGTCAGAATTGACTGATATAAAGTCAGAATTGAGTGATATAAAGTCAGAATTGAGATATAAAGTCAGAATTGAGTGATATAAAGTCAGAATTGAGTGATATAAAGTCAGAATTGAGAGATATAAAGTCAGAATTGAGTGATATAAAGTCAGAATTGAGAGATATAAAGTCAGAATTGACTGATATAAAGTCAGAATTGAGAGATATAAAGTCAGAATTGAGAGATATAAAGTCAGAATTGAGCGATATAAAGTCAGAATTGACTGATATAAAGTCAGAATTGAGTGATATAAAGTCAGAATTGATAGATATAAAGTCAGAATTGAGAGATATAAAGTCAGAATCGAGATATAAAGTCAGAATTGAGATATAAAGTCAGAATTGAGTGATATAAAGTCAGTATTGACTGATATAAAGTCAGAATTGAGTGATATAAAGTCAGAATTGAGAGATAAAGTCAGAATTGAGAGATATAAAGTCAGAATTGAGCGATATAAAGTCAGAATTGAGAGATATAAAGTCAGAATTGAGATATAAAGTCAGAATTGAGAGATATAAAGTCAGAATTGAGAGATATAAAGTCAGAATTGAGAGTGATATAAAGTCAGAATTGAGTGATATAAAGTCAGAATTGAGAGATATAAAGTCAGAATTGAGATATAAAGTCAGAATTGAGACATATAAAGTCAGAATTGAGATATAAAGTCAGAATTGAGTGATATAAAGTCAGAATTGAGTGATATAAAGTCAGAATTGAGACATATAAAGTCAGAATTGAGATATAAAGTCAGAATTGAGTGATATAAAGTCAGAATTGAGTGATATAAAGTCAGAATTGAGATATAAAGTCAGAATTGAGTGATATAAAGTCAGAATTGAGATATAAAGTCAGAATTGAGATATAAAGTTAGAATATAAAGTCAGAATTGAGTGATATAAAGTCAGAATTGAGATATAAAGTCAGAATTGAGTGATATAAAGTCAGAATTGAGTGATATAAAGTCAGAATTGAGATATAAAGTCAGAATTGAGACATATAAAGTCAGAATTGAGATATAAAGTCAGAATTGAGTGATATAAAGTCAGAATTGAATGATATAAAGTCAGAATTGAGATATAAAGTCAGAATTGAGTGATATAAAGTCAGAATTGAGATATAAAGTTAGAATATAAAGTCAGAATTGAGTGATATAAAGTCAGAATTGAATGATATAAAGTCAGAATTGAGATATAAAGTCAGAATTGAGTGATATAAAGTCAGAATTGAGTGATATAAAGTCAGAATTGAGATATAAAGTCAGAATTGAGATATAAAGTCAGAATTGAGAGATATAAAGTCAGAATTGAGATATAAAGTCAGAATTGAGCGATATAAAGTCAGTATTGACTGATATAAAGTCAGAATTGAGATATAAAGTCAGAATTGAGACATATAAAGTCAGAATTGAGATATAAAGTCAGAATTGAGTGATATAAAGTCAGAATTGAGATATAAAGTCAGAATTGAGTGATATAAAGTCAGAATTGAGAGATATAAAGTCAGAATTGAGTGATATAAAGTCAGAATTGAGATATAAAGTCAGAATTGAGAGATATAAAGTCAGAATTGAGAGATATAAAGTCAGAATTGAGATATAAAGTCAGAATTGAGACATATAAAGTCAGAATTGAGATATAAAGTCAGAATTGAGAGATATAAAGTCAGAATTGAGAGATATAAAGTCAGAATTGAGATATAAAGTCAGAATTGAGACATATAAAGTCAGAATTGAGATATAAAGTCAGAATTGAGTGATATAAAGTCAGAATTGAGTGATATAAAGTCAGAATTGAGTGATATAAAGTCAGAATTGAGATATAAAGTCAGAATTGAGAGATATAAAGTCAGAATTGAGTGATATAAAGTCAGAATTGAGCGATATAAAGTCAGAATTGAGTGATATAAAGTCAGAATTGAGAGATATAAAGTCAGAATTGAGTGATATAAAGTCAGAATTGAGAGATATAAAGTCAGAATTGAGTGATATAAAGTCAGAATTGAGCGATATAAAGTCAGAATTGAGAGATATAAAGTCAGAATTGAGAGATATAAAGTCAGAATTGAGTGATATAAAGTCAGAATTGAGATATAAAGTCAGAATTGAGAGATATAAAGTCAGAATCGAGTGATATAAAGTCAGAATCGAGAGATATAAAGTCAGAATTGAGAGATATAAAGTCAGAATTGAGAGATATAAAGTCAGAATTGAGTGATATAAAGTCAGAATTGAGATATAAAGTCAGAATTGAGAGATATAAAGTCAGAATTGAGAGATATAAAGTCAGAATTGAGATATAAAGTCAGAATCGAGTGATATAAAGTCAGAAGTCAGAATTGAGATATAAAGTCAGAATTGAGATATAAAGTCAGAATTGAGATATAAAGTCAGAATTGAGAGATATAAAGTCAGAATTGAGAGATATAAAGTCAGAATTGAGAGATATAAAGTCAGAATTGAGAGATATAAAGTCAGAAGTCAGAATTGAGATATAAAGTCAGAATTGAGATATAAAGTCAGAATTAAGATATAAAGTCAGAATTGAGACATATAAAGTCAGAATTAAGATATAAAGTCAGAATTGAGAGATATAAAGTCAGAATTGAGAGATATAAAGTCAGAAGTCAGAATTGAGATATAAAGTCAGAATTGAGAGATATAAAGTCAGAATTGAGATATAAAGTCAGAATTGAGACATATAAAGTCAGAATTGAGATATAAAGTCAGAATTGAGAGATATAAAGTCAGAATTTAGTGATATAAAGTCAGAATTGAGTGATATAAAGTCAGAATTGAGTGATATAAAGTCAGAATTGAGATATAAAGTCAGAATTGAGAGATATAAAGTCAGAATTGAGTGATATAAAGTCAGAATTGAGTGATATAAAGTCAGAAGTGAGTGATATAAAGTCAGAAGTGAGTGATATAAAGTCAGAATTGAGATATAAAGTCAGAATTGAGAGATATAAAGTCAGAATTGAGAGATATAAAGTCAGAATTGAGTGATATAAAGTCAGAATTGAGTGATATAAAGTCAGATTTGAGTGATATAAAGTCAGATTTGAGAGATATAAAGTCAGAATTGAGAGATATAAAGTCAGAATTGAGTGATATAAAGTCAGAATTGAGAGATATAAAGTCAGAATTGAGTGATATAAAGTCAGAATTGAGACATAAAGTCAGAATTGAGACATATAAAGTCAGAATTGAGAGATATAAAGTCAGAATTGAGTGATATAAAGTCAGAATTGAGTGATATAAAGTCAGAATTGAGTGATATAAAGTCAGATTTGAGTGATATAAAGTCAGATTTGAGAGATATAAAGTCAGAATTGAGAGATATAAAGTCAGAATTGAGTGATATAAAGTCAGAATTGAGATATAAAGTCAGAATTGAGTGATATAAAGTCAGAATTGAGATATAAAGTCAGAATTGAGACAAAGTCAGAATTGAGATAAAGTCAGAATTGAGACATATAAAGTCAGAATTGAGTGATATAAAGTCAGAATTGAGATATAAAGTCAGAATTGAGACATATAAAGTCAGAATTGAGATATAAAGTCAGAATTGAGAGATATAAAGTCAGAATTGAGAGATATAAAGTCAGAATTGAGCGATATAAAGTCAGAATTGAGCGATATAAAGTCAGAATTGAGATATAAAGTCAGAATTGAGATATAAAATCAGAATTGAGAGATATAAAGTCAGAATCGAGTGATATAAAGTCAGAATCGAGAGATATAAAGTCAGAATTGAGATATAAAGTCAGAATTGAGATATAAAGTCAGAATTGAGTGATATAAAGTCAGAATTGAGAGATATAAAGTCAGAATTGAGAGATATAAAGTCAGAATTGAGAGTGATATAAAGTCAGAATATAAAGTCAGAATTGAGCGATATAAAGTCAGAATTGAGATATAAAGTCAGAATTGAGATATAAAGTCAGAATTGAGAGATATAAAGTCAGAATCGAGTGATATAAAGTCAGAATCGAGAGATATAAAGTCAGAATTGAGAGATATAAAGTCAGAATTGAGAGATATAAAGTCAGAATTGAGATATAAAGTCAGAATTGAGACATATAAAGTCAGAATTGAGCGATATAAAGTCAGAATTGAGATATAAAGTCAGAATTGAGAGATATAAAGTCAGAATTGAGTGATATAAAGTCAGAATTCAGAATCGAGAGATATAAAGTCAGAATTGAGAGATATAAAGTCAGAATTGAGATATAAAGTCAGAATTGAGAGATATAAAGTCAGAATTGAGTGATATAAAGTCAGAATTGAGAGATATAAAGTCAGAATTGAGATATAAAGTCAGAATTGAGTGATATAAAGTCAGAATTGAGAGATATAAAGTCAGAATTGAGAGATATAAAGTCAGAATTGAGTGATATAAAGTCAGAATATAAAGTCAGAATCGAGAGATATAAAGTCAGAATTGAGATATAAAGTCAGAATTGAGAGATATAAAGTCAGAAGTCAGAATTGAGATATAAAGTCAGAATTGAGATATAAAGTCAGAATTGAGAGATATAAAGTCAGAAGTCAGAATTGAGATATAAAGTCAGAATCGAGAGATATAAAGTCAGAATCGAGAGATATAAAGTCAGAATTGAGAGATATAAAGTCAGAATCGAGAGATATAAAGTCAGAATCGAGAGATATAAAGTCAGAATTGAGAGATACAAAGTCAGAATTGAGATATAAAGTCAGAATTGAGAGATATAAAGTCAGAATTGAGATATAAAGTCAGAATTGAGATATAAAGTCAGAATTGAGAGATATAAAGTCAGAATTGAGATATAAAGTCAGAATTGAGATATAAAGTCAGAATTGAGATATAAAGTCAGAATTGAGTGATACAAAGTCAGAATTGAGATATAAAGTCAGAATTGAGATATAAAGTCAGAATTGAGAGATATAAAGTCAGAATTGAGATATAAAGTCAGAATTGAGTGATATAAAGTCAGAATTGAGAGATATAAAGTCAGAATTGAGTGATATAAAGTCAGAATTGACTGATATAAAGTCAGAATCGAAGAGATATAAAGTCAGAATCGAGAGATATAAAGTCAGAATTGAGAGATATAAAGTCAGAATTGAGATATAAAGTCAGAATTGAGAGATATAAAGTCAGAATTGAGTGATATAAAGTCAGAATTGAGAGATATAAAGTCAGAATTGAGAGATATAAAGTCAGAATTGAGATATAAAGTCAGTCAGAATATAAAGTCAGAATTGAGAGATATAAAGTCAGAATTGAGATATAAAGTCAGAATTGAGATATGAGAATTGAGATATAAAGTCAGAATTGAGATATAAAGTCAGAATTGAGAGATATAAAGTCAGAATTGAGTGATATAAAGTCAGAATTGAGAGATATAAAGTCAGAATTGAGTGATATAAAGTCAGAATTGAGTGATATAAAGTCAGAATTGAGAGATATAAAGTCAGAATTGAGAGATATAAAGTCAGAATTGAGAGATATAAAGTCAGAATTGAGTGATATAAAGTCAGAATTGAGATATAAAGTCAGAATTGAGAGATATAAAGTCAGAATTGAGTGAGATATAAAGTCAGAATTGAGAGATATAAAGTCAGAATTGAGTGATATAAAGTCAGAATTGAGTGATATAAAGTCAGAATTGAGAGATATAAAGTCAGAATTGAGAGATATAAAGTCATAATTGAGAGATATAAAGTCAGAATTGGGTGATATAAAGTCAGAATTGAGATATAAAGTCAGAATTGAGAGATATAAAGTCAGAATTGAGAGAGATATAAAGTCAGAATTGAGTGATATAAAGTCAGAATTGAGTGATACAAAGTCAGAATTGAGATATAAAGTCAGAATTGAGCGATATAAAGTCAGAATTGAGAGATATAAAGTCAGAATTGAGATATAAAGTCAGAATTGAGAGATATAAAGTCAGAATTGAGCGATATAAAGTCAGAATTGACTGACAAAGTCAGAATTGAGATATAAAGTCAGAATTGAGAGATATAAAGTCAGAATTGAGTGATATAAAGTCAGAATTGAGAGATATAAAGTCAGAATTGAGAGATATAAAGTCAGAATTGAGAGATATAAAGTCAGAATTGAGAGATATAAAGTCAGAATTGAGTGATATAAAGTCAGAATTGAGAGATATAAAGTCAGAATTGAGAGATATAAAGTCAGAATTGAGTGATATAAAGTCAGAATTGAGTGATATAAAGTCAGAATTGAGTGATAGTCAAAGTCAGAATTCAGAAGAGATATAAAGTCAGAATTGAGTGATATAAAGTGAGAATAGAGTGATATAAAGTCAGAATTGAGTGATATAAAGTCAGAATTGAGAGATATAAAGTCAGAATTGAGAGATATAAAGTCAGAATTGACTGATATAAAGTCAGAATTGACTGATATAAAGTCAGAATTGAGAGATATAAAGTCAGAATTGAGAGATATAAAGTCAGAATTGAGAGATATAAAGTCAGAATTGAGAGATATAAAGTCAGAATTGAGCGATATAAAGTCAGAATTGACTGATATAAAGTCAGAATTGAGTGATATAAAGTCAGAATTGAGAGATATAAAGTCAGAATTGAGAGATATAAAGTCAGAATCGAGATATAAAGTCAGAATTGAGATATAAAGTCAGAATTGAGTGATATAAAGTCAGTATTGACTGATATAAAGTCAGAATTGAGTGATATAAAGTCAGAATTGAGAGATAAAGTCAGAATTGAGAGATATAAAGTCAGAATTGAGAGATATAAAGTCAGAATTGAGATATAAAGTCAGAATTGAGTGATATAAAGTCAGAATTGAGAATTGATATAAAGTCAGAATTGAGTGATATAAAGTCAGAATTGAGATATAAAGTCAGAATTGAGAGATATAAAGTCAGAATTGAGCGATATAAAGTCAGAATTGAGATATAAAGTCAGATATTGAGTGATATAAAGTCAGAATTGAGTGATATAAAGTCAGAATTGAGAGATATAAAGTCAGAATTGAGAGATATAAAGTCAGAATTGAGCGATATAAAGTCAGAATTGAGTGATATAAAGTCAGAATTGAGAGATATAAAGTCAGAATTGAGAGATATATAAAGTCAGAATTGAGCGATATAAAGTCAGAATTGAGTGATATAAAGTCAGAATTGAGAGATATAAAGTCAGAATTGAGAGATATAAAGTCAGAATTGAGAGATATAAAGTCAGAATTGAGATATAAAGTCAGAATTGAGTGATATAAAGTCAGAATTGAGAGATATAAAGTCAGAATTGAGCGATATAAAGTCAGAATTGAGTGATATAAAGTCAGAATTGAGCGATATAAAGTCAGAATTGAGTGATATAAAGTCAGAATTGAGTGATATAAAGTCAGAATTGAGTGATATAAAGTCAGAATTGAGTGATATAAAGTCAGAATTGAGTGATATAAAGTCAGAATTGAGAGATATAAAGTCAGAATTGAGCGATATAAAGTCAGAATTGAGTGATATAAAGTCAGAATTGAGATATAAAGTCAGAATTGAGCGATATAAAGTCAGAATTGAGAGATATAAAGTCAGAATTGAGCGATATAAAGTCAGAATTGAGTGATATAAAGTCAGAATTGAGCGATATAAAGTCAGAATTGAGTGATATAAAGTCAGAATTGAGTGATATAAAGTCAGAATTGAGTGATATAAAGTCAGAATTGAGCGATATAAAGTCAGAATTGAGTGATATAAAGTCAGAATTGAGTGATATAAAGTCAGAATTGAGTGATATAAAAGTCAGAATTGAGAGATATAAAGTCAGAATTGACTGATATAAAGTCAGAATTGAGTGATATAAAGTCAGAATTGAGTGATATAAAGTCAGAATTGAGTGATATAAAGTCAGAATTGAGATATAAAGTCAGAATTGAGAGATATAAAGTCAGAATTGACTGATATAAAGTCAGAATTGAGTGATATAAAGTCAGAATTGAGTGATATAAAGTCAGAATTGAGTGATATAAAGTCAGAATTGAGTGATATAAAGTCAGAATTGAGTGATATAAAGTCAGAATTGAGTGATATAAAGTCAGAATTGAGATATAAAGTCAGAATTGAGATATAAAGTCAGAATTGATATAAAGTCAGATATAAAGTCAGAATTGAGAGATATAAAGTCAGAATTGACTGATATAAAGTCAGAATTGAGTGATATAAAGTCAGAATTGAGAGATATAAAGTCAGAATTGAGTGATATAAAGTCAGAATTGAGTGATATAAAGTCAGAATTGAGTGATATAAAGTCAGAATTGAGAGATATAAAGTCAGAATTGAATGATATAAAGTCAGAATTGAGATATAAAGTCAGAATTGACTGATATAAAGTCAGAATTGACTGATATAAAGTCAGAATTGAGTGATATAAAGTCAGAATTGAGTGATATAAAGTCAGAATTGAGTGATATAAAGTCAGAGTTGAGATATAAAGTCAGAATTGAGAGATATAAAGTCAGAATTGAGAGATATAAAGTCAGAATTGAATGATATAAAGTCAGAATTGAGATATAAAGTCAGAATTGAGTGATATAAAGTCAGAATTGAGATATAAAGTCAGAATTGAGCGATATAAAGTCAGAATTGAGTGATATAAAGTCAGAATTGAGAGATATAAAGTCAGAATTGAGCGATATAAAGTCAGAATTGCCTATTTTTATTTTTTGTCTAAAACATGCTTCCATATAAATTACTAAAACTTTAACTAAAATTAAAATGAAAGCTGAAACTATAAAAGATAAAAATATTAATAAACGCTTATACTACTATAATAACAACCGATTCAAATCTGTCTTGGAATAGAAAAGAATATAATTTCGGTATTATGGCACAAATTACAACTTTATTAAACATCTAATTAGACAATTTTATACAAAACAGAAATAATACACACCGCTACCACTTAAAAACCGTTTCAACATGTAAAGTCTTCACTGCACGTTTTAAATGCTTTAGAAAAATAAGACGGTTTGTTTGCTTCAGTGAGAGACACAGAGATCACACGAAGAAACCCTGAGAGGATACCGGAAATTAATATGCTCATGTATTGCAAAACTCGGGAGAGAAAACATTGAGCTTGGCTTTGTGTCTCCATAAGAGCTACATATTCGGTTATATGAAAGAACATAGACCTTTTAAACATCACAGATTCTCAATATACACTCCAAAAAACAAAAAAAAATGAATCTGCATTTAAAATCCTCAATCAAGTGCACATTCCCACAGGAACTCGGTCAAAATAAGCTTATTATTTCCATCATCGGCTCCAAACCTCTGCGAGGATCCGCAGGGACTTAGACACACACAAACATCCGTGGCTACTAATGAATACCTGTTCATTCGGTCAGCGTCTTGTACATTAATTTTAGTGGTGAACATGAAAAACAATGTCTTTAAAAATCCTTACTTGTTCGGACAGGCACGTTGTGCTGAGATCCTATGCTACACACAATATAAAAGGAAAGTTTAAAAACATCTCCACTGGACAGGACTGAACATGTGCCACCATGTTTAACATTTCCTCTAAGCTGCTAAAATGCATCTAAAAATGCTGCTGTATCTAGTGGAGCTGCGTAACATGCCTAAATCCGGTCCGAGAACAGCAATGGGATCCTACACACCATTAGTGCTTTGTGTGTGGCTCTTAAAATAGAGCACAATCCCGTTCCCGAATGTAACCGTTCTCCACGAGTCTGAGCAACTGGAAGGATCACAAGTCGAGGGTTAAAGCAGGAGAGGTGTGGTTTCGCCGGCCGGTTCGCTGCGCAGCGTGAGCTGGCGGATGCGTTCGAGGATTCGGGCGGACAAAGATGGCTTGTGGTGGCTGGGATCCAGGACGTTGGTTTTCCGGCGCTCTCGTTCTTGCTTCCACATCACGTACGGGCTCGGTGGGAAAAACGGGCGTGACTTCTCCCGATACAGCTGCACGACGATTCCCGAAACACCCAGAACGACCCACACGGTGATCAGGATGAAATCTGGAGAAACATCAGACATGACAAACTTTTACAGTGGTGAACGGAAACTACAACAAATATAATTTTGCGTTCCCATTTGCCTCTAGGGCCCTTTGAAATCAGTTGTATTCTCTTTAATGGTTATAAATTTTAGCAAAAGCATGACTAATTAATTGAAATCATCAAACTTATACAATTTATTAAAAGGTTTTATTTTTTTACTAAATTCGAAAAAGTTTTCTGGATTCCATTTTAATGGTTTATTTAAATTTTAATAATCAAAATTGAATTATTTTTTATGTTATTTTACATACGTCAAATTTATGTTTAAAGCGGTATCAGGTTTATTATCGTTAATTTCTGTTAATTGAAATAAAGCTAAGATAAAAATCTAAATATTTGAAAAATAATATAAATGTGTTGCCGTGGCAATAACGGAAATAAGTTGACGCACTAAAATGTTTAAATGGAAATAAATAAAAACTGAAATAAAAATAAATTAATCCTAAATAGAAATGACAAAACGCACATAATGAATACTAAAAATTTTAATTTATTTATTTTCCTAAATCCGGAACAATTTGTCCCAGAGCTTCTTTCCCCCCCGGACCTGTTGCTGTCTGCGTTTCCATCGTGGTCTAAAGTGCTGTGGAGATTAGGCAAATTAGTGACGTAGTCGTGACACTCGTGAAAAACACTGAACACGCACTTTGACCGGTACAACTTGAATATTATTATTCGTATCATAAACGTTTCATTAGATGTGGTAGGCTGTACAACAAGGGAACTGTAATTGGCAGCTTTTTCTGCAGAGACCTTAGTAGGGCTGGGCAAAAAAAATAGATTAATCGTTTTTTAAAATGTGGTCAATTCAAAATCGATTCTCAAAGGCTGCGAATCGATTTATTCCCATATTTATTTCCTCTATTACCGTACATCTAATTACTAGTCTTCTCCACTAGATGTCACCCATTTGCCTTGCGCGACGTTACAAAGGCGCGAGAGGTGCGCCTGTCATTCATTCAGTGCTTAAATGGCGGCTTCCGGTGCGTTGTCGACGTTTGTAATGCGGTGTAATACTACAAATCTGCGGCAGCATTTGATGAGACATCACCCAGATGCTGCAACACCCCCACAGGCGAGCACACAACCGCTAAAAACAGATCGCATACACGCGAATGCTTGCCTTGCATTAGGATCAAACTTGAGCGTTCACTTGCCGCCAGACGTTAGCCATTATAGACACATTCAAACAGTCAACAGACAGCGCAGGACCAATGATTCAAACCTAATAGCTTACATTATAAACAGATTTCCTCAAAATAAAGTTAGTCCACACAAGTCAGCACGTTAAGGTATTGTCCATTACCACGGCAACTACTTGTGTCCAGGAATGAACGCGCTTCTCGTGAATGAAAAGTAACGGCACACGACGGGCGGCAAAATCGCAAGAAAAGCTTGTCGTGTGCTGAAAATCATCCAATATCCTTTTTATGTTTCAGAATAAATATATCAAAATATCAATAAAACAAAATTGTATTGTATTTAACAATTGTAAGCATTTGACATATAGAGATGGGTTCTGTTTTAATGTACCCGAGTGCACCTGAAATAAAAAGAGTTTAATACACAGGTTTGTGGCTCTTCATTTCTTTTTAATTACCCACTTGTAAACTTAAGTTCACTGTACTTTTTCATAAATACCTATAGTATTTGTACTAAATCTATATTCAGTGAGTTGAGAGCTTGTGAATCGAAATCGAATCGAATTGGAACATCTGAATCGATACCCAGCCCTAGACCTTAGTGCTGTTGTGGATGGATTCTCATCCGTGGAATGTGTCACTTCCAGTATTTTGCCGGTTACTTGACACACGAGTAAATTGCAATCGAGGATTAAAAAAAAAAAAAAAAAAAGGTACTCTAATTTAAATCGCGTAATCGTGACAGCCCTACTAAACACAAAGACTAAATAAAATCCTGCGTGGAGTCAACCAATCAGCATGTTCAGCGCCCAAGTCCCACCCCCAAAAGTTCCTGAACGTTGAAAATGTACTACCTCGCGAGCAGGGACTTTCTGAGGGGGACACTTTTACTTCCGAACTTCATTTAGACCCTGATCCACCCCAAAGTGCCTGGGGAAAGTTCCTGCGGTGGAAACGCAGCTTATGACATGTTTTCACTCGCTCAGTCGTTGTGCTACAAGCACTCACACAGCAGCGTTAACCAGTTAAGATAAAACGTACAGTGTTATATACATAGATATGTATACGTAGATGCCTCATTCGACCGCTCCAGGCACGTCGACGCACCGCCATTTTAGAACACGCATCAACACTTCAGATGCTGTCATCACTGGCATTAAAAAAAAACTACAGTTGCAGATGCACAGGCAACTTTTGAATGTTCACAAAATCACAATACGCGTTCACAACCGGATTTGACCATGGCAGATGGCTAACGTATAGCGGCCCATAGAAACAGTCACTAATGATCTACGTATACTATGGTTATATGCATGTATAAATGACTGTGGAATCCCTCAGACATCAATATGTTTGAGTGACCTACCGATATCCTGCAGCGGCACCGAGATAAACGCTCGGCTGAAGTTGTCGTTGAGGAAGCGTTTCAGGACGTCCAGCGTGATGTAGGACAGACTGGTGTAGGTGTAGGCGTTGACCATCAGGACAACCGCATATGCGCCAACCACTCCACATGTAATTATATTGCCCTGAAACATACAGATAAACGTGTGCATTCATTTGGGTGTCTAATATCAGTCAAGTAAATATAAACTATCGGTCAAAGGAATAATTACAAGAATAACAAGCCTGCATTTATTTGATCAAAATTGTGAAATATTATTACAATTTAAAATAAATGTTTTCTTTGTGAATATATAGTAAAATATAATTTATATCCTGTGATCAAAGCTGAATTTATCATCATTACTCCAGTCTTCAGTGTCACATGATCCTTCACTAATCATTCAGATATGATGATTCGATGCTTAAGAAATATTTATTATTCAAATGTATTATTAGAAAAGTTCTTTTAACAACCCTCTGGTGTTCTTCAGTCATTTTTGACAGAAAAAAAAAAAAATCTGTACGTTTTGAATTCTCTACTTCATGAAACTTGGACACACATAAAACAATCATCCATGATTCGAAAAGGTAAAAAATGAGCGCACTGGAAATTAATTTCATCTAGTGGAAGCGTTTGGTACTGTGCCCTAACAAAATCTGACTGAAAGCTCATTTTTTGAGATGTCAACTTGTTTAGATTTTCTTGCATCTTTAGAGTAAAATGTGTTTTTGAAAAAACAAAAATTTAAAATAGTATTTTTGTGCATTTTTCATAAAAATAAACGTAAAATTGTCACTTTTTTTTTTTATTCTCACTTCAGCAACAATCTGCCACGTGTTGTCTTTAAAAAAGAGATCAAACTGAAGTCTGTGCTCTAATGGTGCGTTCACACCAGACGAGAATGAAGCGTTAAGCGCGAGTGTTTTACATGTTACGTCAGTGCAAAGACACGAATAGACATTCTGCATGCAAATAACGCAATTCGTGCGAATTGAGTGTTTGATGCGCGTAATGCGTGATTCGGAAAATCTGAACTTTGGCCGGATATTCGTGCCACGTTAACCAATCAGGAGCTTTGCGCTAGTAGTGACAACAATGAGGACAAAATCATATGTGGATACCCGGAGCTGTACGATACATCTTTATAGAAACAGGGATAAAAAGGATCTTGCTTGGAAGAAAGAGAGTAAGGAGGTCAGACAAAAAAACGTTCTTTACTCAATTTGAGGTGATTTCACCCTATTGAGACTACAAGCTAGCTAAAGCCGGCAAATTTAGCTTATTCGCCGTATTTAAAAAAAATCCATGCCAGCCATTTTGCAACGAGACGAGCCGCTGGCAGAAGCCCCTCCCATGATGCAAATTCACGTCTGTTGTGCAGCGAATGAAGCGAGTCAACTCAAAATGTTCAAGCATCCAACTACACACAAATAGTGTGATTTATTCATGCAAGAACGCACAGTTAAACATTCAAGATTTACGACAAGATTTGTATTTATATTTATTCAAGATTTAAGGGTCTATTGACAGAAATGCAATATAATATTCATAACTATGTTTTCAGCGGTGTATAAAGATGTTATGTTTTTATTATCTTAGAATGAGCTGTTTCTATCTACACACACCGCGGGTACAGTGAAGCCGCCATTTTGCGCCGCCACGTTTCTACGGTGGCCCTAAAGGGACAAACTTCTCTATAGAGCGCTAGCTACTCTCTGCAGTCTCACACAACGACATCTTTGTCCTGTGTCGGCCACCGTAGCTTCTGTGCTTTGAAAGGGAGGGGTGAGCGATTGCAATTCACAACCTCACCACTAGATGACGCTAAAACTTACACACTACACCTTTAAGTTGGACATTTCATTTTCAGGTCAATGCTCAAAAAGTGAATAAATGGATTATAACTACAGCATAAATATCATTTAGTACCATAAAATCCCCTGAATAAAAACATTATCGAAACTAAAATAGAATATATTAATTTCACGTTTGACCACCACACGAAGACCACCAGAGGGTTAAATTGTAATAATACTTCACAATATCACTCTTTTTACTGTACTTTTGATCAAATAAATGCAGCCTTGGTGAGCAGAAGAGATTTCCTTCAAAAAACAAAAGCCTCACCTCTCTAGGCCACCTGATGAAGAATAAAGGAACAACCACCATTATGCAAGCAAACACCACCCAGAACACAGCATCATTATGGAATATAGAAAGGTCACCTGGAGGGGGGAAAAAGAGATTAAACACAGTACAAAAACAACCAATAATTAACATTAGGGCTGTCAAAATGGTGAATTTGAAATTCTTTCTTAACTATTATTCGAATTCTAAAAGGCAATAATTAAATGTTAAGGCCTGTTCACACCGGGATGTGCACGTTTATCATGACTAAACAAAGGGCGTTAATGTGAGTGTGCACACCGATGCGTAAAACGCCAGACGTAAATGCGTCATAAAAAAAAACCGCCTTGGGTTTGTTTTTTTATTTTGACGCGGGGCGTTAAAAACTGTCCGACCAATGAGATCGGCGCTTTTGTTGACGTGCCTGGAGCTGCTGAAGTTACAGTAAAACACAAACACGTCTTGTCGAGCACACACTGATAGACAAAGAAGAAGATGAGCTGCTAATGCTGCTTGCCAGTTAGTTAAAGTGTGTGAATTGTTTTGGCAAGCACGTAAATACCGTCTCTCTTCTTCTTCTATGTGACAAGCGAGTGTCAGAAGCGTAAAGTGCCGCAGCGCCACCTTGTGTGCCGGGAGCGCCATCTGCTGTTTGGCACGTTCACTCGGCGCATCGCCAGTGAAAATCGATTGGGTGTGAACACTCAAGATGCGACGGAAAACGTCTCGAAAAACGCTGGCGATAAGCGCGCGATATTCGTCCCGGTGTGTACAGGCCTTCAGAGGGGAAAAGTACTGTATTGTCTCCTATGCCCACAAGAGGGTGCAAGCGAGCGTAAACCAAATCAAGCATCGCATCTTTTATTGAAATGACATTCACTTTTTTAAAGTGCATTAACTTTTCAAACAATTGTTATTAAATAAAATGTAATTTCATTAATGAGCATGTAAGGAAAATTAGGTGACAAAAGTGCAAGTGCAACCTGAGAAAACACGCTTCAGCAGACAGTGTAACAGCAAACTGACATTCAGAAACAATCCATTTCCACTCACTAAACATCTACATATTGTTTGTCAGAAACACCAAACAGTTAACTTGACTGAGCGTGTTTTGCTGAGGTATGGTCAAGTTTGTCTTTGCCAGATGCGCAATATGTGGATACATGTATACCGCATGACTTTTGCCACCAACTGAGAGGATTTCCGTCAGCAGTAGCGCATCTTCTCTTTCATTTATATCCATCTCATGCTCCAAAGCCCTGATTGCCTTCTTCTGCACTGCTCTGTCTGACTGTATACGCCGGCGAACAGGTTGCCCATTTTCTCTCCGACTCCGAATTTTTTTCAAGTTAACAAAACACAGCCGCACCGCGCTGTACTGGATAAACAAACCGCGTCACGTCATCATGTCTCGCACACCTCTACCAAAAATTCAAATGCACGGATTTTGCATTCGAATGTGCTTTTTTTGTTGTTGTAAATTCGACGAATATTTGCAGCCGAATACAGCCGTAATGAACATTATCAGCAGCAAATCTGAATTTAAGCTGCTGCACGACCCAAGTTAACCGAGACATGCTTCATATTTAAAGGATCACGCCGATTTTTTGGGACTTATTCAGCGTATCCGCCAGAGTTAGATAAGTCCATACATACCATTTTCATCTCCGTCCGTGCCATAACTCTGCCTGACGCACTCACCGCTAGCCTAGCACAGCACAAAGACTGGAAGTAAACAGCTCCAGCTAGCCTACTGCTCAAAGTGACAAAATATAACGCCAACATTTTCCTATTTACATATTGTGATGTGTATAGTTAGAATTCGCTAGGCTAGCGGTGAGTGTGTCAGACAGAGTTATGGCATGGACGGAGATGAAAATGGTTTGTATGGACATATCTAACTCTGGGTGATGCGCTGAATAAGCCCCAAAAAGTCGGTGTGGAATTGAATCACAATCTTTTTTTCTAAACAAATGTTATATAGATCACAATATAGCAACTCCTCCAAGCTTACAGAAGAAAATATCCCTCACTACTTAGTTTCATTGCATTAAGTGCTTCGAACAAACACCTCGGCTTGCCCTGTCAGCTGCTCTGACAGATTATAAGCTATTTAAAGCATTTGATACGTGTTTTCCCCACGGCATAATTTACATTTTCGGTTATGTAACTATGAAACTAGCACAAGTATTTGCATTTTGTTGTTTGGTTGTGCTAGCATAAATATGCTTTTTATTAGACGTTAAATGCATGTTTAAAAGTGGTAGCAGGTTTGTTATCGTTAATTTCTGTTAATGAAGCTAAAATAAAATATAAATATTATTTTTAAAACTTCAAGTAAATGAAAATGAGACCTGTTGCCTTGGCAATAAACGGAAATAAGTTTAGGTTAAAGCACTGACAATTTTTAATGGAAATAAATAAAAAGTAAAACCAAGACTTTGTTTTACTTTATTATGGTGGGATAGTTTTAGAATGGAATATGTTTATATTTTAACCCTTTTTACACAATGTATAACACATATGTATAACAAAAGACAATAATTGTTTGTTGCCGCCCTGCATTTTACCACCAAGACTATAAAGAGAATATCCCGTGTACTTAAACCTGAAGGTTTTGAACATGATTTCTTACCAAGTGGAGTGAAAAAGGCGATAGAGGAGATGTGAAATCCCAGAATGAGTCCGACCACCAGCACACAGGCCATGACAGAACCAAACCGCCACCAGCTCGTCACCAGGGCCACGCCCCCGACCACGCCCATCAGCGCCGTCAGAGCCAATCGGACTGGGGAGACGTTCATTGTTAAGGCAAGACGCTACAGGTGAACAGAATTTTAACTAATAGATTTAACCACACATTCACCAATTGATTAAGATGATAGACTTCTCTATTTATATGCAAATGAGGCCATATCCAATTAGCATACTTTCCATAATATAAGGGTGCTTTCAGATTCAAAATTAGCGTTTCATTTTATGGATCAGAAAATACAATTTTTAAAGAATAAAATCAGGCGAATGTCATACGAACAAAGTCCCTATCCCTTCAGGATATAGATGGGAATAAAACTGTAAAGTTTGGTTTATGTAAAGCTGCTGAAGTGGAGATTTCTGACTCAAAACATGTGGCCTTTAAAGAGATGTATTGATAATAAAATCCACAGGCGTAAATAGATAAAGTGTAATAAAATAAAGTGCTTAAAGGGTACATCCGTCCTTCGGTCCTGACTCTCTGTGGTCCTTAAATATCCCAGGATGTCCTTCGGAAAAGGAGTAGGGGTGTAACCCCGGCATCTGTGTCCATCATGGCCTCCTAATCATCCCCATATACTGATTTCTGCCAATCTTGAGTATAGAGTAGTGTTGATCCTTCATATCTCCCAAGAGTCTTTAGTTTATCATATTTACAAAAGACAGATACACTGTACCGATTCTTTCTGAAAACAGCCGAGTCCGTGGAGGCGTGCAGTGGGCGGAGCTAAAGAGCGCACACACACACACACACACACACACACACACACACACACACACACCATGGCATTATCCCTGGATAACTCCCGATTCACTATACGTTGGTATTGTTCACATTATATGCACTTACACTCCGATTGCCAACAAAACACACACATTTGCTGCAGTTTCACTCTCCGCCTGAGGTTTCCACTCATGACCGGAAACAAACACACACACTCACAGAACTCCAGAAACACAAACTGCATCCACTGTTCCCTTAACGCTGGGTTATTTGGGAAGCTGAACAAGGTGATATTTCCCTCACACCAGAAACACACTTGTTTAGTGACATTAGCCACGTTTCCGTTACAGATTTGCGCAAAACTTTTGCGATATTTTCTAAATGTCGATAAAAAACTATTGCGAAATGACAGCGTTTCCGTTAACTCCTGTTAAGCGGCCAAAACTTTTTTTTTTCCTCTTGCAAGAAGTCATTCCAAAAATGATGCCACGCATGTTGGGTTTATGTATATCCCATCCACCGCACTGGCCATTATTTGTAATGGAAGGAGACGTGCATGTTATCCAAGCATTGGCAAGGAAAGCCCCTTTGGGAGTGGCCACGTATGAGGTGTTTGTGGGTGCTTCTCCCTCATATCTGCTTCAAGGTCTTGATCATTTGTGACGTTTCTGTGTTTAGAATCCAGTATTCCTGTAATTCTCTTGTCTTTTATGAGTTTAATAACGAACTCCGTCTCGTCTTCTGTCCATCATCTGTAAAGAATGATTGACTTTTGCGTACACCAGGTGACCTGTAAATGCAGAAAAACAGTTTCCATTGCAGTTTTGGGAAAATTTCCTTTTTCGAATTGCCTGAAAAAACACTTTTTCGCGATATATGGGAGTTTTTTGCGAATTTGACGCGTTTCCATTGGCCGTATTTTCAATTGGGTAATGGAAACGCAGCTACTGTTGATCCCGTGGTCTAACAACACAATGCCAGCGCTGCCGACGGCTCCCGTAACCCGAGCGAAGTTCGCTGATGGATGCGCTCTTGCTCTCGCTCTGGTTGATGTGTGTGTGTGTGTGTGTGTTCATCCGGGAGAAGTGTCCATATAGGGAATTCCGCCCTTTATGATGTCATACAGGGCCATACTCGGGAAAAAAACAAAAAACTTTCGAACTTCGAATCCTGAAGAAGTGTATTTGGCACAGAAATACTCCGTCATACATCCAACTCGTTTTTTGAAATGTTGTCCATGTTTATCATGAGAATCAACTCTTTAACAGTGTAAATAAGTCAGAATGCATGAATTACATGTGTATTTTGGATGTTTTTTTCCCCAGTAGTCTGAAAGAAGACATGCTATGGTAAAAAAACTAGACCAAAACTGTCCAGTGCATGAAAAACCAATGGCACTGCCTGTAGTGTCTTAACTTTAAAAAAAGTGTTTTATGAACAAACTTAAGCTAATTGAAAAGATCTGATTAATCAGAAAGCAACTGATGACTAAACCTACAACTATCTCAGAGAATCAAATCATTTAAAAAATGTTCTTCCTCGTTACAGTCATCCCTGTCCTGCAAACACACAAGCAGCTCTACATCCTTCACATGCAATGCATTTGATAGAGACAGACTCGTCACACAAACAGCTGAAATCCACGGCACATGACTCTAATCGTCAGAGCGCTGCGGCAGAACAATAACCCCAGTCCTCTGTGACGGGAGCTCGTGACGGATAATGACATTCACTGCAGGCGAAACCAGTTCGTGTAATCAGTTTCAGACATATTAAACTCGAAAAACACTTGAAAACTCAACTTATGGGGAAACTATTTATAGACATTAGCTCACTGCAAATCATCCAGAATGACATGAACTCTGAATATGAGCACAGATCTAAGAGATGATCATAAACCGAATACTAAAGGTTCAGGCAGACAACTAGTTCTCCAGTGATTCAGTGCGTGTGTAGCAACTCACGGTCGTAGTCCAGCGCTGTGGTTCTGGTGATCAGGACAAAGAAGAGAAACGCCACAAACCCGAAGCCCATACAGAACAGCTCTGAACAGACACAGAAATTGACATTTTTGTGAATTTTTTTTCAGAAATGGATCTCAATCAGTGTTATTTTAGTATTATTGAGATACTAATATAGTTTTTTAAATACTTTGAATAATAAGTTATATATATTTTTGTTTTAATTTTAAAGTTTTAGTCTTTTTTTTTTTTAACTGTCTATAACGTTTTTATGCATTTTATTTTTATATTTCACATGACATGCGGACAAACATCATGGCCACAAATTAAATATTTGTTCCCTCGTTTTACTAAATAATGTTATTAGTAATTAGTAAAAACATGCTGATGTTTTAGTAAGTCGTAGGAATTAATTGATAATTTGTGGCCATGATATACATATTATATACATACGGTATTACCAGTCTTGGTTGGGACGACGGTCTTGCATCATTTTTAGACGTTTCTCTGACTACGGTCAGAATTATAAAATCCAAAAAACTTCCATACTGACTTGTTTTCCTGATCTATCAACATTTTCCTCGCTCGCTACGGCACTCATTTTCCCCGTATCACTCCACGCCGGTTCTGTTGCTGAACCAAACATGATACTGTTACATGATTGGCTGTTAGCGAGTCACTCCCTACGTTGCTAGGTTACCAGATAGTGAGTGCCTTTGTTCATGTAACCAGACTTGCTTCGCAACCTCTGGTTTCTTCCAATGAAGAAAAAATTAAAATTATCGAACGTTTTATTGAATGCATTTTTTATTGATATCGATTACGTGTCTATCGCGATACATATCGTTATATCATCCAGCCCTATCCTGAACTAAACATTTTTTTTTATCAATATATATTACTAAATAATTCAGACATGTCTAACCAAGTTGTGTTCCAAATTTGAAGTTGATATCACAAAAATTTGAGGTTCCTGTGAGATAGTGTTTCAGCGTAATACCAAAAATCGCCACCAGGTGACAATAACGCAATAACGTCAGAAATTTATACATTTCTGTCACAATATCTTCTATCACAAAACCAAATATGTAACTTTGAGTCTCAGACCTTTCCAATGATATACATTTTGTCACTATTATAAAAACGTATTGCAGTAAATGTTCATATGAAACATGACTCCGCCCACTAGGGGGAGGAGCCGCTAAAACGGAGGGTTTCAGCTTTCGAATGATACCTAATGTGATATTAATAAAATATGTGACAGGGAAAAAAAGCAATAAAAAGTAAATGAAGCTATTTTGATATGTCCTATTAGTAAACTGGTCTTTTTAAAATAAAAGCATTTCATGAAACCAAACTGCATACACCTCGCTTTAAAACCTTAACATATTATTTAGCTTCACCTAATACATAAACCCCTAACAAAGCACTAAGAGTTACATAAAAGTCAGAAGTAAAAACCAGCCATTTAATTATAATGGAGAGTGTTGAAATGCCATAAACACTCAGTTATAAACACTGAATGGACTGTTTGTTGAGCAAGAAACCTTGACTAACATTACAAGTGGAGAAATGATGCATCTTATGACTCCTTTAAAAACATGTCATCCATTTAAGTGTTCAGTAACTATGCTATATATTAGTAACTATAATATCTGTCAAACTTTGACTCTTTGACTTTCCCGGACCTGAAATACATGTGGTATATTTAGCAGATCAGCAGATATTAATAGCAGTAGTTTTGAAGAAATGAAAGAAAAACACCACTCACCACATTTGAAGAAGCGATGGCCCACATAACACACAAACAGCCCAGCCAAACCGATCAAAGTGAAAAGCACTTTAGTGGAAACTCTTCCTGCCAAACGAGAGAGAAAACCGATTTGAGCTCTTCTCTCTTTCAATATAATGTCATACAAAGACCTTCACAATTAAAGCAATAAGTGTACATGAAACATGCATACTCAAACATTCAATATATAAACACCCATAAATGAATAAAAACACATTTAACCCTCATCCTTCCCTCGGGTCATTTTGAGAGTTGAAAGTTGAGAGTTCGTCGGAGTGGCCCAAGACCCTAGGAAATTTGGTCGCACTTGAACCACGAATACATGCACACACAAAAAAAAGACTGGATTCGAGGAGTTTTGTGTTTGAATTTTTATTTTTTTTTAAAGTAACAAATCCTTCCCTCGCAGGTCAATTTGCAAATATTTTATTTCCATAGCGACATGTCATGCCTGTTACGTGACACCGCAGCCACGATACAATAAATCGGATCTGACGTAAATTCATCCTCGTCTCACGAAATACATGAAAGTAGGTGGCCGGTGAACTGGGAGAAGAATAGAGTAAACTATAGAGTTACTATATACTGTGTATCTGATAACCAACTATAAATTAGGGCTGGGCGATAAAACGATATGTATCACAATAGACACGTAATTGATATCAATAAAAAATGCGTTTGATAAAACGTTCGATAATATATTTTTTTTTCATTGGCAGAAACCAGAGGTTGCGCAGCAAGTTTAGTTGCATGAACAAAGGCACTCACTCTCTGGTAACCTAGCAACATAGGGAGAGACTCGCTAACAGCCAATCATGTAACAGTATCATGTTTGGGGATCAACCCGAAAATGAGTACCGCAGCGAGCATGGCAGGAAACAGGAAAACAAGTCAGCTCGCCAGTCTGGCCGTTTTTTGGGGATTTTATAAGGCTGACCGTAGTCAGACCAACGTCTGCAAATGATGCAAGACCGTCGTCCCGACCAAGACTGGTAACACCACAAACTTGTTTAACCACCTTAAGCCTTTCGTCTGGCTCCTCCGCTGACTGTCCGTTTGAGGAAGCGTTTATACTCGCCGCTGTGCTGTTTATTGAAACGACATGGAGAGGTGACGTTACTCTGCATCAGGGCCTCATGACAAAGCATCCAATCGGCAGAAAGAAATAACGGAGGCACTGCACCTTAATGTTAAGAGATTAATTGTTAAGTGTTCATTGTGATTTTAGACATTTGAGTGTTTCCCATGGTTGTGTTGACCTCTCTGCCTTTATAACTGAGGGGATTATAAGCAGAGGAAGGTTAAGTTTAAAATAAAATTTTTTAAAAGTGATAAATTTCTCTCCTGGTCCTTATTTTAAATAGGTCATAAAAAATATCAATATCGACCGATATGAAACACTTATATTGTGATACAGTTTTCAGCCATATCTATAAATGTATTGTTTTCTAGTACTTGCTGTAAATGTCTGAAACCTAAAATAAACATGATGTGGTTGAAAACACTGAATAGTTGTGATATGTGACAGGTGTTGAGCTCGTCTGTCTCTGGCTTGGTGCCAATTTTTTTATTTAAGTGGCACTGAAATCTGCATTCTAATTCGGTCCGGTACATACCGGTTATACCGGGTTTCAATACCCAAACCTAATATCAGGACTTCGGATCATTTTGACCCATGAGGGAAGGATTTGTTACAAAGTGTGAGGGAAGGATGAGGGTGAAGTACCTAGTCAATCCATGAACTTGTCACAGAAAGCCGACTTCACTTAATTTATGAATACAATAACGCAGCACAAATCTAAAGCGATGCAGGGGAGTCGTTGGTCTTCTGACCTAAATCGCTGCATCTGTCCAGCGTGGAGTTGAAGCTGCAGGCGTAGGTGTGAACGGGGATGTAGGACGCCGACGTGTTGAGCACTGGATCTCTCACAATCACAGAGAAAACCACACCCTGACCGGGCAAAGAGTTGAAGGAGAACTGCGTCCGTTCGTGAGAGGATAAAGACACCACCTGAGAGAGCAGATAAACTAATCAGTAACATTAGATAATGCGTTAACTAGTGCATCCTCATGGACTCATGGCTCATTTTTTTTTTGGATAATTTTGCCTGTGTTAATGCCAACTACATCAATTTTGGCACAGGTGTGTATTTGTATTGGAATTGTACTATTTCACCCCCATTTCCTAGGTACACAAAATACTTCCTCTTGTTACCTTTTGGACAAAAATGTCCCCATTGAAACTGCAATTTTTAATCCCAGAGCCATTTAACTATAAAATGGTGCAATCTTTGTTAATAGGCTTTAATTCTGTTGGCATGGCTTTCAAAATATTTGTACCAATTATGATGCCATTTTCTCAGGTTTGGCCTATAAAGCAAATACTCGCTTTATTCCTGTTTTCTGCATATAAAGCCAATTGGATAAATTATGCAGCTATAACTGTGTGGGTGTGTTAGTATGGATGTCAGAGTGTGGTGTGTGTGTGTGTGTGTGTGTGTGTAATAAAAAAAAAATTAAAAAAACATTCCAGAAAAGGTTCCAGAAAACAAACGCTTTAAATGAGCCAGGTGTGAAAAAGCATAACAGAAAGTTGTAAGGAGGAACAGAGAGAGATATTTCACACACTTTTCTGCTGTTGTCCTTCAAGTTCTGCACATTGGCCACTCTCTCCATACCGCTGATCAGACTCTGCTCCGATAGGTCGCCTTCCGGCAGGAAGTACTGATACACCTCATAAACCAGGCGCCAACGAGTATTGGAGCCCATGTCCAAGTCACACGCTGGAGGAATTTTCCCTCTGAAAAGCCAAACACGATTTAGATTTTTTTTGCAACAATATTGCAGCACTTATTGTAAATGATCTTTTTTTTCCTCATAATCTTGAATAAGAATAACTCCCTCTTCTCTGATGATGTGGGCGGGGCAACCCGTCACTCACATGAGGTCATCCAATAGCAAACCACAACCATCCAATCAATTCCCCACAGATAAAATCAAGCTCCGCCCTACATTTGTTCTTGTTTGTGAAGCGTTTTTACAGACAATATAGAAGAAAAGACTAGCGCAACTTGTGTATCATGCCAGCTTTAACAGAGGTGTTTGTGTTTGATGTTAGCATCCACTGATTTTAATTGTAGGAGAAATCTTGAGCTTTTCTGCGCTAATTTCGTCTTCTGGCTTTAAAATCATCAGGATGTGAAGTTCTCTCACTTTATAGTGACCGATGACATTAATTATTACACATCCCAATCCTATGAGAAGACGCTTCTCTTAATTATTCACAGCAGAACGTGTTGCTTTCCAGTGGTGGAGGCTTAAAACCATGAGATCATGCACAGTAGATGCAATCATGGATCGTATGTTTCTTCCGTAGATCCCAAAGTGTGATCAATCCATCTTTAGAGCTCATGGATATAACAGATCAAACAGCTTGTATAAACACCACAAAATAACACTCATAAAGTTATGAAAAATGCAACAGCACGTTCATATGTGTGCGGAGTACAAATGCATTCACTTGTGCATTCAAATTATAGTTCTCAGAGGAGATGCATCCATTCGTGTAACAAACATAAAGCTTGCTTAAAAAGCAATGTATAATATATTTGTTCATTTAGTTGCATGCAGTGGCAGGGCTCTAGATGAACATTTGAGAGCACTGGCGCTGGAGGAAAATTTATCATAACGTTAATTTAATCATAAAATTTAACAGTGAAGCGCTGAGCTTGATATGCAGATCAAATTAGCTTTTATTAAAGGGTAACTAAACCCCTGGTCAGAGCCTAACTCCACCCACTGGAAATATTTGAAAAATGCTGGAAAAGTGGGCAGAGAGGTCTCCCAGCGGAGACAGAGGGGATGAGCTGAGGGCGTGCACCTGAGATCTGCAGTGACGGATTGATTGACAGCTGTCAGACTCGCAAAGATGGAGAATGACTGGAGTGACGCCAGTAGCTTTGCAACAGAGCGTTCTTTTGAAGTAGAGGACTTTGCTCCCCCACCTTCAGCTGAAGTGGTTTTAAAAACAGTAATGTGCAAAAAACTAATGTTTATAGGGAAATTTTAAATATTCTACTCTTATTAAATGTATTATTGTTGTTCTGTAGTCTCACACTGAACTGACTGACAGCTTCAGTGATTATATAAGGAGCAATTCAAAGAAAAGTGTTTGTTTTTTGAGACTTTGTGACTTCCTACTTTTTTTCCATATATTAAGGAGTGGAAATGGCTAATAAGTCAATGAGTCCTTCTCTGCCGCCATCTACTGGTTATAGTGGTACAGTGGACAAAGTGTTAGTTTCCTGCATTTTTAAACTTTTAGTTTTACAAATCATCAAAAATTAATAATATTAAAATTGGATAATATTTAGAGCTTTGAGGTGCTGTGAAGCTCTTGAAAAGTGCTTGAATTTCACCAAAGGTCTCCAAAGGTTCTACGAACCCTGAGATGAATAATGACAACATTCAAACTCTTTCTTCCACAATCCCCTGGTGCGTTACTACAGTAAACCGTGGTGTGTTACTACAGTAAATCATGGTGTTACTACAGTAAATCGTGGTGTGTTACTACAGTAAATCGTGGTGCGTTACTACAGTAAATCGTGGTGCGTTACCACAGTAAATCGTGGTGCGTTACCACAGTAAATCGTGGTGCGTTACTACAGTAAATCGTGGTGCGTTACCACAGTAAATCGTGGTGCGTTACCACAGTAAATCGTGGTGCGTTACCACAGTAAATCATGGTGTTACCACAGTAAATCATGGTGTGTTACCACAGTAAATCATGGTGTGTTACCACAGTAAATCATGGTGTTACTACAGTAAATCATGGTGCGTTACTACAGTAAATCGTGGTGCGTTACTACAGTAAATCGTGGTGCGTTACTACAGTAAATCGTGGTGTGTTACTACAGTAAATCATGGGTGTTACTACAGTAAATCATGGTGTTACTACAGTAAATCATGGTGTGTTACTACAGTAAATCGTGGTGTGTTACTACAGTAAATCATGGTGTGTTACTACAGTAAATCATGGTGTTACTACAGTAAATCATGGTGTTACTACAGTAAATCATGGTGTGTTACTACAGTAAATCATGGTGTTACTACAGTAAATCATGGTGTGTTACTACAGTAAATCATGGTGTTACTACAGTAAATCATGGTGTGTTACCACAGTAAATCATGGTGAGTTACTACAGTAAATCATGGTGCGTTACTACAGTAAATCATGGTGCGTTACTACAGTAAATCATGGTGCGTTACTACAGTAAATCCTGGTGTGTTACTACAGTAAATCATGGTGTTACTACAGTAAATCATGGTGTGTTACTGCAGTAAATCCTGGTGTGTTACTACAGTAAATCATGGTGTTACTACAGTAAATCATGGTGTGTTACTACAGTAAATCCTGGTGTGTTACTACAGTAAATCATGGTGTTACTACAGTAAATCATGGTGTGTTACTGCAGTAAATCCTGGTGTGTTACTGCAGTAAATCATGGTGTTACTACAGTAAATCATGGTGTTACTACAGTAAATCATGGTGTGTTACTACAGTAAATCCTGGTGTGTTACTACAGTAAATCATGGTGTGTTACTGCAGTAAATCCTGGTGTGTTACTACAGTAAATCCTGGTGTGTTACTACAGTAAATCCTGGTGTGTTACTACAGTAAATCATGGTGCGTTACTACAGGTGTGTTACTACAGTAAATCATGGTGTGTTACTACAGTAAATCATGGTGCGTTACTACAGTAAATCATGGTGCGTTACTACAGTAAATCATGGTGCGTTACTACAGTAAATCATGGTGTGTTACTACAGTAAAAATCATAAATCATGTGTTACTACAGTAAATCATGGTGTGTTACTACAGTAAATCATGGTGTTACTACAGTAAATCAGTAAAGTAAATCATGGTGTTACTACAGTAAATCATGGTGTTACTACAGTAAATCATGGTGTGTTACTACAGTAAATCATGGTGTGTTACTACAGTAAATCATGGTGTTACTACAGTAAATCCTGGTGTTACTACAGTAAATCATGGTGTGTTACTACAGTAAATCATGGTGTTACTACAGTAAATCATGGTGTGTTACTACAGTAAATCATGGTGTTACTACAGTAAATCGTGGTGTTACCACAGTAAATCATGGTGCGTTACTACAGTAAATCATGGTGTTACTACAGTAAATCATGGTGTTACTACAGTAAATCATGGTGTGTTACTACAGTAAATCATGGTGTGTTACTACAGTAAATCGTGGTGTGTTACTACAGTAAAATGTTACAGTAAATGCGTTACTACAGTAAATCGTGGTGCGTTACCACAGTAAATCATGGTGCGTTACTACAGTAAATCATGGTGTTACTACAGTAAATCATGGTGTTACTACAGTAAATCATGGTGTGTTACTACAGTAAATCATGGTGTGTTACTACAGTAAATCATGGTGCGTTACCACAGTAAATCATGGTGTGTTACAGTAAATCGTGGTGCGTTACTACAGTAAATCATGGTGTGTTACTACAGTAAATCCTGGTGAATGTTGGTGATTTGGGACTGAAACCCCTGACCTTCGCTCATGGCTCAATGTTTCTCCTGGTCTCCACGTCAGCTCTGTTTGATCTGATATCTGTGGTTTATAACAGAGAGTTCTGCGCCGAATGCTTCACTAGATCTCACAGTAGCGATGTTATTAATTCTGTGGTGAATTCAAACTCTTTCTCACTGGATCTCCAGCGCTGTGTAGTAACGGTGTCATGTGATCAAGATCGGCCCGTGTGTGAGCTCAGCTCAAGCGAGTAGAGCAGTTCCGTTCCACTTTCATTTCGTTTGCTGTTTCTCATATGTAACAGATATGGTGGCTCTTATCAGTTGGTGGAGGCACCAGTGCGACCTCTAACCACAGTCGCACCAGCAGGAACAAAGGTCGCAAAATGCCAGCATCTGGACGCAGTCTGGAGCCCTGAGTGGTGATTTGCAGTGTGCATTTATGGGAGACTTTGATGCACTTTTGTAGCATTTTTAAACTAACCAGTGCTGAAACAGAGGGTGATGCCCTGATAAGTTCATGACTATTACATTTCTCTCACCTTTCATACCCGATGTTAGCAGGTGCAAAGGTAATCGTAGTCTCAAACAAGTTGTATTGCAGATAGATGTTTGGATCAATCTCCAGCGCAAATTCCTGATTACATGCTCCTGGAACGGGATCTGCACACAACAAGACATTCCACATACACACTGAGTATTCTCCATTCCAGTCAATAGTGAGTTAATGAGAGTGTGCAGGTAAAGTGTTAGTTCTCTAACCAGCGCTGGTGTATGGCAGAATCACACCGACTCCTGCTGCACTGCTCCCGTCGGGTGTCTTCAGGAACCAGGAGAGAGAGGTCTGGCCCAGTATCAGGGTGGACAACAGTCCAGCATCCACTGCCGTGACCGAGAAACCATAAACAGGGACCTGACCAATACACACACATATATAAATATGCATTCTATATATGGAAGTAACACGGGTTCTGAACAGCATTTAATGTTGACTTTAACCACATGTCTGAACTTGTTGCACTACAGCAGCATGACAGCTGACATTATGAATAGAAGGCATGGTGTGAGTGTGTGTGTGTGTGTGTGAGAGAGAGAGAGAGAGAGATCAGAGCTTGTGATTAAACTCTCACATGATGTCTTGCTCAGTCAACCCCCATGCAACTAGGTCATAGTGTGTGTGTGTTTCTTACTCGTGCATGCCAGTGCTCTGTGTATGTGTGTGTGATATCTTACCTGCGAGTATGAGAGTGTAACATTGCTGTGTTGTGTGTGAAACTGCAGTGTTATGAAGGAAACGTCTGCAGGAATCCGGGAAACAACAGCTTGAACCGTCCCGTTCACTGGGACACTCACATTCTGGAAGGTTCCCAAAGAAAACACCACACGGTCTGCAAAACACATACAAGAACATATTTGTATCTGTTTGTTTTCTGCCAATATTATAATAAAAGGTGCAACATTGTATATAATTTACATTATATATAAATATAACAATGTGCATAACTATACATGCATGTGTGTGTATATATATATATATATATATATATATATATATATATAATAAAAGTGTGTGTGTGTGTGTGTGTGTGTGTATATATATATATAATACACACACTATTTTGGATGCAATTGACAGCATATATATATATATATATATATATATATATATATATATATATATATATATATATATATATATATATATATATATATATATATATATATATATATATATATATACACACACACACACACACACACACACACACTGATCAGGCATAACATTATGACCTAATATTGTGTTGGTCCCCCTTTTCCCTGACCTGTTGAGGCATCGAGACCCCTGAAGGTGTGCTGGAAAAGTGTAAGGAATTTAAAAACGTGAAATGTTTGTCATGTTCTGACAAAGAGTAGTTTAAAACCACAGTTAACACAGTTAGGTTTCTACAACTTTCACTTGGGAGCAAATATCTGCCTTTAAATTTGAAATAAATAAATATTTGATGTTTATCGAAATAATTATCGATATCGACTGATATGAAATTTTTTTAATCGAGATCAATTTTTGGCCATATCGGCCAGCCCTACGCACACGCACCCGGCCATCCACGTGATGTAAAAGAACACGTGATTCATCAGACCAGGCCACCTTCTTCCATTGCTCCGTGGTCCAGTTCTGATGCTCACGTGCCACTGTTGGTGCTTTCGGCGGTGGACAGGGGTCAGCATGGGCACCCTGACTGGTCAGCGCAACAAACTGAGATGCTCTGTGTATTCTGACACCTTTCTATCAGAACCAGCATTAACTTCTTGAGCAGTTTGAGCTCCAGTAGCTCGTCTGTTTGATCGGACCACACGGGCCAGCCTTCGCTCCCCACGTGCATCAATGAGCCTCGGCCGCCCATGACCCTGTGGCCGGTTCTCCACTGTTCCTTCCTTGGAGCACTTTTGATAGATCCTGACCACTGCAGACCGGGAACACCCCACAAGAGCTGCAGTTTTGGAGATGCTCTGACCCAGTCGTCTAGACATCACAATTTGGCCCTTGTCAAACTCGCTCAAATCCTTACGCTTGCCCATTTTTCCTGCTTCTAACACATCAACTTTGAGGACAAAATGTTCACTTGCTGCCTAATATATCCCACCCACTAACAGGAGCCGTGATGAAGAGATCATATATATATATATAGGAACACCTGTTCAATTTCTCATTAATGCAATTATCTAATCAACCAATCACATGGCAGTTGCTTCAATACATTTAGGGGTGTGGTCCTGGTCAAGACAATCTCCTGAACTCCAAACTGAATGTCAGAATGGGAAAGAAAGGTGATTTAAGCATTTTTGAGCGTGGCATGGTTGTTGGTGCCAGACAGGCCGGTCTCAATCTGCTCAGTTACTGGGATTTTCACGCACAACCATTTCTAGGGTTTACAAAGAATGGTGTGAAAAGGGAAAAACATCCAGTATGCGGCAGTCCTGTGGGCGAAAATGCCTTGTTGATGCTAGAGGTCAGAGGAGAATGGGCCGACTGATTCAAGCTGATAGAAGAGCAACTTTGACTGAAATAACCACTCGTTACAACCGAGGTGTGCAGCAAAGCATTTGTGAAGCCACAACACGCACAACCTTGAGGCGGATGGGCTACAACAGCAGAAGACCCCACCGGGTACCACTCATCTCCACTACAAATAGGAAAAAGAGGCTACAATTTGCACGAGCTCACCAAAATTGGACAGTTGAAGACTGGAAAAATGTTGCCTGGTCTGATGAGTCTCGATTTCTGTTGAGACATTCAGATGGTAGAGTCAGAATTTGGCGTAAACAGAATGAGAACATGGATCCATCATGCCTTGTTACCACTGTGCAGGCTGGTGGTGGTGGTGTAATGGTGTGGGGGATGTTTTCTTGGCACACTTTAGGCCCCTTAGTGCCAATTGGGCATCGTTTAAAAGCCACAGCCTACCTGAGTATTGTTTCAAGATTCAAGATTCAAGATTCAAGAGTTTTATTTGTCACATACACAGTTATATACAGAATATACAACCGGCAGTGAAATGTAAACAGGTCCGCTCCATGGACAGTGCAAATTCACAGTTAAAAACACAAGGAAGAAATTATAATAGAAATAGGATATAAAAAAAGTACTATCTATCTATCTATCTATATATATATATATGTCTATATCTGTAGAATTATAAATAATCAAGTCAAGAGAAAAAAAAGGTAACAAATAAGGATAAAGTGGAATAAAATAATTGAAGTAGACTTTGCAGTGAGTAAACTGTAGACTTATAAATATGTGGTTAACAAATGTATAAAGAGTATAATGTGCAAACAGGTTTATAACAGGTTGTTACACAGTAACAACGAGAACAGAAAGTGCAGTGCAATGTCAGTGTATCGATGTTTATCCTGACGTGAAGTCACGTGATGTTAAGTGACTGAGTTCAGGAGTCTGATGGCCTGGGGGAAGAAGCTCCTCCTGAGTCTCTCAGTTTTGGCCATCAGGGCTGGAAGCGCTTACCAGATGGTAGCAGCGTGAAATGAGGGTTTGCAGGGTGATTAGAGTCCTTGATGATCTTGGTAGCTCTACCTTTGCAGCGTTTGGTGTAGACGTCCTGCAGAGACGGGAGAGCTGACCCTGAGATACGCTCGGATAAGCGCACTACTCTTTGCAGGGCTTTGCGGTCATGACTGGTGCTGTTCCCATACCACGCTGTGATGCACTGAGTTAAAACACTTTCTATCGCCCCTAAATAGAAAGTTTTCAGGATAGCTGGTGAAACCCTGAATTTCCTCAGCTGGCGCAGGTGGTACAGTCTTTGCCTGGCTTTTTTCACCTGTGTCTTTTTTCACCTTGTTTCTGACCATGTCCATCCCTTTATGACCACCATGTACCCATTCTCTGATGGCTACTTCCAGCAGGATAATGCTCCATGTCACAAAGCTCGAATCATTTCAAATTGGTTTCTTGAACATGACAATGAGTTCACTGTACTAAAATGGCCCCCACAGTCACCAGATCTCAACCCAATAGAGCATCTTTGGGATGTGGTGGAACGGGAGCTTCGTGCCCTGGATGAGCATCCCACAAATCTCCATCAACTGTAAGATGCTATCCTATCAATATGGGCCAACATTTCTAAAGAATGCTTTCAGCACCTTGTTGAATCAATGCCACGTAGAATTAAGGCAGTTCTGAAGGCGAAAGGGGGTCAAACACAGTATTAGTACGGTGTTCCTAATAATCCTTAACGGGAGTAAATATATATATAATATGGGGCAACAAAAATCCCTGTAAAGAATTTCACTTTTTTCCTATTGCATAAAGTATTAATGGTAACACTTTACAGTAAGGTTTCATTAGTTAACTTAGAATTAACTGTAACAGCATTTATTAATCTTAGTTAATATATTAATTTCAACATTTACTAATACATTACTGAAATCAAAAGTTGTATTTGTTAACATTAGTTAATGCACTGTGAACTAACATGAAGAAATAATGAACAACAGTATGTTTTTTTAATTAATAACTGTTAACAAATGAGCCCTTACTGTAAAGTGCCACTGTTACTAGATATACATTCTCTTTCAATCTGACAACGAGCGCTTCAAATGAGGAAGTGGCTTTTGACAGTTTATGTGATTTAGTCACGAAGAAGGGTCACGGTTGCTCCGACTTCCTGCCTGACTGTGAAATCTTACCCAATAATCAAGTCATCTGATTTCACAGTGACTCACACCTGAGTCAAAACAACGCACAACCTGAAACCAAACCAGAAGGATGCTGAACTCCTTCACAGCCACCGTAGGAATCTTGCATTTCCTGTCAAACATCATTTTTACATGCGTTTTAATGCACGGATCCTGAAATCACCGCTCTCTCTTAGGAATGTGGGGATAGTTTCTAAACTGCATCCCCCCCCCTGTGTATTGTTGCTCTGTCTCATTGCTGTCGGTGCATCGTAATTTAGTGTAACTGCACAAACGTCCACCTTCAGCTCGAGTCTACTGTTGTGAAACCTTTACTGTTTTTTGTAATACATGCAAGAATCATTTTTATATTGCTGAAGCAACTTAGCTTTACTTAATTATCCATATCATTTTTTTAATTAGAAAAATATGCGTCTCAAATGTTTTTTTTACACTTTGCATGTTTATTTATGGTTATGTTTATGTTTTTTTACACTTCATATGTTTATATTTATGTTTTTACATTTCATATGTTTATGTTTATGTTTTTACACTTCAAATGTTTATGTTTTTTACACTTCGTATGTTTATATATCGTTTTTCACACTTCACGTGTTTGTTTATATTTGTTTTTACACTTTGCATGTTTATTTATATTTATGTTTTTACACTTCGTATGTTTATTTATGTTTATATTTATGTTTTTACACTTCAAATGTTTATGGTTTTTTACACTTCAAATGTTTATGGTTTTTTACACTTCATATGTTATATTTATGTTTTTACACTTTCGTATGTTTATGTTTTTACACTTCATATGTTTGTTTTTTTACACTTCGTATGTTTGTTTTTTTACACTTCGTATGTTTTGTTTTTACACTTCATATGTTTGTTTTTACACTTCATATGTTTGTGGTTTTTACACTTCGTATGTTTATGTTTTTTACACTTCGTATGTTTGTTTTTTACACTTCGTATGTTTATGTTTTTTACACTTCGTATGTTTATGTTTTTTTACACTTCGTATGTTTGTTTTTTTACACTTCGTATGTTTGTTTTTTTTACACTTCATATGTTTGTGGTTTTTACACTTCGTATGTTTATGTTTTTACACTTCGTATGTTTGTTTTTACACTTCGTATGTTTGTTTTTACACTTCGTATGTTTATGTTTTTACACTTCGTATGTTTATGTTTTTTACACTTCGTATGTTTATGTTTTTTACACTTCGTATGTTTATGTTTTTACACTTCATATGTTTATGTTTATTCATATGTTTTTTTACACTACGTATGTTTATGTTTTTACACTTCATATGTTTATGTTTTTTTACACTTCATATGTTTATGTTTTTACACTTCATATGTTTATGTTTTTACACTTCATATGTTTATGTTTTTTTACACTTCATATGTTTATGTTTTTACACTTCGTATGTTTATGTTTTTTTACACTTCGTATGTTTATGTTTTTACACTTCATATGTTTATGTTTTTTACACTTCGTATGTTTATGTTTTTACACTTCGTATGTTTATGTTTTTACACTTCATATGTTTATGTTTTTTTACACTTCATATGTTATGTTTATGTTTTTACACTTCGTATGTTTATGTTTTTACACTTCGTATGTTTATGTTTTTACACTTCATATGTTTATGTTTTTACACACTTTATATGTTTATGTTTTTACACTTCGTATGTTTATGTTTTTACACTTCAAATGTTTATGGTTTTTACACTTCAAATGTTTATGTTTTTACACTTCATATGTTTATGTTTTTTTACACTTCAAATGTTTATGTTTTTTTACACTTCATATGTTTATGTTTATGTTTTTTTACACTTCAAATGTTTATTTTTTTACACTTCATATATGTTTATGTTTATGGTTTTTACACTTCAAATGTTTATGTTTTTTACACTTCAAATGTTTATGTTTTTTACACTTCAAATGTTTATGTTTATGTTTTTTTACACTTCGTATGTTTATGTTTTTTACACTTCGTATGTTTATGTTTTTTACACTTCAAATGTTTATGTTTATGTTTTTACACTTCGTATGTTTATGTTTTTTTACACTGTATGTTTTATGTTTTTACACTTCGTATGTTTATTTTTTTACACTTCAAATGTTTATGTTTTTTACACTTCATATGTTTATGTTTATATTTTTTACACTTCAAATGTTTATGTTTTTTACACTTTCGTATGTTTATGTTTTTTTACACTTCGTATGTTATGTTTATGTTTTTTACACTTAGTATGTTTATGTTTTTACACTTCAAATGTTTATGTTTATGTTTTTTTACACTTTAGTATGTTTATGTTTTTTTACACTTCGTATGTTTATGTTTTTTACACTTCAAATGTTTATGTTTATGTTTTTTACACTTCATATGTTTATGTTTTTTACACTTCATATGTTTATGGTTTTACACTTCATATGTTATATTTATGTTTTTACACTTCGTATGTCTATGTTTTTACACTTCGTATGTTTATGTTTTTTTACACTTCAAATGTTTATGTTTATGTTTTTTACACTTCGTATGTTTATGTTTTTACACTTCAAATGTATGTTTATGTTTTTTACACTTCGTATGTTTATGTTTTTACACTTCGTATGTTTATGTTTTTACACTTCAAATGTTTATGTTTATGTTTTTACACTTCGTATATTTATGTTTTTACACTTCGTATGTTTATGTTTTTTACACTTCAAATGTTTATGTTTATGTTTTTTACACTTCGTATGTTTATGTTTTTACACTTCGTATGTTCATGGTTTTTACACTTCGTGATGTTCATGGTTTTTACACTATGTATGTTTGTTTTTACACTTCGTATGTTTATGTTTATGTTTTTTTACTTCAGTATGTTTATGTTTTTACACTTCGTATGTTTATGTTTTTTTTATGTTTATGATGTTTATGTTTTTTTTACACTTCGTATGTTTATGTTTTTACACTTCGTATGTTTATGTTTTTACACTTCGTATGTTTATGTTTTTACACTTTATGTATGTTTATGTTTTTTACACTTCATATGTTTATGTTTATGTTTGTTTTTTACACTTCAAATGTTTATGTTTTTACACTTCAAATGTTTATGTTTACACTTCAAATGTTTAAATTTTTATGTTTATTTATTTTTACACTTCGTATGTTTATGTTTTTTTACACTTCGTATGTATTTATGTTTTTACACTTCGTATGTTTATGTTTTTTACACTTCGTATGTCTATGTTTTTTTACACTTCAAATGTTTATGTTTATGTTTTTTACACTTCGTATGTTTATGTTTTTACACTTCAGTATGTTTATGTTTTTTTACACTTGTATGTTTATGTTTTTACACTTCGTATGTTTATGTTTTTTTACACTTAGTATGTTTATGTTTATGTTTTTTACACTTCATATGTTTATGTTTTTTACACTTCATATGTTTATGTTTATTTTTTACACTTCATATGTTATATTTATGTTTTTACACTTCGTATGTCTATTTTTTTACACTTCAAATGTTTATGTTTATGTTTTTTACACTTCGTATGTTTATGTTTTTACACTTCAAATGTTTATGTTTA
This sequence comes from Paracanthobrama guichenoti, assembly GCA_018749465.1. Lineage (NCBI taxonomy): Eukaryota > Metazoa > Chordata > Actinopteri > Cypriniformes > Gobionidae > Paracanthobrama > Paracanthobrama guichenoti. The sequence goes on along the minus strand of JAGHMJ010000033.1, from coordinate 2,404,480 downwards.
TGTTTTTTACACTTCGTATGTTTATGTTTTTTTACACTTCAGATGTTTATGTTTTTTTACACTTCGTATGTTTATGTTTTTACACTTCAAATGTTTATTTTTATGTATGTTTTTTACACTTCGTATGTTTATGTTTTTACACTTCGTATGTTCATGTTTTTACACTTAGTATGTTTATGTTTTTTTTGTTTATGTTTTTACACTTCCGTATGTTTATGTTTATGTTTTTACATGTCATATGTTATGTTTATGTTTTTACACTTCATATGTTTATATTTTTTTACATGTTTATGTTTATGTTTTTACACTTGTATTATATGTTTTTTTATCGTATGTTTATGTTTTTTACACTTCAGTATGTTTATGTTTTTACACTTCGTATTTTTTACACTCAGATGTTTATGTTTTTTATCGTATGTTTATTTACACTTCATATTTTTTTACACTTTATGTATGTTTATGTTTTTACACTTATGTTTATTTTTCAAATGTTTTTTTATGTTTATGTTTTTTACACTTCGTATGTTTATGTTTTTTTTTACACTTCGTATGTTTTTACATCATATATATATTTATGTTTTTACACTTCAAATGTTTATGTTTTATGTTTATGTTTTTTACACTTCGTATGTTTATGTTTATGTTTTTACACTTCAAATGTTTATGTTTATGTTTTTTTACACTTCATGTTTATGTTTATGTTTTTACACTGTTTATGTTTATGTTTATGTTTTTACACTTCAAATGTTTATGTTTATGTTTTTTTTACACTTCGTATGTTTATGTTTTTACATGTATTTTATGTTTTTTTACACTCGTATGTTTATGTTTTTACACTTATGTTTGTTTATGTTTTTTACACTTCGTATGTTTATGTTTATGTTTTTTTACACTTCAGTATGTTTATGTTTTTTACACTTCATGTTTATGTTTATGTTTATTTTTTTTACACTTCAGTATGTTTATGTTTTTACACTTCAAATGTATGTTTATGTTTTTACACTTAGTATGTTTATGTTTTTACACTTCAAATGTTTATGTTTATGTTTTTACACTCGTATGTTTATGTTTTTTTACACTTCAAATGTTTATGTTTATGTTTTTTACACTTCAGATGTTTATGTTTTACACTTCAAATGTTTTTTTTTACACTTCGTATATGTTTTTTATGTTTATGTTTTTACACTTCGTATGTTTATGTTTTTACACTTCGTATGTTTATGTTTTTACACTTATGTTTATGTTTATGTTTTTACACTTCGTATGTTTATGTTTTTATGTTTTTACACTTCGTATGTTTCATGTTTTTTACAATGTTTATGTTTATGTTTTTTACACTTCGTATGTTTATGTTTTTACACTTCGTATGTTTATGTTTTTTACACTTCATATGTTTATGTTTATGTTTTTACACTTCGTATGTTTATGTTTTTTACACTTCAAATGTTTATGTTTATGTTTATTTTTTACACTTCAAAGTATGTTTATGTTTTTACACTTCAAATGTTTATGTTTATGTTTTTTTACACTTATGTTTATTTTTTAAATGTTTATGTTTATGTTTTTTTACATGTTTATGTTTATGTTTTTACACTTCGTATGTTTATGTTTTTACACTTCGTATGTTTATGTTTTTTTTACACTTCGTAAATGTTTATGTATTTTACACTTCGTATGTTTATGTTTTTTTTTACACTTCGTATGTTCATGTTTTTTTTACACTTCGATGTTCATGTTTATGTTTTTACACTTCGTATGTTTATGTTTTTTACACTTCAAATGTTTATGTTTATGTTTTTTACACTTCGTATGTTTATGTATTTTTTTTACACTTCGTATGTTTATGTTTTTTTTACACTTCAAATGTTTATGTTTATGTTTTTTACACTTATGTTTATGTTTTTGTTTTTTACTTCGTATATTTATGTTTTTTTTACACTTCGTGATGTTTATGTTTATGTTTTGTTTTTTATGTATGTTTATGTTTTTTTTTACACTTCGTATGTTTATGTTTTTTTACACTTCAGATGTTTATGTTTTTTTACACTCGTATGTTTATGTTTTTTACACTTCGTATGTTTATGTTTTTACACTTCAAATGTTTATGTTTATGTTTTTTTACTTCAGATATTTATGTTTTTACACTTCGTATGTTTATGTTTATGTTTTTACACTTCGTATGTTTATGTTTTTTACACTTCAAATGTTTATGTTTATGTTTTTTTACACTTCGTATATTTATGTTTTTACACTTCGTATGTTTATGTTTATATTTATTACACTTCGTGATGTTTATGTTTTTTACACTTCAGATGTTTATGTTTATGTTTTTTTACACTTCAGTATGTTTATGTTTTTTACACTTCAAATGTTTATGTTTATGTTTTTACACTTCAGATATGTTTATGTTTTTTACACTTCGTATGTTTATGTTTTTTACACTTCAAATGTTTATGTTTATGTTTTTTACACTTGTATGTTTATGTTTTTACACTTCGTATGTTCATGGTTTTTACACTTCGTATGTTTATGTTTTTACACTTCATATGTTTTTGTTTTTTACACTTCGTATGTTCATGGTTTTTTACACTTCATATGTTTATGTTTTTACACTTCGTATGTTTATGTTTTTACACTTCGTATGTTCATGGTTTTTACACTTCATATGTTTATGTTTTTACACTTCATATGTTTGTGGTTTTTACACTCGTATGTTTATGTTTTTTACACTTCATATGTTTATGTTTTTACACTTCGTATGTTTATGTTTTTACACTTCGTATGTTCATGGTTTTTTACACTTCATGGTTTTTTACACTTCGTATGTTTATGTTTTTTTACACTTCATATGTTTATGTTTTTTACACTTCGTATGTTTATGTTTTTTACACTTCGTATGTTTATGTTTTTTTACACTTCGTATGTTCATAGTTTTTACACTTCGTATGTTCATGGTTTTTTTTACTTCGTATGTTTATGTTTTTACACTTCGTATGTTTATGTTTTTTACACTTCGTATGTTCATGGTTTTTACACTTCGTATGTTTATGTTTTTACACTTCGTATGTTTATGTTTTTACACTTCGTATGTTTATGTTTTTTTACACTTCGTATGTTTATGTTTTTTTACACTTCGTATGTTTATGTTTTTTTACACTTCGTATGTTTATGTTTTTTACACTTCACGTGTTTATGTTTATATTTGTTTTTTTACACTTTGCATGTTTATATATATATGTGTGTGTGTTTTTTACACTTCGTATGTTTATTTATGTTTGTATTTAGGGTTGTTTATATTTATGTTTTTACACTTCGAATGTTTATTTCTTTTTTTTACACTTCGCATCTTTATTTATGTTTATATTTATGGTTGTATGTTTATATTTACTTCGCATGTTTGTTTGTTTTTTACACTTCGTATATTTATTTATTAATACGCCGAATTCAAGGAGAAGATCAGAATTTAGTTGGTAAATCATGTCTCAGCTCCCTCACAATACAAACAAATGTCATTTATTGAATAATTGATAAAGATGTTATTGTTTGTGTACTCACTCTCGTCCTGCGCGCGCACGGAACTGACCCACACGACCAGCAAAACGAAGCATCCGCTCTTCGGTGGCATTTTCACGGATAAACGCGCTAGCAGCCGCGATCAGAAGCGGAGCTCATGCTGAAGCTTCACATTTAGCCTCCGGAAGAGTCACTCACTCCTGCGCTGCGCTACAAACGCAACAAACGCAACAAACGAGCGCCTCTCTTGTTGTAGTGTGCGCATGCGCGGCTTGCCCCGTCACGTGATCTCGCTTTGAACCCGGCGGAAACGGAAAAGGAGAGATCGCGCCAACATGGCGGACAGGCTAACGCAGCTTCAGGATGCTGTGAACTCCGTAAGCCACATTTAAACGTTTTATTTCACGATTTGTATGTTGCAGAAGACGGCAAATATCGTCAAATCGTATTCGTTCAGTAGTCTGGTTCATGACGGCATGTTATGTGTGAGAGGTCGTATTAATATACTGGAGCGTGTCAGGGTTTTAGCATAGCACAGCTGTGAATGAATAAACTATTAAAGTTTGCTCATTAATATGTACAGAAAGATGATAGTAGATGCTGTTTTAATAGGAATGTAATACTAGCTATGTTATAAAGACAGTAAGTGGGATTAAAATGAGTTTTTATTAAATTAACGTGATAAATACATATAATACTAACTTATTAATATATATGTGTGTGTACAGAAACGAGCTCATAAATTATATAGATGTTAGTATGATGATAGTAGCCTGTTTTATTTATTTTTAATAGGAAATAATGTAAATATAATACTAGCCCTGTCATAAACCGTGTATAAATATATACATAAGTCAAATATATATACCATCTAAAATGAATATTTTAAATTAACATTGCGATAAATATTACCTGCTTGATTTATATATATGTATAGTTTATCTTTTTATAGTAAACACTTATTTAGTTAATTGTTTCTTTTGTTAGGAAGTGTTATGTCATGCACTCTTGTTTTTACATATTTAAAAATAAATCATTTTAAAAAAGGTAAATTTTTAAGTCAACAGTTCCATTTGTTAACTTTATTTAACAATGAAATGCATTTCTAAAACGTTTATTAATCTTGCTTAGGATTGATTAACGGTAATTCCAACATTAACTAATACACATTATTAAAATGTAATATTATTTGGTGGACCCAAACTATCATGAATGAACCATTCTATTTTTATTAACTAACGTAAACAAATATTAATAAATACTGTAAAAATGTATTGTTCTTTGTTAATGTGAGCTTAGTTAATGCATTAACTAATGCAACATTGTTTTAAAGTGTTATCAAAAACATTTGCGCAATATTAGCACTGAATTGTAAAACGTTTGGTCGTGTTTCTCGTCAAGCGGGGATGAAACGGTATGAAAATCACGATTATCAATATCATCACGGTTTTGTTCAAATGAGATGAAAGTGTTCAAAAGGAACAGATGCACTGAAAACATTTCAGCTAGTTTTATATTTGATCAACAAGTAAAACAAGCAGCTCTACGCACTTTAAGGGAGAGCCTATTCTGTGGGCTTTCCTTCCTTATAAAGACCGTCGTCAATAGCAACGCATTATAACAGCCATTTGTTAATATTAGTTAATGCATTAACAATAGGGCTGGGCGATATGGCTGAAAACTCACGACTGTGTTTCATATCGGTCGATATCGATAATTATTGATATAATTTATGACCTATTTAAAATAAGGACCAGGAGAAAAATATATCACATTTAAACATTTTTATTTTAAACGTAACCTTCCTCTGATTATAATCCCCTCAGTTATAAAGGCAGAGAGGTCAACACAGCCATGGGAAACACTCAAATAATTCAAATGTAAATGTTTATACTCGACGCGTCCGCACAAGCGGCCAAAATGACGTCACCGCGGAGTGGGCGGTCGGGTGCCATAAATGACGTCACCGCGGAGTGGGCGGTCGGGTGCCAAAAATGACGTCACCGCGGAGTGGGCGGTCGGGTGCCATAAATGACGTCACCGCGGAGTGGGCGGTCGGGTGCCATAAATGACGTCACCGCGGAGTGGGCGGTCGGGTGCCATAAATGACGTCAACGCGGAGTGGGCGGTCGGGTGCCAAAAATGACGTCACCGCTGGAGTGGGCGGTCGGGTGCCATAAATGGGCGAGTGGGCGGTCGGGTGCCATAAATGACGTCACCGCGGAGTGGGCGGTCGGGTGCCATAAATGGCGCCACCGCGCGGAGTGGGCGGTCGGGTGCCAAAAATGGCGTCACCGCGGAGTGGGCGGTCGGGTGCCATAAATAGCGTCACCGGGCGGTGCGGTCGGTGCCAAAAATGGCGTCACCGTGAGTGGGCGGTCGGGTGCCATAAATGACGCCACCGCGGAGTGGGCGGTCGGGTGCCATAAATGACGTCACCGCGAGTGGGCGGTCGGGTGCCATAAATGACGTCACCGCGGAGTGGGCGGTCGGGTGCCATAAATGACGCGTCACGCTGGAGTGGGCGGTCGGGTGCCATAAATGACGTCACCGCGGAGTGGGCGGTCGGGTGCCATAAATGGCGTCACCGCGGAGTGGGCGGTCGGGTGCCAAAATGACGTCACCGCGAGTGGGCGGTCGGGTGCCATAAATGACGTCACCGCGGAGTGGGCGGTCGGGTGCCATAAATGGCGTCACCGCGAGTGGGCGGTCGGGTGCCATAAATGGCGTGCAAAAATAGCACCGCGGAGTGGGCGGTCGGGTGCCATAAATGGCGTCACCGCGGAGTGGGCGGTCGGGTGCCAAAAATGACGTCACCGCGAGTGGGCGGTCGGGTGCCATAAATGACGTCAACGCGAGTGGGCGGTCGGGTGCCATAAATGGCGTCACCGCGGAGTGGGCGGTCGGGTGCCATAAATGACGTCACCGCGGAGTGGGCGGTCGGGTGCCAAAAATGACGTCACCGCGGAGTGGGCGGTCGGGTGCCAAAATGACGCGTCATGAGTGGGCGGTCGGGTGCCATAAATGACGCGTCACCGCGGAGTGGGCGGTCGGGTGCCATAAATGACGCCACCGCGAGTGGGCGGTCGGGTGGCGGTGGGCGGTCGGGTGCCAAAAATGACGTCACCGCGGAGTGGGCGGTCGGGTGCCAAAAATAGCGTCACCCGCGGAGTGGGCGGTCGGGTGCCATAAATGACGTCACCGCGAGTGGGCGGTCGGGTGCCAAAAATGGCGTCACCGCGGAGTGGGCGGTCGGGTGCCAAAATGACGTCACCGCGGAGTGGGCGGTCGGGTGCCATAAATGACGTCACCGCGAGTGGGCGGTCGGGTGCCATAAATGACGTCACCGCGGAGTGGGCGGTCGGGTGCAAAAATGAGCGTCACCGCGGAGTGGGCGGTCGGGTGCCATAAATGACGTCACCGCGCGGAGTGGGCGGTCGGGTGCCATAAATGACGCCACCGCGAGTGGGCGGTCGGGTGCCATAAATAGCGTCACCGCGAGTGGGCGGTCGGGTGCCATAAATGACGTCACCGCGGAGTGGGCGGTCGGGTGCCATAAATGACGCGTCACCGCGGAGTGGGCGGTCGGGTGCCATAAATGACGTCACCGCTGGAGTGGGCGGTCGGGTGCCATAAATGACGTCACCGCGGAGTGGGCGGTCGGGTGCCATAAATGACGTCACCGCGGAGTGGGCGGTCGGGTGCCATAAATGACGTCACCGCGAGTGGGCGGTCGGGTGCCGCGTCGCGGTGGGCGGTCGGGTAAATAAATGACGCCACCGCGGAGTGGGCGGTCGGGTGCCAAAAATGACGTCACCGCGAGTGGGCGGTCGGTGCCAAAAATGACGTCACCGCGGAGTGGGCGGTCGGGTGCCATAAATGACGTCACCGCGAGTGGGCGGTCGGGTGCCATAAATGACGTCACCGCGGAGTGGGCGGTCGGGTGCCAAAAATGGCGTCACCGCGGGAGTGGGCGGTCGGGTGCCATAAATGGCGTCACCGCGAGTGGGCGGTGGGGTGCCATAAATGACGTCACCGCGGAGTGGGCGGTCGGGTGCCATAAATGACGTCACCGCGGAGTGGGCGGTCGGGTGCCAAAAATGACGTCACCGCGGAGTGGGCGGTCGGGTGCCATAAATGACGTCACCGCGGAGTGGGAGTGGTGAACTTTCCGCGCGGCTCCGCAGCCGAAGATACTCCGAGGCGAATCTGGCCGAGCATGACGTGTCGTCGCACCGGCACACGGTGTACGCGTCTAAAGCAGTGCTCATATTTACAAAATGATTAGCCCTTTTAATGAAAATAAAGTTCTGTGTTTAATAAAAATGTTCGCGAAACTAACTGAACACGTTTAGAGAAATGAGAAACTGTTTAAGAGATGGGTAATTTAGTTGTATACGTGTTCTCCCATCCATATATTCTGTTCTAATGCCACAAGCAATACTGGGTTTACACGATTCTTTCATAGTGTGGTTTTGGTAAAGTTTAATAAAGTAAACATTGTCACGTGTGTACCTTACTTCTCACCGCTGTTTCCTGATGGTTTATAGAACAATTACTCCGAGTCGCCCTCCTGTCGATTCAATGAACAGCACAGCGGCGAGTACAAACGCTTCCTCAAACGGACAGTCAGCAGAGGAGCCAGACGAAAGGCTTAAGGTGGTTAAACAAGTTTGTGGTGTTACCAGTCTTGGTCGGGACGACGGTCTTGCATAATTTGCAGACGTTGGTCTGACTACGGTCAGCCTTATAAAATCCCAAAACACTGCCAGACTGGCGAGCGGACTTGTTTTTCTGATCTATCAACATTTTCCTCGCTTGCTGCGGCACTCATTTTCCCCGTATCACTCCCTACGTTGCTAGATTATCAGAGAGTGAGTGCCTTTGTTCATGTAACCAGACTTGCTTCACAACCTCTGGTTTCTGCCAATGAAGAAAAAAAAAAAGCTCGAACACATTTTTTATTGATAACGATTATGTGTCTATCCCTCGTTATCATTTTATCGCCCAGCCCTAGTTTTAATGATAATTAAATTTTAAACTAACCGTCAGTACATTTTATTGTGAAACCGGTAATCGGTCCATCCCTATCGTCAAGTCACCTTTATTTATATCGCGCTTTTTACAATACAGATTGTTTCAAATCAGCTTTACAGTGATAATAGGAAATTAATGCAAGAGAAAAGTTATTGTCAGGCTAAAGTAAGTTTTTGATTGATTGATTTCCATTGTAAAAAAAAAAAAAATCCTTAGTTATGTACTTCAGAGCCACTTACACCACACCATTTTAACTTTTAATGTGTTCTGGCCATTCATTTGCGTGAACGAAGCGAAGACAAATACCCACTAAACCAACTGTGTGTGATTAATTGCAGTGATGTGTGTGTTTCAGCTGGCGGATCAGTTCTGTAATGCGATTGGCGTCCTGCAGCAGTGCGCGCCGCCGGCCTCGTTCAGCAACATCCAGACCGCCATCAACAAAGACCAGCCCTCCAACCCCACAGAAGGTGCACACACCCGGGCTGAATGGGGCGTGAGAACATGGTGTCTTGTTGTTTAACTGACATGTTGTCATGTGTGATTGTAGAATATGCTCAGCTGTTTGCCGCACTGATAGCAAGAACAGCAAAAGATGTTGACGTGCTGATCGACTCTCTGCCCAGCGAGGAATCAACTGCTGCACTGCAGGTACAGTCATGTGCATGGTTATACTGTATTTTAAAGGTGTCTCATGCTTTTCTCCGTGTTCATCTCTCTTTAGTGTGTAATGTTGCTGTTTGAGCATGAAAAAGCTCTCTGTATCTCTAGTCTTGAGTTTTCTTCCAGGAGCCAACACGTCACAATATCCCTTATTTAAATAATTAATACGCAGATTAAAGGGGTGGGGCCTGGGCGATTAAAGGTATCAGTATTTATTGACGGTACAAATGTTTCGGTTTAACTTAGGGCTGCAGCAAGCGATAAAATCGATAATGAAAATCATTGAAAGCGATTCTCATTATCGATTAGTCGGATCTGCCACCAACTTCCAACAGTCGCGCCAAATTACAGAACTGAATAACGCAACAAGCATAGTAGCCTTTGTCTTCGGTTGCACGTCTAAACGGCCAAATAAACACAGAACTATATCTGTCGAGTATTCACAAACACAGTTAAGCACAAGCACTCTCTCTTTCTCTTTCTCTCTCTCTCTCTCTCTCTCTCTCTCTCTCTCTCTCTCTCTCTCTCTCTCTCTCTCTCTCTCTCTCTCTCTCTCTCTCTCGCACACACACACACTTTCACTCACACTCTCTTTCACTCACTCACTCACTCACACACACACACTCTCCCTCTCACACGCACACACACTCGCTCTCTCACTCACACTCTCTCTCTCACACACACACACTCTCTCTCTCTCTCCCTCACACGCACACACTCGCTCTCTCACTCACACTCTCTCTCTCACACACACACACTCTCTCTCTCTCTCTCTCTCACACACACACACTCTCTCTCTCTGTCTCTCTCTCTCTCACACACACACACACACACACACTCTCTCTCTGTCTCTCACTCACACACACACGCTCTCTCTCGCTCACACACACACACACTCTCTCTCTCTGTCTCTCTCTCACTCACTCTCTCACTCACACACACACACACACGTGGACACACTTTCACTCACACTCTCTCTTACTCACACACACACACACACATCAGGCTTTTAAGGCTCATATATGCAATTCATTGCAAATCAATGATAATTGGGAGATGGACAGATAAATGTTCCCCAGAAACCTGTTGTCATATTTTACATTAACATGAATAAATGTAAAAATAATTTTTCGATTTTAACATAAAAATGTATGAATAATCAAGTAAATCCAAGTTGCAATACAAGTAAATCTTCACTCTGGGTGACTAAATAGCTATCATTAGCCATTGGCTAGAGGTGTTAGAGGCTAAGAATAGGTTTAGCATATATATTTTCACTCGCTGAACACTCAGAGAAGCATTTTAGCTCTCCGTCAAGCGATCTGTCTATTTCAGTCCAGCTCAACGGATGCGGGCGTCCCTGTATCTGATGTCCCGTAAACTCTAGTGTGAAGGCACTCGCCGTCGCTTTGCTGAGAGCGCCAGCGAGAAGGCTCTGACTGCAGAACCACAGTTTTGCCCGCGCATTTCGTTGCGAGAGTTTTGTGTCGTCGGGATGCACGTTACAGCACTGGAAAGGAATAATTTCCCAAAGTTTTATTTCACGTTCAAAAACAAAGAGGACATGCACTTATTCATCTATTGCACCATCAGCCCTTTTTGCTGTGTGGTTTCTTGGCCGCCAAAGTCAAATGCGTTAATGTACACATATAAAGCTGAAAATAATCCTGTATCAACTATTTATGCTGAACAGCGGAGATGGCGGAACGGCGTGTGGAGTGTCGCAACAACAAAACTGCTTGTATAACGTGTCTTCGAAAACTCATTGTTTTTGTGCAAGACCAATAGAGTTGAGTCTAATCTAATCCATCTCCTCCCTCTTGTTTCACAGGCCGCCAGTCTGAGGCAGTTGGAAGAGGAGAACCAGGAAGCCGCGGCCCGTCTGGAGGAAGTGGTTTACAGAGGAGACATGCTTCTGGAGAAGATCCAGTCAGCTCTCGCAGACATCGCCCAATCACAGCTGCGCACACGCAGCGGAGCCCCGAGTCAGCCGACACCCCCAGAGTCCTGACACGGACCGAACCAAACATGGACTACACCGTCTGTTCACAGCAGGGATTTTATACTCCTCCTCCATCAATTGCAGGAGATCTTGTGTTAAATGTACAGTTTGTTTCTGGACTGAACTTCAGAGTAAGTGCCCACTGTTTCCCATCGCACGTCTTTATTATGTGACACCTGGCATTGTTTTCTACCTGACAACAGTATATGTTCAGCATCCATCAATCTGCAGTTAACAGTCAGCGGCTGCTGGGTAAGTTGGTTTTTGTAAATTTAATGATATTATTTTTCTTGCCAGGATCATGCAGTGATGGATGCTGTTTGTTTTGAAAGAAATTTTCTGTTTAACCAATAAAAAAATTGTTGTATGAAGGGCTCGTTGTTCATTGCAAATTGTGAGTGGTATTTTTTTGCATGCAATGTCATTGTCACTGAATGAATGGAGAGACTATTCTTTAAAAACACACACAACAGATCTAAAACCTGAGGGACTTTGTTCCCATGACTCCATTTATCCAGCTGAATATCTCTGATATTTAAAGGGGTAGTTCACCCAAAAATGACAATTCTGTCATCATTTTAAGTTGTTCCAAACCTGTATTAGTTTCTTTCTTCTGCTGAACATGAAAGATGTTTTAAAGACCGTAAGCTTTAATCAGAGAGAAGCATTCGATCAACAGGGAAGGCAACGACTGTGTGAGTACTATATAATTTTTCTCATTGTTTTCTGGATCTCATTGTGTGCTGTGTGGTGAAGTAGCGTTTGTTCACGTGGGCTCGCACGAGGGAACAGTTTCGACGAGGCGTGGCCTGCTGTATTCAATAACGAGTGTGTATAAATAGAGTAGTACTCCGCGGCAGCCCTCGTATGGAGACCGAAGAGTGTAAAGACCAGCGACTCTACTCTGTGCGACTCCACTCGAGCAAGGACACCGACAAGGCACTTGAGTATAGCTTTCCTTTCACTTTGACCCCTTTTGTGTTTAGCTTGTTTTCATCTGTTTATTTCTCTGACCTGTATTCACCATGTGCTTTCAAATCTCTATTACTACTACCACCCGTAAATCACGCTCTGTGTATTCAAGACGCCGTAATCCTAATAATCTGTTTATGGTACCGATTTCCTCTGCCGCTTTACTGTCCGTTCCAATTGGTCTCTGGAATTGCCAGTCTGCTGTAAACAAAGCAGACTTTATTTCATCCATCTCCGCTCATTCAAATCTCAGTCTCATGGCCCTAACTGAGACCTGGATCAAACCAGAGGACACGGCCACTCCTGCGGCCCTCTCAAATAATTTCACTTTCTCACAGCCCTCGCCCGATTGGGAGGGGTGGAGGTACTGGTTTGCTCATCTCAAATGATTGGTAATTTGAGTCCGTAACATCTCTATCTGGCAACAGCTCATTTGAATCACTCACCCTGCTAAAATCCATGTTGTAGTTGTTTATCGCCCGCCAGGTCAACTGGGTAACTTCCTGGAGGAGTTGGATATGTTACTCTCCAACTTTCCTGAAGATGGCACTCCCCTGGTACTACTTGATGACTTCAACATCCACCTTGAGAAACACCAGGCTGCAGATTTCCCACTCACCTCATTTGACCTTAAGCGAGTGTCTACTACGGCTACTCACAAATCAGGTAACCATTTGCACCTTATCTACACACGCTACTGCTCCAGAGACAACACTTTAGTTACTCCATTGCACACCTCCAACCACTTCCTCATCACTCTTAACCTCATACTGACTCCTGACACAACACACATTAATCCGCAGATCACCTTTCGGCGTAATCTACGTTCACTCTCCCCCTCTCGCCTATCCACTATGGTTTCATCCTCACTTCCTCCACTGTCTCAGTTCTCAGCACTGGACACTAACAGTGCTACTGACACTCTTTGCTCCACTCTAACATCTTCCTTAGACAGCTTTTGCCCCCTTTCATCCAGACCAGCCCGCACCTCCCCCTCTGCCCCCTGGCTGTCTGCTGTTCTCCATGAACATCGCTCTGGACTCAGGGCGGCAGAGAGGAACTGGTGCAAATCGAAGGACTCTACTGACCTTATCTTATATCAGTGTCTTCTCGCTTCTTTCTCTGCAAATGTCTCCACTGCCAAAACTACATACTATCACAACAAAATCAACAACTGCTCTGACTCCCGCACACTTTTCAAAACATTCTCCTCTCTTCTTTGTCCTCCTCCCCTCACTCTATCATCAACTCTCACTGCTGACGACTTTGCATCATTCTTCACAAACAGAACCTCATCCATCAGCAGCCAATTCTCCACACCACAAACTGACACGCATCTCAACAACCAACACACACATGCTCCCCTCCTTCTCTATGATCTGTGAAGCAGAAGTCTCCCAACTCATCCTTTCCAACCACCCCACTACCTGTCCACTTGATCCTATCCCCACTCACCTGCTTCAGGCCATTTCTTCTTCAATTACTCCTGCACTCACTCACATTGTCAATACCTCTCTTCACACCGGGACCTTTCCCACAGCATTTAAGCAGGCTCGGGTAAGTCCACTGCTTAAGAAACCCTCTCTGAATCCAGCACTTATAGAAAACTACAGACCGGTATCCCTTCTTGCTTTTATTGCAAAAACACTCAAGCGAGTTGTTCGACCAACGCTCTTATGTTTCTTGAACAGAACAACCTCCTGGACAACAACCAATCCGGCTTCAAAATCGGCCACTTGACTGAGACTGCCCTACTCTCGGTTACTGAAGCACTGAGACAGGCAAGGGCAGCTTCCAAATCCACAGTACTCATCCAGCTTTTGACACAGTTAACCACCAGATCCTCCTGTCAACTCTCGTGAAGATGGGGATCTCAGGAACTGCTCTCCAGTGGATCGAGTCTTATCTCTCGGGTTGGTCCTTCAGGGTGTCATGGAGAGGTGAAGTGTCTAAGTCACATCATCTAGCTACTGGAGTTCCCCAGGGCTCAGTGCTTGGACCACTTCTCTTCTCCATCTACATGTCATCACTGGGGATCTGTCATCCAGAAACATGGCTTTTCCTATCACTGCTATGCTGAAGACATGCAACTCTACTTCTCATATCAACCAGATGACCCCACAGTTGGTGTTTGTATCGCTGCCTGCCTGCCTGACAGATATTTCTGCCTGGATGAAGGAACAACACCTTCAACTCAATCTGGAAAAGACAGAACTCCTTATGGTCTCAGCCAACCCAGCACTTCACCATACTCTCTCCATTCAGCTCGGTTCATCATCCATAACTCCGTCCAGGACAGCCAGGAACCTTGGAGTTGTGATTAGTGATCAGCTAAAATTCACTGACCACATCACTGCAACAACCCGGT